>JAOXOE010000001.1:27662023-27676698 GCA_028565055.1 Phoeniculus purpureus | reverse complement strand
GCTCCATCCTCCTGACACCCACCCTTCACATATTTATCGACATTAATGAGGTCACCCCTCAGTCTCCTTTTTTCCAACCTCAAAAGACCCAGAATCCTCAGCCTTTCCACATCAAGGAGATGCTCCACTCCCTTTATCAACTTTCTGGCTCTGCAGTGCATTCTCTCAAGCAGTTCTGTGTTCCACTCCATCATCTATATCAGTAATACAGATCCCTGACCCATCTACAAGTTCTCTCTTCACCCATACCCCATATTTATACTCAGAGGTTGTGGGTTTGTTACACTGTGAGATTAAGAAAATTTAAATCAAAGGCTTTGTTTGCTACATGGTTTATATTATCAACGGTAGTATTTTCTACTATTTACTGCATAACATTATGTTAAAATCTTCTGAAGCACATTTTTTTCCCCCCTCTCATTTCTAAAAATTATTTAGAAAGTTTTACTTTTCCCTGCATTTTGTCCTTGGGAAAAAAAAAAAAAAAACACAAACTTGCAGAACCACAGAACATCAGGGACTGGAAAGGACCTTGAAAGATCATCTAGTCCAATTTCCCTGCCAGAGCAGGAGGAGATGGTCAAACCTGACACACAAAATTTTTAGACCGTTCTTAAAAGTAGAGTAATTGTAAATAGGATGTTCTCTTGCCTCACTCACACAACTATTACAGAATCACCGAACATTATGGATTGGAAGGGACCTTGAAAGGTCATCTAGTCTAATCTCCCCACCAGAGCAGGATCATGTAGATCCAGTCACACAGGAACATGACCAGGAGGGTTTTAAACTTCTCCAGGGAAGGAGACTCCACAACCCCCCTGGGCTATTTTCATTTACATCACAGATTATTCTAGAATGAAATTCATCCTGTGAAAAGGAATAGCAGAAGCCCTTCACATCACTGATGGTAACTCTAGCTTGCCCAGAAAGCCTACACAACGTAAGTTTGATTAAGACCTGGGCATCTCTTGGGGTTTCAAGAAATAGTTACAGAGTCCTAAAATGGTAAAGGTTAGGAGGGACCTCTGGTGCAACCCCCTGCCAAAACAGGATCCCCTATAAGAGCTTACATGGGAACATGTCCAGGCAGGGTCTGGTTATTTCAGACTACCAATTAGCTTTGCTCATGTTCAGCATTTTTTGCTCATGTTTGAATCCTCCCTTAAGGAGTATCACAACATGCCCTTGCACTACCATTCTAGAAGTTTCAAAGGTACAAATTACTGCACTTTAGTTCTAAGCTTATAAAACACAGAGAAATATAAACACTGATATCTACAAAGCAACAAACATTACTGTTAACAACCTCTCCTTAAGGCATCAAAGAACTCTGAGAACACTACTACTAAAATACTGCTAAAATCTTGCTTCCCTGTTAGTACCAACCCAATGGCCACACACATAAAATTACAGAATCATTCAGGTTGGAAAAGACTCTTGGGATCATCGAGTCCAACCACCAACCCTACTCTACAAATTCACATAACACACTAATCTACAACAGACATCATTTAAAAGCTCACTAGAGGCTATGCTCCTCTTTTGAAACAAACTTGTGCTCCAGTCCTTCAAAGTGCCCAAAAATTAACTAAGTGTGTTGAAAACGAGCAATAATATCAAAAGGAAATGCTAATTAAAAATGCAAACGACTGTAATTTTCTCTGGTGAGACAGCTGTCATGTAATTTGCCCTCCCAATGATTAAAACGTGACTCATGTCACAAACACGCCACTGAATTAGGGCACCAGCGTGCACTGCTCGCACTGCTGTGTTTACATCTAAATATTGCCAGTCTCCCAGACGCAATGGGTGAGCGCCACACGGAACGTGTATCGTTCAAAAGATAAACAAATGTGAAGGTCAGGCACCACCCACACTGACAAAATAAACACAACTGCTTAATGTGATCAAATACAAGATCATAGAGTTTATTAACGGCTTCGAGCTGGATACCTGCATCTCATCTATATACTCATCTGAACTATTAATCACAAAGCACATGTGAAATAACTTAGAAAGAGAGGTTTAGAAGCTGGGCTGAGTTTGTATTTTAAGAAAATCTGGTTTCTGAAACTATAGAAGCAGATTTAATTAATTTGTTCACCAGATGCTCAGACTGGCAAGAAAAAGATCAAAACAGTTGTGTAAGATGTATTATCACCACTCTATCACAGAAACAGCATCTCCCTGAAGTATTCTACAATTAATTGCATTATATAAGTATCTATCAGTGAAAATTTTTAATACTATGAAAAGATTTGTCAGACCTGTTCATTTTTTAAGAATTCAGAGTAAAAAGATATTTCTGATCCTACTGTTGAATCTTCAAATGTAGCTAATACATACTAATTATTATTGTTAATCAAACAATATTCCACACAGTCAGTGACTGGTATTACACAGCACACACAGAGATCCCAGAGAGATATCATATTTCGGTGCTTATATTTAATTCAATTGCTTTTCCATAACTGAAACTAACTTTTAATTGTTTAGATGAAGCAGTGTAAATGACCTCAACCAACATAAAGATTGGTACATTTATTTCCATACAGCTACAACAACCACCACAGAACTACAATTGTCATACAGCTACAACAACCACCATACAACTACAATTGCCATACAGCTACAACAACTACCTTCAAATACTGGTGCTACATCAATGTGTTTTTACAAATAGCATCCAAAATCCTGCAGACTTATACAAAGCAGCATAATATGAGCGATATCTCATTTTATAAAGGCTTATACATACCAGATAATGCAGTAAGAACGCATAATTGTTCACCTTGTCACTGAGATTCTGCATGAAAATGTCTTATTGCTCCTTACACAGTTCTACATTCTTGCTGTTTGCAGAATTGTAAAAATACTGATAATTTTTACCAAAAAAAAAAAAAACCACAGAATTGAAGATCCAGGAAGAAGGAAAGGCTCAGAAAACAATGACTCTGCTCAGCAGTAGATCACATTGCGCTGATAGAAATTTAATGGTTCTTCAGGAAGCACAATGAACAATCTTATCTCAGGAGACCTCTGTTCTCTACACACATCAAGAGTGGTGACAGCTCATCCTTCCCAGAAACCAATACCGGGAGGGAAAGCATGCTGCCTGAGAGTGTTAAACCTACAGCACCGTTAGATGCCTGCTGTCATCAGAGACAAGCATTACCATGCAGCCTACTAAGCCAGCTCAGATCCTGCAATTCACACAAAGAGACCTTTCTCCTATTTCTCAGCAACGCAAATTAAGAACATCTCTGCTGAATTTGAGCATGTTTTTTTTCTGTACTGCCTAATGCTCTGTACCACTGTATTACAAAGCCAAATCTGGTCTTGGCAGGTGGTTGGGAGTTGCACAGGCAGCAAGGCAGCCCCCTGAGGTGGAAGGGTATACGTGGTTTATCCTGCCAGATTAGTAGTGGAATTGATTGGCTGCAAGACTATTTTATGCAGACGTCCTCAAATAGAAAGTGGATCTCTAATATCAAGCCCTTGAGTACAGAAATAAAAGGGAAAGGCTGTGAAATATTTGGGGTTACAGAAGCATTTGAATAAGCTTTTTCCAGAACAAGAGCAGAAAGCAAAAGAGACTAAATCAGCAACTATACATTTGCACACACAACATTCCTAGATAATAGGAAGCAGAACACAGTCTTTTGCACAAGAATCATCATGAAAATTCATGACCTGGTCAGTCAACTTCACTGAAGCAAGCAAAAAAGGGCTCTGTGCTCCACAAGGGCTTGAGAAAGGAGCTTGCAGGCAGCATTTGAAAGCAATAAATAAATAAATAAATAAAATATTCCTCTAGGCTGTAAACAAATACACTGAAAAAATAGCCCAAACCACCTCAGATAGATATTTCCATGAATAATGTCCCAGCACTGGCAACAAGTTCAGACTACAGTCTAGTATTTGCAGTCTGGAGGAACTGATCCTTACTGCTGTAAGATAGGTATTCATTCACAAAAGGTTTGGCTGTACTCCCGAAGATGCTAGTAACACTCCAGTGCAGTGCTGGACACCCAAACAAAACACCAATACCTTCACTGCAATGGTTACTTTCTGCTTTTACCTTACTTTAGTATATAACAAAATCAAAATCTTAGTCTATAACAAAATCGCAGAAACCCACAGTATAATTTAGAATCTGATGCTGTTTTTATTAAGCAATATTATTATTATTGATAATATATAAACTATTACTGCATAATATCGTCAAGAACAAAATATAATCAACAATAACAATGTTTTATAAGCCAGTAACTTTCTGTTCCCACTCCTATAATTGGCCTAAGAAACATCTTAGCAGTCATTTGCACTTTCAGGAAGACCATTTTCTATCTCCACATGAAATAGTGAAAGAATTAGTGGTGATGACCATGAGATTCACACCTCATCACCTTGATATGTGAGCTCCTTCTTTCCTCAAGTATTGTTGAGCTGCATAAAACATAGCCATGTTGTTAACAGAATCATCTAGACTGCAAAAGACCTTAAAGATCAAGTCCAATCATTAAACTAACTCTACCAAGCCCACCACTAAACCACATTCTTAAGCTACTTAAGATTGTCCTTAAAGCAACACAAAACCAAATTCTAAACACATCCAGGGATGGTGATTCAGTTATCTCCCTTGGTAGCCTGTTCAATGTCTGATGACCCCTCCTTGTTTTTCCTTACCACAGAATCACAGAACATTAGGTACTGGAAAGGACTTTGAAATATCATCTAGTCCAATGTAACCTAAACTTTTCCTGGCACAACCTGAGGCCATTTCCTCTCTTCCTATTGCTTAGTACTTGGAAGAAGACATTGACACTCGCCTCACTTCAACCTCCTTTCAGGTAATTGTAGGGAGCTGCAAGATCTCCTCTGAGCCTGCTTCTCTTCAGACTAAACAACCCCACCTCCCTCAGCTGCTCCTCATAAAGGCTTCCTCTCCAGACCCTTCACCAACCTTGTTGTCCTTCTTTGGACCTGCTGCAGGAACTCAATGTCTTTCTACCATTGAGGTGCCCAAAACTGAACAGAGTACTCAAGGTGTGACCTCACCAGTGCTGAGTACTGAGGGACAATCATTTCCCTACTCCTGTGGGTGACACTATTTCTGATACAAACCAAGATGTTCTTCATTAGTAGAGATTGAAAAAAAAAAAATCAATCTCCATCCTGCACACAGCAGGCAACAACCCACAGCAAAAAAAGCTACCGCCGCAAAAGCAGGTATTAACTGGCAGTTTCAGCAGACCCAAGAGGCAAACTGGCAGCTGTAGCTAAGACATCTAAGACAGGGCAGAGGCACCAGTGGGATAACCTGCAGCAGGGCTGCCCACGGTGCATATGTTCTGTGGGTAACAGATCAGACAGTGCTTTCAATCTGGCACCTCTGAGAAGCTCTAAGTTCACTTGCACATGTATTTTAAAATAGTTCACTGTTTTCAGGATAAATAACTTTCCTTATGCATTCCATTTATATCATGCCTTTCACCAGGAAATTTTTGAGTAGTTAATATTAATTAGCTCTCAAAAGGCTCCTATGAAGCACTTCAAGGAGAGGCACAATCATTTCACCCACACTTCTATCCTCTGCGGTGCAGCACGACAGCTTCCTAAAGAGCAAAATATATAATAATGGAAAAGGCTAAAGCTTTAAGTTTCCTTAAAGCCTAGATTTTCAAAGCACCATTCAAGGCCTCAGCTAGGCTCCTGCAGGCTTCTTTGAAGAGTCTAGCTTTCCTGATCAACCCAAGGCTCTTTTTTCCAAACAGAAAGCAGAAATCTCAGATTTATTAAACTCAATTCAATGCCTACGTTTGCCCTGTGCTTGCTTTTTTACTTGCTTCGGGTTTTCTTTAAGGTTGTGTACAGTACTTATGTTTTCTTTGTTCCCCATGAATAGTTGGTGTTTTCTAGAAGGGTAACTTACCACTACATCACAGAGACTTAACAGTATGTTTGCTATTACAGAATCACAGAATCACTGTGGTTGGAAAAGACCCCTGGGATGATCAAGTCCAACCATTCACCCCTAAAACATATCCCTCAGCATCACATCAAAATGATCTTTAAACACATCCAGGGATGGCAACTCAACTACTTCCCTGGGAGGTAAAATTCAAACTATGAAATTAAGAACATAGACAAAAGTAAGATTAAGAGGGGAAAAAATTTTATGGTCATACTTCAGAAGTCTGAGAAATGCTCAGCCAAACAATCCCTAGCAGGTAGACCATAAGGAATAATGCACAGTTGGTTCACATCTGACAGGCTTAATGTACCAACAGTTATAAGTAATTCATAGTTATGTGGAATTAAGACCTTTTTTCTTGTTCATCTATGATATCATGATCACAGAACATGAGGGATGGGAAGGGACCTTGAAAGATCATCTAGTCCGATCCCCCCACCACACCTATACACTGCGTCATTTTTTAAATGGTAAGCACTGAAAACTTCAGCATGTGGCCCAGGAGGTGAATTGGAGGAGCAACAGAAAAGGATTTTGGACTCTTTGGAACAGCAAAATATTCTTTTAAAACATCTAGCAAGGGTATGGAGATTACACAGGTGAATTATCGGTAATGAAATTAGTGTCTGATGCTAATAACCCACTTAAATTGGTAAAATAACCAATTTAAATGTCATCTTTAATTAAAATGCCAATTAGAGCAAAGGGTTATTAAGATACATGTCAGTTGCTAAAAATCTATGTATGCTTGATTTTTTACTTCATACCTTTTCTTCAAGCACTCCCCCAATCATGGATTTCTACCCCACCTGGACATGTTCCTGTGCAACTGGATCTAGGGGATCCTGCTGTGGCAGAGGGATTGGACTGGATGATCTTTCAAGGTCCCTTCTAATCCCTAATGTTCTGAGATTCTGTGAAAATTAAAAAAAAAAACCCAAACAAACAGGCTATTATGTTACTGTAAAACAATTGACATTCAAGCTATTCTAAAAGGCAGAAATAATAGTGCTACAACACAAAAAGAAATTAAGCTGATTTTAAGATATACAGATATCGAACACATGCAAAAAATGAAAGAGTGAATATGCTAGCCTGAGGGTAGCTTAGTACAGCAGCCGATATGAAATGCAGATCCTCCTTCCCAGCCCCCCTTCACCTTTGAAAGGATGTCTTCCTCAGGTTTCAAAGCTTGTGTAATGAGGAGCCAATAAAACATTATAATCTTCTAATGCCTATTACCACTGATTCGCAGGACTTCCTCTCCCTTCAATTAACCCACATCACATACATCACTGTGGTTTACTAGACAGTGCACAAGGATGGTGAGTAGACAACTAACATAGAATAACAACACACAATAGAAACAGAACACTAATACATCTAACAATCCCTGTAATTGAAGCTGAGGTATTGTAGTGACAGATCTATTAGTACTAGTAGAAAAATACCTAGGTTTCAAGCTTACAAAGGAAAGTTCTATGGTCTGACCAAAAGCTCATAATTCTGTGATATGATCTTTTTTTAGATTAAGGCTGTCATTAGAATCATACAATCTCTCAGGTTGGAAAAGAACCATCAACCCTACTCTACAAGTTCACTCCTAAACCAGATCCCCCAACACCACATCTAAGCGACTTTTAAACACACCCAGGGATGAGGGGTCAACCACCACCCTGGGCAGCCCATTCCAGTCCTGACCACTCTCTTCAGGAAGAATTTCTTCTTGATGTCCAGTCTAACCCTCCCCTGTTGGAGCTTGAAGCCCTTCCGTCTGGTTCTGTTGCTAATGATCTGTGAGAAGAGACCAGAACCAACATCTCTACAATGTCTCAGTATTGTTACACTCAATCACCTCAAGCAACAACTTCGTGCATACAAAGCAACTCAACAATCTGATACCCTGCTGCCTCTCCTCTTTACTAACCCAAAATTTAGCAGAGGGACATAAACAGATACTTTATTCACAACACAGAAACACACTTCCCAAACTAGAACACAGCAGCTACACGAAAAACATGCAAATGTACACAATTGCTTCACTTCAACAAGTCCATCTCAACCTAGCCTTCCTCCTGCTTTGCCCCCAATCTCTCCTAAGGTGGTTTGTTCAACAACCTCATTGAAGAAATGCTACTTATTTCCTGAATAATCTGAAGCCTTATCAGCCTTGCCTCTTATGGTTTAACCTTGCAGGGTGAGACAAAGACTAATAAAATCAGATGAAATTACTAAAATGAAGGATTACGTGACTCAAAGATGAAGGCAGTGGAACCTCTCCCTGATGAGGAAAGGCTGAGGGAGCTGGGTCAGTTGAGCTTGGAAAAACGGATTCTGAGGATTGACTTCATTAATTTTGATAAATATGTGAAGGGTGGGTGTCAGGAGGATGGAGCCAGGCTCTGCTCAGTGTTATCTAATGATGAGACAAGGGGCAGCAGGTGTCAGCTGGAACATAGGATGTTCCACATCAATACGAGAAGGAACTTCTCCACAGTGAGGGTGACAGAGCACTGGAAGGAGCTGCCCAGGGGGGTTGTGGAGTCTCCTTCTCTGGAGATGTTTAAAACCCACCTGGACATGTTCCTTTGCAACTTTATCTAGGTGATCCTGCTGTGGCAGGGGGATTGGACTAGTTCCAATCCCTAATGTTCTGTGATTCATACAGATATAAAATAGTGGCAACTGTCAATTCATGAGTAATTTTTAATTATTCTTAATATGAAGAATGAAAGTGAACAACACTAACCTCTGACTACAAAAACAAGGTAGCATTATACTGTAAATATCTATGCACTGAAATACTTTGGGAGTACTCTATAGTGAAAATAGACTGGACAAGATCTTTTTAAGATCAGAAAGACTTTAACATCTAATAGAAGGTTGAAGGAAAGGCATCAAAGCAAACTACAACAGTTAAATAAAACTTCAGTATATCAGGAACTTCTCAACAGAAGAAAGCAAACAAGCTACACCAGCAGAAATAAAAGAAGGGAGTGGTCTAGTAACACAACATTAAAAAACCAATTATTTACAGTAAAACAGTAAAGCAAAGGTTCCAGCTCTAAAAAATATTTCTATTAGAAAAGGAATAAACACAACAACACTTGCTTTCCTCCAAATCAACTGATGAATCTTCTGCTGAGTGGTTACAAATTTCTTAATAGCAGAAGATCACTAAGTATGATTAGAATGGAAGAAATAATTACCAGAATTAGGTTTAAAATATGTAATTAGTACATATACAACCAGCAAGCTTGCACTGTTACTTGAAGTATAGATTCTACAGGTTATCTTGAAGAGGAATGTGTTAATTAATAACATTCTGCCTCTCTGGCTTGCTAAATTTAGAGTTCTAAAGAGAGCAAAGGATGCAGAACTGGCAAGAATTAACCTGTAAAGAAGGCTAAAAGAAACATAAATCACTAAACAGAAAAGAAGATAATACAGCCTCTGAACATTTAAGTAATGAGTGCACCAAAACACATGAAATGAAGATAATCAGAGATATTGGAATATTGGTTTTGTTATTATTGCCTTCTATTATAAGTTTACAATCCCATAATACATATAAAATTATATGTATCTGCATATTTTGTTTCAACCTCCATTTCAGGTGTTGCTCCCTCAGAAAACATGATCAAACACACTGTTATGATGACTTGACAGTCATGTTTATTGCCACATGGAAAGCTAATCAATACTGACTTAATGAGTTGGAGTCTGTCCCAAGAAGCTGGTTTTTCCCGTTCTTTCCTCTTCTCCATAGTTCTACATCGTCTCATCATCAGACACGTATTCACCTCTACAGAACTTGTACTGTGTTGTGAATATGGCATCATCCATCTTCCCTGTAATCTCTTTTATTTTCACCATGCAGGAATTCTTGCTGAATATCCATAAACACATATTCTTAAAGGTCTAAATATATGTAAAGACCTATCACTCTCCAACATCTAGATAAATTTGACAAATGCATCCCTTAATCAAATTTAGTTTGATTAAGAATCTAAAGGTCATAAGAGAAAGTAAATATAGATATTTTAGCTGTAAGTAACTGAAGTATTTAGCTGAAAATTCAGCAGCACAATGCACAACACAGAGTCTAAAGGACTGGTGTTGTTTAGTCTTGACTAAATCACACATGATTTGTACTCTCTGAGTGCAGTTTTGTGCAAAGCCGAATCAATTTTCAAATGTTTACTCCTGCAAGGATATAATAAATCCCAAAAAAACAGAAAATCAAACAGTGCAACACTATTGCAGGCAGAAACAGTAGCAGCAGCACAGTCTATCTGCTGCAAGTCATAAAATGAGAATTACACAATTGTTTATGCTGGAAAAGACCTTTAAGATCATTGAGTTCATCTATCTACCCATTAAATCATATCCCTAAGCACTGTGTCTACACATCTCCTAAATACCTCCCTGGTTATTCTGTTCACTTAACAATCCTTTAAGTGAAGAATTCTTCTCCTAATACACAATGTAATGCCTACTTGGTGCAGCTTGAGGCCATTTCCTCATGTTCTATCACTTGATACGTGGAAGAAAAGACTGACTAATCAGTCCCATGTCTAAACTGATGGACCATGGGTTCAGTTCTCATGATCTCTATCGCTTGGCCACTGGCTGCAATGAGTATAGATGGAGAGAAGGTGATGTCTTGAAAGAGCATATAGCCCCAGGCTGGAATGAAGATTGTTTGTCTATTTGGAATCTTGGTTCTAGAAACTGAAAATTCATCTACCAATACATAGCTCACCCCTAAGAAAAGGCCATCATTTTGTTTGCAGGTTCAGCACCACATTCCCCTGAGTCGCAACTAGGGACATTAGCAGCTTCTCTCTTCCATCCTTTTTTGCAATATCATTCTCTGGGGAAATTAATTAAAAGCCTACCCTTTACTACATCAAAACTTGCTGAATTTCAATCTGGATAGTTCCCTCCTCCCCTCCCACTGGGGAAATATGATAAAATTAAAGAAGTTTATTTTCAAGAAAAGTCAGATGTGATGCAGCACCTCGGAAAGCAAATACCTCGGTGAATATCATTGTAGAGCAGTTTATTCTTCACTACTTACAGTGAACTAGATACAGAGACATACCAGGACTATCAGAAGATCCTCAAATAAAAACAACAAAGAAAAAGAAGACGATGACAGCTCTACATTGCTGCAAACGTTCAGAAAATGACTGCTAGCAATGTTGCCAGGATAGAGTTTTGTCTTTTCATATATGGAGGTTCAAGTAATAAGCAGAGAGTAATTTTTCAGAGGCAGCCTGTGACAGCTTACTTGGGAATCGAGAAACATGTCCTACGTGACAAAGTTTTTACTAATGGAATCATCCTACAGGCTGACAAAGAGGTTATTCATTCACTGCCTATGACACACTGACTGGATGATGTTTGATGGCTCTAAAGGATAAGACTATCTGTTTATATTCTGATGAGTAAGACACTAATAGTTTAAAAAAATCATACTGATTGTGAGTTATCTGAGCATAACGCTGACCTCTTCTTTTAATTTCACATAAACATAAAGCTGCATTTATATACCCAGAGCTGTTTTCAGACTGGGGGATACCAGCACATTTTCACATGATCTCTAGTAGAGAAGACTCTACCAATGAAAATGGAAACCAAATTGACAACAAGAATTGATTTGTTTGCAAGAACGTCTTTACATATGTTCAGATTTATTAACAAGAGAGGTTCTCCTCCCCCTCTACACTGCCCTAGTGAGACCACATGTGGAATATTGTATCCAGTTGTGGCCCACTCAGCTCCAGAAGGACATAGAACTGCTGGAGAGAGTCCAGCAGAAAGCCACAAAGATGATGAAGGGCAGTGCATAGTCTGCCGGATGAGGAAAGACTAGGGGAGCTGGGTCAGTTGAGCTTGGAAAACAAGAAACTGACTACATTAATGTTGATAAATATTGAAAGGGCAGGTGTCAAGAGGATGGAGCCAGGCTCTGCTCAGTGGCATCTAATGGTAGGACAAGGGGCAAAGGGTGTAAGCTGGAACAGAGGAGGTTCCACACCAATATGAGAAGGAACTCCTTCACAGTGAGGGTGACAGAGCAGTGGAAGGAGCTGCCCAGGGAGGTTATGGAGTCTCCTTCTCTCGAGACGTTTAAAAGCCGTCTGGCCATGTTCCTGTGCAACTTGGTCTAGATGACCTTAGGATTGGACTGGAGAATCTTTCAAGGTCCCTTCCAACCCCTAGTGTTCTGTGATTATGTGATAACATATTCCTCATAGCTCTTACTGTATTTCCCTACCAACTACACATGTCAACCATAAACTATGGCTTGAAAGATGCAGTTTAACATTTTACTTCTACATGATTAACTGTCTAAACCAAGGATTTATTTCTTATGCTTTTATACATAACCCTACACAGCAATTACTGTCACAAGCAACTGCACATGTATTTGTATGAAAGAGAAACGGCAGCTGGTGCTTTTGGAGAAGTCCTTTAACAGCTCATGTGAGATGTGAGCCATGAAACGTAAGAGGTCTAACAATCAGTTGAAAATAAGGCTGTAAAGTAATTATCACATTCTTCTGCACTGCATTCTTCTGCCTGCATTTCATGTATCTGTAAATCCCACTTCCTGACAGTTGTTCTAAAACACTAACAACCTGCATTTACTCTAACACTTGGGGGGTTAACCCCCTAAAAATTAAACATTGAATGGAAAATTAGCATCCTCTGAAGAAACACTGGCAGAGGGATTGGACTAGATGACCTTTTGAGGCTCCTTCCAATCCCTAATGTTCTGTGATTCTGTGAAAACACTGCCACTTTTAAATCTACCGATTTTGTTTAAGCCCACAAGATTTGCCTTGCTTGAAACATTACAAAATTGCTTTTGTTTCAGAGCTTTGGAAGCATCTGAAAGAGTTCCAGGACCAAGAAATTCCATCATGAGATGCACCACAACCAAACATGTTTCAAAATATGAATAGAGTCCATACAGTTTTTAACACACAAATTGGCACTTGCCAATACACAGGCACACATAAATATGTAACAGCCAATGGAAAGAGAGGAAAGGAATGTATTTCTCACCAGGGCTCAGCTGAGAGGCAAAGAAACAGTTGATTCTCAGAACTGAAATTAACTGATGTAATTTCTTCATATTAACTGATGCTTAAATGCAATCCCATGTCACAGAATGACAGAATACTAGGGATTGGAAGGGACCTCGAAAGATCCTCCAGTTCAGTCCCCCTGCCACAGCAGGATCACCTAGATCAAGTCACACAGGAACACGACCAGGAGGGTTTTAAATGTCTCCAGAGAAGGAGACTCCACAACCCCCCTGGGAAGCCCCTTCCAGTGCTCTGTCACCCTCACTGAGAAGAAGTTCCTTCTCATACTGATGTGGAACCTCATCTGTTCCAGCTCACACCCATTGCCTCTTGTCTCATCATTAGGCAACACTGAGAAGAGCCTGGCTCCGGCAGAAAAGTTAATGCTTTGTATGAAGTAAATTTTGTATAAAGTTCCAGAAAACAGTTTCTGACCTTTTTAACAAGTTATTTATGGAAATCTACCTTGTCTGTGTTTAAAAAGCCTGCAGAACACACAAATAAATAGCCCACAGAAATACCATGGGTGTCTAACAATTAATCCAGTGTCCCATAGCTACCCATTACTTACAACATAACCACAAAAAGAATCACAAAACATCTTTAGTTGGAAGAGACTTTTCAGATCAAATCCAACCTTTGACCCAGCACCAGGTCCAAACAACACTGAAATACATCCAAGGATGGTGACTCCATCACGACCCTGGGCAGCCTGTTCCAAAAGACCAACAACTACAGAATCACAGAACATCAGGGATTGGAAGGGACCTTGAAAGATCATTCAGTCCAAGCCCCCTGCCACAACAGGATCACCTAGATCAAGTTGTACAGGAACAAGGTCAGGCGGATTTTAAACCTCTCCACAGGAGGAGACTCCACGACCCACCTGGGCAGCCCCTTCCAGTGGTCTGTCACCCTCATCACGAAGTATCATCTCTGGATATGTTCCAGCACTTCCATATCCTTCCAGAAATCACGCAATATCAGTCTTGCAAATATTCCAAAATATGCACAAGTGAAAAGAAAGAAAAAAAACAAAAAAAAAAACCCAATCAAAACCCCAGCAACCAACCCAACAAACAAGCCCACTGCACGTCCTAAGCCCAAGAAAAACAATTCCAAACTACCACACACAAAAAAAACTCCAGCAAAACAGATTGATTCAAACTTGTCATACTGACTGTTGACAAATGCAGTGACATTTTCACCGAGTCAGAAAGAAGGATGGATGTTATTACCTGGAAGGATGGAGACTTTTATAAAAATCTGCTAATATATGGAAGTCAGTCATAGAAAAAAAATTATGATTAATAACAACCAACAGCAGCTGAAAAATTGAGAATAAGAAGTGCTCCACACAAGAAGGCTGCCTATGTTTTACATGAACACCTAAAATTTTGTGCTACACAAAGAACTCAGAATCACAGAACATTAGAGATTGCAGGGACCTCGAAAGACCATCTAGGCCAATCTCCCTGTCAGAGCAGGATCACCTAGATCCAGTCACACAGGAATATGTCCAGGTGGGTTTTAAACATCTCCAGAGAAGGAGACTCCACAACCCCCATGGGCAGCCCCTTCCAGTGCTCTGT
>JAOXOE010000001.1:27649019-27661923 GCA_028565055.1 Phoeniculus purpureus | reverse complement strand
AGAGAGCAACCTCCTCCTGGCCACAACCACCCCTCAGGTAGTTGTAGACAGCAATAAGGTCCCCCCTGAGTCTCCTCGTCTCCAGGCTAAACAATCCCAGCTCCCTCAGCCTCTCCTCATAGGGCTTGTGCGCGAGGCCTCTGCTGCTATTGGCATTAAATCACAGAATCACACAGAATCACAGAGAAGTAGGGGTTGGAAGGGGCCTCTGAAGATCATCTTGTGTAGGTTGGATCATCTAGTTCAGCCCTCAGCTGTATTAATGCCATTAGGCAGCTAAGCTTTCACCACTTGCTCACTCATTCTCCCCACAGTGAAACAGAGGAGAGAACCAGTTGTTTGAATGGAGGAGAAGGGACTAGATGATCTTTTGAGGTCTCTTCCAATCCCTAATGATTCTATGGTTCTATGACTTAAGGACAGTTTAATAAGGGAAGAGGCACATGTGAGAAAAACCAAAGATGGAAGGAATTCACTGTGACTAACTTTGTAATGCAGGACATTTCTGATTAATGCTTCAGTACCCATTTTGCAGATGAGAATACCTGGACTAACATAAATACGTTTCTGGATTCATGTTGTGCACCCGGGCTGATGTCGACTATTTCTGTTTACAGGAATATTCCAGCTAAAAACCAAACCAGACATTTTACTAACCAAAGCATTACTGCAGCACTCATGTTCCCTTCACCTGCTCCCTCCATGTGCTTTTACATACACGCAAGCACAACCTATCTGCTCTCAGTCTCGGCTCTAAATAAAACCAAACCCAAACCCTGCCACAATGATGGCAAAATGCACAACGTGAACAAGCTGCAGACGGTCTCCTGCTGTCTCAGTGTGCGACGATGTTGTTAATCCTTTCACCAGTGACCTGTGTGGGAAAAGCAACATCTTTGCCTGCATCAGTAGATCCAAATGACTGCGCTTGATGCTTTGCTCTTCAGCCAAAGGGAGACGACTCCGGTGCTGTGCATCATTAATTCTAACTAACAGCCATGTTGTTTAAGTAAGCATTTCATCATGTTGAACCCCAAACTGCTTCTCTTAAATACAACAGCATCTCGACAGGACATGGCTCCAGAGTAGTTCTCAAGTTCTGCAGTGCTCTACACATTTTTCCAGACAGGAATTTTTTTGGCAATACTTGTGAGGATAAATCATGTGGATGTTGTTTTCAAAATTAGCTGTAGAGGTTTAATGATTGACTTGACAAGGTTTGTTTTGAGTTTTTCAGGGGACGCACAGCACTATTGTAAGATTAAAGATCCTGCCCATTGTTTGTATGTGAACAGAAAAACATGAATCGTGGAGTCACTGACTGGTTTGAGTTGGAAGAGACATTAAAGATCATCCAGTCCCAACCCCCTGCCATGGGCAGAGACAACTCCCACTAGACAAAGTTGATCAAAGCCCCATCCAACCTAGCCTTGAACTCTTCCAGTGCTGGAGCGTCCACAGCTTCTTTGGCCAGGCTGTTCCAATGTCTCCCCACTAGCAGGTTTTCACTTCCCTTTCCAGTCCTGCAAATAAGGTGATTTGCAGTCCTGCCTCAGGAATCCCAAAGACTGTGCTTAACTGTTGATGTCAGGGGTGACTTCAGCGCACACAAAGTCAGCAAAGTGATTAATGACTCATTAGAAATTAATACATTTTCCAAAAGAGTTTGCAGGGATTTGGCTGTGAAATTCCTGCTGTACTCCACAGGAGCTACATGACTTAATCCCCAGGACCTGCTCTTTCTAAGTAACCGTCGGGGAAAACAAGCAACTTAAACAGCTGGAGACGTATGCTGCTATGAGGCAGTGCATGGCAGGTAAAAATCACAACATTGTTGAGGGACTGAAACTGGAAACTCAGGATCAACAGAAGCTACGTTGGTAGTGACTGGCTTTGGGGAGGATTTGTGCTCCAAGTATTGAAAGCTGTACGACAGGGCTGCAAGGGGACACGACGAGTTGGTTTTCTTCGTGATGTTTGTACGCTTACGGTCACTTAGACAACTCATTCCTTGTAGAGAATGATGGTGTTTTAGAAATACATTGTGAAAGCTTCCAGGAGACATAAAAATATTGTCATTGAGGACAAGTATGGTAGTGAAAGAATAAGGTGCCTGTGACTTCTAAATATGCACATGATGATTCATGACAAGCGGAGTTCAGGCAGCGGAAAGGAGCACAGGCAGAGCGCTGAGAAGGTGAAACAGTAAATATCAGCTGTTTCCAAGGCGTGTTACCAAACGGGTTCTTCATCCATTGCAGCAAAACAGAGAATCTTCAATCATTCATTTTCTGGTGCATTCCATCATTCCAGTTCCACAGAGAATCTTTTTCCCCCTCCCTACTCTACAGAAATGATTTCTGTTGCAAGGGGTGATGTGCAGGGTTTTTCGTTCCATACTTTATGTGCCAGTGTTTGACTTTTAGTACAAAGAAACAGGTAGATGTTTTATGAGCATGTACAGAGAGATCTTCTGGAGTTAATTAGTTAAAAACTCTCTGCATTCCTGCCATCGTTTCATATAAAAGTGTATTTCTTGCTTTGAACCTGAACACATGTTGGTATTTCCTAGTGGTGCTTCCTGGTGGCGTGCACTTGGGCAGCATAGCCACTGGCCCTGTTTATGGCTGCTTCACAGACCAGACTATTTTACTCTCAGAAAGTAGACGAAAACTACATGACACGGAAATTATTTATTTCACATAAATAATTTCAAGATCCTTAACCTCATTCCAGCCCTGTCACTGTACTCTCTGCTCCATGCACTACTGTTTTAATCACACCATGGGTCTCCTCCTCTACTCTGCCCTGGTGAGACCACATCTGGAGTATCATGTCCAGTTCTGGGCCCCTCACTTCAAGAAGGACACAGAGCTGCTGGAGAGAGTCCAGTGTAGAGCAACGAGGATGATAAAGGAAGTGGAGCACCTCCCTTATGAGTAAAGGCTGAGGGAGCTGGGTCTCTTGAGCTTGGAGAAAAGGAGACTGAGGTGTGACCTCATTTGTGTTTATAAATGTGTGAATGGTGGGTGTCAGGAGGATGGAGCCAGGCTCTGCTCAGTGTCATCTAGCAGTAGGACAAGGGGCAGTGGGTATAAGCTGAAACCTAGGAGGTTCCATATGAATGTGACAAGGAACTTCCTCCCAGTGAGGGTGACAGAGCACTGGAACAGGCTGCCAAGGGGGTTGTGGTGTCTCCTTCTCTGGAGACGTTTAAAACTCGCCTGGCTGTGTTGCTGTGTGACTTGGTCTAGGTGATCCTGCTGTGGCAGAGGGATTGGACTAGATGATCTTTTGACGTCCCTTTCAATCCCTGATGTTGTGTAATTCTGTGTTATTCTGTGGCCATTCATCATCTTTCAGACCGTGTTCAAAAACAATGTCCTTCCCACAGGAAATGTGGGAAGTTGTAAGGAAAGGAAGGCAAGAGTAGAATAAACAGTTTGCAGGTCTCTATCATTATTTATATGCAGCTGAGTTTATGATTTAGTTCTCCAGATGCTTACACAGGCCATCACTCTCTGTAGTATAGATTTTTTTACTCACATCACCTATCACTGGGTACAAGCCAGCATTTAACTAGACTTAAACCTGGTGTAACAGTGAACTGTGGATGTGCTGTTACAACTGATTCTGTGCAGGTTGAGTTGCTCTCCGGAAAGCCCAGCACCTTCAGCGATGACAGTCTTCTCGTTGACTTTAATGGCCATTAAACCTGGGCCTGGTTCCAGTGATTGTTTCTGTGCATGTTTATATTTAAGCAGCAAACACCGGAAGCATTCAATAAGCTTAAGAATAAAACAGGCTGGCCTCAGTATCAAAACCAGTCACATCAAACTAGTGAGTTAAATCAAGCATTAATCAAACCTGTAAAACAGCCTGCTTGATCCTTGCAGAAACAACTAACCCACAACCTTCCCCCAAACCCTTCCCAAACAAATGATTTTTGCAGCGTATCTGGAAGGTCATCAAGTCCTGGGCTATTTCAGGAGCAAGTTCCAGATGGTCTCTCACATGCTGAATTATGTATGTCTGTGTGGGAGTGGGGAGAGGGGTCTTGAAGGAGCTATTGTAGTGACAGGAGAAAACCCATGCATTTTACATTGCTGTGTGACAGGCAAGGTGTTAGGATTAAGAAGTGCTCCTGCATCCTTTGTTTCAAGTGGCAAAAATAACCTGGTTCAAGAATTTCTACTGATGGTGTCGATTTCGTATTTCAATCAACGGCCCCTCCCAAAACCTTTGGTTTGGACTGTATTTGTCTTAACTACAGCAGGGTTTTGGTACGTGGGATTCTTAGCTTGACATGGGCATAAGTTGGAAATCTACCAGCTGCATGGCAGTATAGGGCTTGCACAGGGGTTGGGGTGGTCCCAAGCACAGATACAGACTGGGAGGCAGATTGAGAGCATCCATCTCCTGGAGAAGGACTTGGGGGTGATGGTGGATGAAAAACTGAGTATGAACCAGCAATGTGCTATCACAACCCAGGAGGCCAGTTGTATCCTTGGCTGTATCAAGAGAAGCATGAACAGCAGGTCAAGGGAGGGGATGGTGGTCTGAAACCTTTCAGTATTTAAAGGGTGCCTGTAGGAAAGATGAGAAAAACCTCTTTGTCAGAGAGTGTGGTGGATGAGGAATAATGGCTTCAAACAGGAAAAAGAGGAGATTTAGATTAGATATTAGGAGGAAATTCTTCACTGGGAAGGAGTTGAGGCATAGACCCATCCCTACCCATCCCTGTATCCTGGTTTAGATTATTTTATGCCTTGTTGAACTTCTCAGGGTTGCTGAGACACACAGAAAAACCAGGAACTCTGTTGATGAACACAGAGTAAAGAAAAGATTTAAAGACAAAACCATGTTGCATGTAAACAGAGTCAGAAGTCAAAGATCATACCTTGACCTTCTGGAAGTGTTCAAGGCCAGGTTGGATGGGGCTCTGGGCAACATTGTCTAGTGGGAGTCGTCCCTGCCCATGGCAAGGGGTTGGAACTGGATAATCTTTAAGGTCTCTTCCAGCCCAAAAGACGTAATTCTTACAGTTAATTGTGTTGTTCAATGCAAACACACAACTAGAAAACTATTTTGCATGAATTTATTTTAAAGGCACAGGCCAGAATTACAGTAAATGCTTTTTGAGCATTTAAAACTCAACCATCTCAGACTACATCACCACCATGGATGAGCTTGCTCTGAGACTGCCTGTCTGCCCATGTTATGTGTAATATGAAAAACACTGGCCAGATATTAAGCCAAGAACAAAAGCAGACAGCCTGAGGCAGCTGTTTACTTAGGTCTGAGGTGAAAATGGGTTTTATCAACTGATGGTCCTTTTCAGCATGAGACTTCTTAGCTTTATGTTGCATTCTGACCAGTGCAGTGTGGAAGGGTGAAGGTCACACAGCAAATATGCTCTTGATGTGTGCAGGAATGTACCAACGGCACTCTATCAATATCAGTTCCAGGGTAAAAAAGGAACGAGCCTGAATACCCTACAAATCTGATAAACAGTAATACTGAGGCTAATACTGTCACAGAATTGAAAGCTCCTCTTCCCATTGCCATATTCTGAGTCCTTTTATGGCCGTAGCTCGGAGTCTTTACATCAGTGAAATCCTGTTCAAGTAGAAAAAGAAGGATATGGAAGACATTCCATGTAGATAAATCTGCGAATCGATTTTGTCCTAAGGTAATAATATTTCAAAGTGCTTTCATTCTGATGGTTTTCAGAATAACCATTTGAAGTGAATTGTTGGCCTTGGACAAATTCCTGGAGGAGAGGGTGACGTGCATGTCACCAAAGAAATCACTGTTACAGGCACAGCTGGTTGACAGTGCTCTGTTTCGACAAGCAAATAGGTTGACATAAAGCCTACCATTCAATTACCGGCATAAAGAAATCTCTAAAACAAGATTGAAGGCATGGCCTGTGGCACCTCAAGTTTGAATAATAGAGCAGTGGTGAAAAACAGACAGTATCAGCGGCGCAGTAAAAGAACAGTTTTATTTCTAATCCTTGTTGTGTGCTAGTTCAGCGGAGTAACGTAAGAACTGCATTTCCTGTACAATCAGTGGTCAGTAATGGAGTTCTTGTAATATTTGATGTGTAACTGAACATCTGTTTCCAGTCTGACACCGTGGCTGTTAACTCCAGATGCTTAAGGTTTCTAAACTCCACCGTAACGTTGTCTTTTCTAGCTCAGTCGTTATTCGTGAGCTCTGGAATGCGGTGATACCATTCAGCCAAGCAGTGTATGCAGAGGTTTACACAAACCCATCCACAGGCACAGATGGTTTCCTGGAAGGTTTAGATCACTGAAGTCGATGGGCTATTGACAAATTCTATCCGAGAGACCTTAGAGAACCAAAATAAAACTCATCACCACGCCACTGCTATTCCTGCAGTGTCCACCAGCACTCAGGCTGTGCTTTGGCTGGGCAGTGTTTGGAGATGTTCTTTAGGGTGGCTGAAGACAATGAGGCGTGAGAGCTCTGCAAGGTCATGTTCTTCAAGGAGAAATCTAATGAAATAATAAGGAAATCATAGAATCATTAGGGATTGGAAGGGACCTGGAAAGATCATCTAGTCCAACCCCCCTGCCACAGCAGGATCACCTAGACCAAGCCACATGATGAGTTTCCCACCAATGACTAGCTATAGGTGTCCTCAGGGGAGTGTATGTGAGTGAAAAGAGAACCACACGTATTAATTGCATTATGGTCATACTTAAAGGGCATGTGAATTTAAAGTTAGGTAAAATACAGACAGATAAGTCTTTAATGACCATATGCATCCCAAAGGCTCAAAAGGTGCATGGTCAAGGAATTCTGAGTACTTGGAGAAGGGGAAACTTCAGTCATGAGGCACAACCTTTTCTGTGTGACACAGTCGAGTGATTTCCAGAGCCCATTGCTCTAGAGATTATTCCAGCTTGCAAATCACAGAATCACAGAACATTAGGGGTCGGAAGGGACCTTGAAAGATCATCTAGTCCCATTCCCCCTGCCCGAGCAGGACCACCTAGACCAAGTTGCACAGATCTAAGCGTCTTTACCTACTGATATCTCTTCTGTATATTCTGCTCTAAATACACAACGTTGAGTTCCCATGTCAAGAAATATCATAACAATAACAGTAAGGCTGCTCACGAGAGTAATAGGTGTATGTTTGCTTTTTGATTTTAACATGAGTTTTGTGACTTCATGTTAGTCAAGACAACTTCAACCTTTTAAATATCTGAGCTTACTGGAACCTCAGCTTGTCCTTCAGGAGTAAAATGCTGATGAGCCTGTCTGCCTGCTTGCAGTGTCAGTGTTTCCTAGAACATGAGGTCATGTTCTGCTTTTGCTTAGGCTGGTGGTACTCCATCCCCCTACCACAGGGATTCTGATTTGAGAGCTCCTTTTTTCTAACAGGAATTCTGTAGATGAGGAAGAGGAAGAACTAATGAGATTCTTCTTCATGAAAATTTGATTTGAAAAGAAAGATGGTAACAAAGAACCAACTAGATCATAATTCCATCCATTAGACTGTGTTGGCCCAAAAGCAATTTAATGTGCTGAAAGCAGCTCAGAGGAACATTGCTGAGGAGTATCTGTCATTCAGGTGATTTTCCTGTAGCTGCCTTTCTGCAGTGAGTGCTCTACCTCAAGGTTCAGTGTTTCTACAGGCTTCTTTTCTTCTTGAAAAAAGTTTACATCCTCATATTTGGGGAATGAAATGATAAATTTAGGAAAAGAGATTTTGTTTTATATGTTCCTTGGTTTTCATAAGGAGAAATGTCATAGTTTGTCTATTCTAAGGCCAAATTTCCAGACAAGAAATGTCTTATTCTTCTGCGTCAGGTGTGTGAACCTTAAATCTCCGTGTCCAAATACTCTATGGATTTCAATTTTTTGGAATGCAGCACACATGAGCCTATCTGTGACCTGTGAGGAACCGGCAGAAATGGGACTGTTTCACATGTGAAATGTACTGAGGTTCACCAGTCACCTGTAACAGAGAACAAAGAAAAGGAGTTCACATATTAATGTCTATAAATATGACAAGGATATGATAGGGCAAGGGGCAGTGGGTGTCAGCTGGAACATAGGAGGTTCCATATAAATATGAGAAGAAACTTCTTCCCAGTGAGGGTGACAGAGCACTGGAACAGGCTGCCCAGGGGGTTGTGGAACCTCCTTCTCTGGAGATGTTTAAAACCTGCCTGGCTATGTTCCTATGTGACTTGGTGTAGGTGATCCTGCTCTGGTGAAGGGACTGGACCAGATGATCTTTTGAGGTCCCTTCCAATCCCTAACGTTCTGTGATTCTGTGATGTTATTTTAAAAAACACAAAGGTGAATGCTGGGTGATTCTGTGATTCTGTGAAATAAAGTTTAAGGTGACAGATGATCTCACCTTGTTTCAACTCCACTGGAGTTTTGCTGTTCAGTTTGGAAACTTCACCTTTGATAGACTTTAATATGGCTTTTACATGAGATTCCTTGCAAAATACATAATGTTTGATTAATCTCAAATTTCCTTGCATAACCCAGTGTGAGATGGACAAAGTGATTCCTTTACATTTGAAACATAAATCCTTGTAAGCAGTTGATCAAGAAATCTTTTCACAGAATCACAGAACATTAGGGATTGGAAGGGACCTTGAAAGATCATCTAGTCCAATCCACCTGCCAGAGCAGGACAACGTAGATCACAGGAACATATCCAGTGTATGGGATTACAAAGTTGCCAGTACTGATTCAATCAGTAGAAACTCCCAGGATAAACATAAAGCAGATGGCTGGAACTGCCATATACATGCTGCATTCATTCACCCCTTTATTATTCAGCCTGAAGTCCCTCTTGACTAAACTGTAATTTTCAGGAAATTGCAATGGTAATTGTGGGTAAATGAACAAAAATTAATCCTAATGTAAATGAACTCCATCCATAAAATATGATTCATGATGGAGCCCTATGTTTTTACCAGAAACATCAGAAAAACACAACCAATCTGTTTCTAGATGCAGATACAAGCAAATACACAAAAAACATACAAACACTATGACTGATCAAATACAAAATCTCACGATGGTGGCTCTACACACAATTAGGTCCATCATTTGCATCCTACTCTTCTCAAAAAATCACCCCTTTGGCTGTAAGGACTATAATTAGGAGCTGGAGGTTTGTTACACTATCACGTGAATTGATCTGTGATGAGGCTTACAAATAAGAACGTGACTGGTAGAGTGGAAAAGGCCTTAAGCAGCCAATCTTCAGTGGACTTTGCAGACAGCAAAACACTGTTGTCATAAGACCAAAGGGTCATGGTATCTACAAATAGAAACTCGCTTAAAAGTAAGCACAAGTCAGAGTGAACGGGAAGGATTGTCATACGTAAAAAACAGTTTCAATCTGGTTTCAAATCTAGTTTGAAAGTTTCCTTTCACACCGCAGGGAAGACAAACAGCTTTTGAACAGGGATGTTATTAAATCACTCAACTTTAATTGCATGAGAACTGCAACCACGGAAATTTTAAAAGCAGAATTATTGTTCAAAAGGATTGGAAAGTATTTTAAGAGATGGAAAACAGAAAGCAAAAGTAGTTGCAAAACTGAGTCAGTGTTTTTAAACTGTATTTGTGGAAAAGCAGACAGACATAAAAGGGTTCTTACTCTTATATATGATTTTTCTTGTATGTTATAGTAAGGGTTCTTACTCATATATATTACTAGCATGTTATAGTAGCTTATTCTGACAGTAAAGCTGTGTCTGGGTGTGTACCCATGCAACTGGATCTAGGTGATCCTGCTGTGGCAGGGGGCTTGGACTAGACAATCTTTCAAGGTCCCTTCCAATCACTAAGGTGCAAGCAGTTCACACAGAATCACAGAACATTAGGGATTGGAAGGGACCCTGAAAAAATAGTCCAATTCCCCACCACAGCAGGATCACCTAAATCAAGTTGCACAGGAACATGGCCAGGTGGGTTTGTTCCCATTAATGCAAATTATAACTGTATCATCATAGAATCATAGGATGGTTTAGGTTGGAAGGATCTTAAATATCCTCTATTTCTAATTCCCCTGCCATAGCCAGGGCTTCTTACTAGACCAGGTTGCCCAGAACCCATCCAACCTGGTCTTGCACACTTCCAATGAGAGGGTATTCATAACTTATGTGGGAAACCTGTTCCAGTGCCTCACCACCCTTATAGTGAGGAACTTCTTCCTAAAATCTATCTTCTTTTCACTGGAATCCATTCCCCCTTGTCATATCAAGTACCATCCTGTATTTATGCAGCTTAATTCAAAGAAGCTGTAAGTCTGCAGTGGTACTGGCAAGAAATGGCTCCAACCGGAATCACCACAATGTCTCTGCTTCCTGCTGGGATATCTCTTTCTCCAGTGGTCTGGAAAGCATCTAGTACAACGCTTCTTTGGCCGAGAGTGATAATTCTATATTTATTCTCTGGCACTACCAAGAAACTCTAGCCAAGACCATGATTTCCTGAGCTGAGTGCTATGTAACAAAGAGCAAGGTTCATTTCCTGCGACTTTTGTATTTATAAGCAAGTCATGGAGAAATCCACTCAATGTATGGGAATCTTATCCATGTTCCCATGCATGACCCCAGGCTACTCAAGACAGGTGGGCCTCAGTTTGCAGACTTGCAAGTATCTAATCACACCAAGCACTTTGTCTGAATTTCACAGAATCACAGAACATTAGGGATTGGAAGGGACCTCAAAAGATCATCCAGGCCAATCCCCCTGCCACAGCAGGATCACCTAGATGAAGTCACACAGAAACATATCCAGGTGGGTTTTAAATGTCTCAAGAGAAGGAGACTCCACAACATCTCTATGAATATATTGAATAGTACTGGTCCCAGTACTGACCCTTAGAGGACTCCACTAGGTACAGGCCTTCAACTAGACTCTGTCCCACTACTCTCTGGCTCTGCCCTGGACTCCCTCCAGCAGCTCTGTGTCCTTCTGGAACTGAGGGGCCCAGAACTGGACACAATACTCCAGATGTGCTCTCACCAGAGCAGAGTAGAGGAGAAGGAGAACCTCTCTCGATCTGCTAACCACCCCTCTTCTGATCCACCCCGGGGCATTTCTGTTTTCCCCAGCAAATTTCTGTTTTCCCCAGCAAAGGTTGCAAGGTCTTTCATGTATCAGTAATTTCTATGCCTCCCAGGATCAATTAGCTTCAAACATCTCTTTAAGGTAGCTTCAGTTCTGAAGGAAAAGTTCAGAAGACAGCTAAGCACCCCCCACCCTCCCCCTACTTCTCAGACTCTGAAACAGGTTGCATTCGCCCAACACCTTTCTCCAAAGGTGATCAGGGGAAATAAGAAAAACATATGTCTGCATCCTGCTGAGCCCAATTTTCAGCTTGGATCCCTGTTCTGCCTGACTTGCAGCATATGCCCTGGAAATGCTACAGAATTTATGATTCCGCATAGAAATGAGAGTTCTGCTTGTTGCATCTCCCACAGAGCAGGAAGCGATTTAAAAATAGAACAACCAAGTAAATTGTATAGATTGATTTTGGCAAGTACAGACTTAACCCCACCAGGGCTGTTTATAAGAATGACGAGAGAATACGGCTATTGCATTAACGAAAGCAGATGGAGAGACCCAGGAAGAAAGGTCAGGCGAGGGGAGAAAGTTAAACTGCCAGTATAATTTAGATCAAAGAATAACCTGTTCATATAAAAGAAAGCAAAGAGTAACTTCTAACAAGTCTCTTTTTCTTTAAGCAGTCTGACATTAGAGTATTAAATACAGTCCAGTGTCCTAAACAACAGCCATTCACCTACACTGCAACCTGACACAAGCCAGAACATCTGTCAAAATACAAATGAAGATACCCTGCTGTCCTCTCACCAGTTACGACTCACATGATTGACACTACTGTTAGACTATGGGATGCTCTCACAATCATAATTTGCCATCTTTAAGGTCTTTTTCCAACCTAAATGATTCTGTGATTCTGTTGTCAATCTGGATTCAATGAATAATCAGTGCTGCTAGCAGAGAGACAGAATAAAAACCATTGGAGAACACACAACGTGAGCACTTCTGATAACTCTTTTTTATGGAAGGCAAGAACTAAAGCCATATGCTTTTTCAACTCCCAATACCAAACATCTATAAATCTTAGAAGTGTCAGTACCTGATCAGTGCCAGCTGATACCTCCCCTTACCAAGCAGTGCTGTGAGGCGCTGAAATGGAAGACGCGTTGATCTTCACAGTTGCTGTGGGTGCTGCTTCTGTGCCAAAATCCGCTCCAGACACTGCCTACATGAAAGCTGCTTCATGCTAAGCTTTTTCATCAATGGCCTATTTCATAGAAGTCTTATGATCTCATAGCTTCTTTTTTAAGATACAGCCATAGCCCCCCAAAATAAGCTCAACATGAGCAGATAAGTTAGGCTAAGATACTGCATTTATCCAAATCCAAGACAAAGCCAAATTTAAAACACAAGTCCATAAGCTTTCAGGAATTGTTTCAAAAAATACTTCCTAAAGCTAGAAGTTAACTGATCTTTCAAGGGTCCTTCCAATCCCTGATGTTTTGTGATTCTAACAGCACCACTCTCACATTCTGTAGTACAGGACACATTTAAAGGAGGAAAATATTCATTATCCAAAGACCTTTTTCCTGCAGTCACATCATTTTCACAAAGCAAGACACGAAATGTTTTCTTTTAACCACAGGGCATTCCTAGGAAGAGCTACTTTTCCTATCTCCATACCTCTGAATGGCAACTGATTTCCTTTGCTCATAGCATTGCTGTCCACTGAATTTTACTGGATACATACTGAATTTTACTGGATACATACTGAATTTTACTGGATACATACTGAATTTTACTGGATACATACTGAATTTTACTG
>JAOXOE010000001.1:27631549-27648919 GCA_028565055.1 Phoeniculus purpureus | reverse complement strand
CTTGGAGAAAAGGAGACTGAGGGGTGACCCCATTAATGTTGATAAATATGTAAAGAAGGATGGAACCAGGCTCTGCTCAGTGTCATCCAATGATAGGACAAGAGGCAATGGGTGTGAGCTGGAACAGAGGAGGTTCCATATAAGTATCAGAAGGACCTTCTTCACAGTGAGGGTGACAGAGCCCTGGAAGGGGCTGCTCAGGGGGGTTGTGGAGTCTCCTTCTCTGGAGATGTCTAAAACCCACCTGGATATGTTCATATGTGACTTGGTCTAGGTGATCCTGCTGGGGCAGGGGGATTGGACTGGATGATCTTTCAAGGTCCCTTCCAATCCCTAATGTTCTGTGATTCCGTGAAAGCGTTACTTTTGTTGCAGGGAATAGATTTCTATAGCAGATGCCTTGACAACAAACATAAGAAACCAGGCAAGTACAAGATTCTCCTTTACTAGCGCCTGACAATAGCTCGGGTGAACTTTTTAAGCTTAGGCTGCATCCAGGCAAGTATGTCTAATCATGGCCAATGGAGCTTTCTATCAGCACAAGGTATTTAATCAGTTTTTCTGGCACTAACAAAGCAGTCCTGCCTTCTCTTAATAAGGTAATTTAATTATTGTTAAAGCGTGTAGGAAAGAAAGATACCACAATGTCTGGTTAAGATGCAGGGCTTGGCCTCAGAAAATCTGATTTTCTTCTCTTTGTTCTTCTCCAAGTGATTTGAGCAAGTCCACAAGGAAGGAAAAGTCTTCTGTAAAAATGAGACATTTGACTCACCTTCATAAAAAGAAGATTTCCCTGTTTCATTTCACTGAGATTCAATTCACCTTAATACAGAGAATAAGCTTCTTTTTCAGTCCTTATTTAAATTGTAAGATTTTCAAAGCAGGATCAGCTCCATTGTGCATTCGGTAACTTACACTAGTTTATGGAATCCCATGTTGGCGGCTACAATTTACAGCAGTGCTATTGATGTTTAAAATTTGGAAGAGCCAAAATAAGCAGCCTGCAGCTTTTTCAGAAAATATTGTATAGCTGCAAGGTGGGATTTTTTTCTGAAGTCCAGAAAGTCACCCCTCAGTCTCCTCCAAGCTAACAGCCCCTGGAAAATCTTGCTGAATTAAAAGTGTCATACTTTCAACTCAAAGTCACAGGCTTTCCAGTTTATTAATGAGTAAGCGTATTTACAGGATCACAGAATCTCACAAGAGTAGTATTTGGAAGGGACCTCTGAAAATCGTCTAGCCCAACTCTCCCAGAGCACAGCGCACAGGAAGACACAGAATCATAGAATGTTCTAAGCTGGAAGGGACCTCTAGAGGTCATCTAGTCCAACCTCCAGACCAGCTCTGAATATCTGGATAGAAAAAGACTCCACAACCTCTCTGAGCAGCTGATTCCAGTGCTCTACCACCCTCAAGTTAAGGAAGAATTTCCTCACGGAAAACCCTGATCTTTTCTTTTTGCAATGTTCATCTTTACTGTAACAGTCGGTATTATTTTCTGGAATTACCAGGAAAGACAGTTGCATTTGGCAGTGGAGATAATGTCTTGCCTAGCTAATCATAGCTTACTTGTCCACAGGAATTGGAAGAGTGCAATGAATCCACTATATTTCTGAATTTAAAAAAAACACAATTGAATTTGACTGGCAGATTTAGACAGTAAATACATTCACTTACACCTTCTATGATAATAGCGATCCGGATAAAAGGATGCTTCAATTATTCCTGCTAAAATTAGAATCAATTTAAATTGAAATTGAAACATCCTTCTCTGCCTAATAATTTTCACGATTGTTTTATTATGTCATTCTCACCATACGAAAATGAGAAACCTCATAAAACCCGGGTGGAATGAATGGATAACGAGGTCTTTTGATCTGGAGACTGATATTCCTTCCTTTACGGGCAAAAATAAAGCCTTATTTCAACATGAACCTGACATGTTGTGCGGCTCTAACACCGTGGTTTAATTACAGAATCACAGAATGATCCTGGCTGGAAAGGACCTCCTAGACCAGCAAGGCCAGCCAGACCCTATAACAACAACAAACCTCAAGACCTGATTGACTGACAAACGCAAACTAACCCCCTCCACGTCTGCCACTAGAGCAGGGTGTGAAGCACCATGGCTACAGGTTTCTGAAACACTTCCAGGGATGAGAACTCAACCACCTCCCTTCCAGTGCCCAATCACTCTTGCTGTCAAGAATTTCTTCCTCATATCCAATGCAAACCTCCCTTGCCTCAACTTCAGACTATTTCCTCTGGTTTGGTCATTAGTTCCTAAGGAGAAGAGGCCAACCCCCACCTCTCAACAACCTCCTTTCCTTTTAGGTAGTTGTAGAGGGCAATGAGGTCCCCCCTCAGCATCCTCTTCTCCAGATTAAACATTGTAGAGGCTTTCTAAAAGTCTAAGTAAAAAAAGCATCTTATTCATATTGAATTGATTAAAAAATGCTTCCAAAAAGCACCCAAAAAACCTAAAGACCAAGATGAAGATGGAACAGGGATAACCTCTGCATTTTCATCTCCTGCCATCTAAATTACGTCCACAGCCCTACAAAACCTTAAATGTTACATCTTTAATTTACAATTGATGGTTTCAAAGCAGAAAATCTCTGCCATCACAGAATCACAGACCATTAGTGATTGAAAGGGACCTCGAAAGATCCACCCGTCCAATCCCCACCCCCCCAGCAGGATCACCATTTCACTATGTGGCAGCTATCTGTTAGAGACGGAATCTATTGCCTATCGATTATTGACTCGAAATTGTTTCTTGTGAAGCAGCTGGATTGATTTGTTGATGTTGTCAAGTGACAGAGGCCTCTTTTCTCTGGCTGCTTAACCAGGTGAGTTGAGAGGCCCCTTGGCTCTGGCTACTGAACGAGGAAAGCTGGTAAGGCAACGGTACCAGGCTCTACAAAGATTTATGAGATGCTGCATTGTCGAAGTAGTCAGACCATCAACTACTTAAGAGGATCAGAGATCTAACCTACCTGCACCAACCAATTAAACTGAGATTCTGAGGCAAGAAACAGCATTCTCAGCCTTGAGAATCTGGGTGGCTTAATGAGAATAGAAAATTCAACCATGAAGATGTTCCCTAAACGCCCTTCTCAGGAAAAAGGTGGGGGAGGACGGGGGACATCAACCCTACTCTACAACTTCACCCCTAAACCAGATCCCCCAACACCACATCTGAGCAACTTTTAAACACATCCTGGGATGGGATGTGCCACCCTGGGCAGCCCAGTCCAGTGCCTGGCCACTCTCTCCAGGAAGAATTTCCTCCTGACGTCCAGTCTAACCCTCCCCTGTTGAAGCTTAAAGCCCTTCCCTCTGCTTCTGTCACTGATTACCTGTGAGAAGAGACCAGCACCAAAGTCTCTACAATGTCCTTTCAGATAGTTGTAGAGAGCGATGAGGTCCCCCCTCAGCCTCCATTTCCTCAAACTAAACAGCCCCAACTCTCTCAATCTCTCCTCATCAGATTTATTCTCCCGGCCCCTCCCCAGCTTCATTGCCCCTCTCTGCACTCACTCCAGCATCTCGATGTCTCCCTTGTACTGAGGTGCCCAAAACTGCACCCAGTACTTACGGTGCAGCCTCACTAGTGCTGAGCTCAGAGGAACAGTGACTTCCCTACTCCTGCTGGACACACAGCTTCTGATACAGGCCAGGACATTATTTGAGTTTCCGCTCTACAAGGCTGACAGAGAACTATCTCCTTTCAGGCAGAGATGCCCTCTGGCCTAACATCTTGTAAAGATGAGGAGAATTCTCCTATCTAAAAGTAGCCGGCAATTTTCACAGATCATGTGGAAACTACGAAAGGACATGAAATACCTCCACAGTTTTTTCATACAGCTTCCAAGTAGCTCCATGTTAAAGTAAGGAGTGAACAGCAAGAACAATTTCTAATTAGTCCCAGCGAGTCATTTAATTGTTGCTTATTTTGCAGGAAGCAAGACAGCTAATAGGGTTCCTGCATTACAATCTGGTATAAAAATAGGAAAATAAACTTATTCAAACACACACAGACCCAGACACACTGGTAGGGAAATGTTCATTCCTGTTACGCAATAGATTCCAAACGCATCTCAAATCTCTGCTAAGGAAAAAAGATGAACGCAGCAAATAAACATTTTTCCAATTAAGTGAAAGCTCTATAAAAGTTTAGGCTGTATTCATTAAAATTAGATTACATTCTGACGTTAACTAAAAACGACTTTGTGGGGTTCCACATTTATCTTTCTCAGCAGTTTGCACAGAAAATGCAGCTGTTTGCAAATCAAAGTGCACTTTGTGTGCTGCCCCTACCACGAGTTCAGCGTGGACTCTCAACACAAACTGAGCTGCAGTCAGGGCTATCTCTTGCATAGGATTCCACCAAGATGCTTCATAAGAGAGAGGGCTGCCCTCTGTCCACAGCATTGCAACTCCTCGGGTCGTACTTCCACCCTTCACCCCACTCTCCTCAGCATCATGCATCACAGAATCACCAAATCACAGAACATTAGGGATTGGAAGGGACCTTGAAACATCATCCAGTCCAATCCTTCTGCCACAGCAGGATTCTCTAGATCAAGTCTCACAGGAACATGGCCGGGTGAGTTTTAAACGCCTCCAAAATCCCTCTGGGCAGCCCCTTCCAGTTCTCTGTCACCCTCACCATGAAATTCCTTCTCATATTGATGTGAAACCTCCCATGCTCCAGCTGATACCCCCTAAACCAGACCGCCAACACCACACTGAAGCAAATTAGGTACTGAAATGGCTGTGTTTGTAAAAATACTTCAGTATAGTGTATGAGGAAGGACATGCAGATTATCTGTCTTCCACAGACATGAGCAAATACAGTGCAGCACTCTGAGGGTTTGATATGCAAAGCAAGGTAGGACCCTTCCTACAGTGCTATTTTTCTGTCTATAATCACAGACTCATCCAGTTCATCAAATATGATTGGAGGGACAAATGAAAGCGTGTTTGTCTCCCCTGCACCTGTGAAATAGGTATTGCTGGAATTCACAGGAGCTGCACCTGCACTACTTGCATCAGTTTGAATTTATTTTTTAGAAGCTTTTTCTTGCACAAATTGCACCAAGGACAGGATAGAAACGAATCTCAGTGTCGTCTAATGATAGGACGAGGGGGCAGTGGATGTAAGCTGGAACAGAGGAGGTTCCACATCAATATGAGAAGGAACTTCAGGGTGAGGGAGCACTGGAAGCAGCTGCCCAGTGGGGTTGTGGAGTCTCCTTCTCTGGAGACATTTAAAACCCACCTGGACATGTTCCTGTGAGACTCGATCTAGGTGATCCTGCTGTGGTGGGGAGATTGAACTGGATGATCTGTCAAGGTCCCTTCCAATCGCTACTGTTCTGTGATTCTCTGACGGAGCCGTGGGTTCGGTTTCATCCTGGAAAATGTTAGCTGTGATCCAGGCTGTAGTATGACGTCTCCACTTTGTACCAGGTTGATTCCTTTCCCGCTCCATGTGCTGCACAAATGGAGCCCCCTGCGACCCCAGAGGGAGAAGAACGCCATAGGGAAGAACAGCTTCAGAGTAGCACCACAGCGCAACCCAAGAAAGATACAGAAGTAGCAGCTGTGAACTTCACAGGGTTCCTGCTGCCACTGAGTTTCTGCAAAATACAGACTGCACGTGCAATTCCTTCCTCTCACTGCCCTCAGCAGGGCTGTCACTGGCAAACAGCCTGGCCAAATGTCCATTCTGACAGTTCTCCTTAATGTGTGTTTTACCAGGACATCCTACAACCCACATACACTCTTCTGAGCAAGCGCCCATAGTGCTGGATGTCTGACTACGCCTGTCCAGCTTGGGATATCCCTTAAAGTCAGGGCTCCTATCAGCTGCTCAAACTGCCCTGTCTTGAGTGAAGCCACCAAGGCCGCCTGAAAGCATCCCAAGGCTCCAGTGCCCTTCCCATAGCCTTCTCCAACGGACAGCTGACAGAAATGAGTGGCGAGGAGGTACTGTGGCAGGCTTCAGCCCCCAAAACCATTGGGTACATCCCTAGTTTTCATACCCAGTCACACGTGGCTAAGTCAAACTGTTCTCAGGGGTACAAGAACCAGGAATCTCTGCTAATACAGCTTGAGCATCCTGAAAGAAGTATCAAATGAGCCTGATTATTCTCAGACAGCCACATACATCTTCCTCTCGTAATTTATTCATTGCAAAGTCTAATCCTAATGCCGATAAGTCAGTATCCAATCAGCAGAAGAAGATAATCGTGTTTGAGGACAAGAGGAAGCAAGCATGGCCAAGCCATTTTCTGCTTTGTCACAAATGGTTGCAACGTTTTGTTTTATTCCTGCCTGGGAGCAGGATTCCAGTGTGTAACGTTTCAACCAGAGAACTGTATTAAACATAGTTCTTTTTTCTAGTGGTACTACCAGTCAAGGATTAACTTTGTAGCCTAAAAAAACTAGAGAAGCTGCACTAGAAAATGAAAGAAATGGTGGGAGGAGCTGTGTTTTGCAGGGCTGATGACAGAAGAAGGATGCACAGACTTATTACAGTTGTCTTCTCCATGACTAGAGCCTTTATTAATCTAAACTACAATTAGAGCTACACTGAATGATGACAGAAAGTGCTACTGGACTGATTTGGCACCTGGAGGACTGTCCAATCTCCTCTGCGCTTCAGTGTACAAGGTATTGGGGGGCTCACTGGAGTAAACCACCCACATACATACAAGAATATGAACTTCTGCAATATGATGAGGATCACATGACTGGGGGATGCGATTCCACCACCTACCCAGAAGTTCTCGTTCCAGTGCTCTGTCACCCTCACCATGAAGAAGTTCCTTCTCATATTGATGTGGAACTCCTCTGTTCCAGCTCACACCCATTGCCCCTTGTCCTATCACTGGATGACACTGAGCAGAGCCTGGCTCCATCTTCCTGACACCCACCCTTCACGCATTTACAAACATTAACAAGGTCACCCCTCAGTCTCCTCTTTTCCAAGCTAACGAGACCCAGCTCCCTCAGCCTTCCCTCATCAGGGAGATGCTCCCCTCCCTCCATCATCTTTGTGGCTCTGCACTGGACACTCTCCAGCAGCTCTGTGTCCTTCTTGGACTGAGGGGCCCAGAACTGGACACAATATTCCAGAAGTGCTCTCACCAAGGCAGAGAACCTATCTTGATCTGCTAACCACCCTCATTCTGATCCACCCCAGGATGCCATTGGCCTTCTTGGCCACTACTGGCCACCAGAATCCTCTAAGTGCCTTAGTAGAATGAAGAAATAGTATGAGGCAACCATCTCAATGTTTTGAGTCAGGAAGTTTCCAGGCATCTTTCAGAGACTGAATTTGAATGAATTTTCAGGTTACAGACCCAACTTCAGCTCTTTGATCTGCTGTGCATCACTTAATTATGTAACTCAAGCAGCTACTATCTCCCAAAGGAACATTGGGGGGTTATAACAACAGGAAAGGAAGGAAGCAACAAATGGAACAAGGAAATTGGTAAACAAAAGGAAGTAGTCCTGGGCAGTGAAGTAGACACTATTAAGCACAGAGTATTCAACATCAGGGAATAGAGCGCAGTATGTCAGAAAGGGTTGAGAGACGATGCTTCACTCCCATTGTACAAAGTCAGCAGGACTGTCTTGAATAAAAGAACAAAATCAGCACTGCATGCCTCCAAACTTTATTATATCGTCCTGATGGAAGCGAGACATCGCAAGAGGACAGCAAAAACCAAAACAAAAGACAACCCAAAGGATTATGAACTGTCCTGAGGGCTTGAAAGGATAAAGAAGAGGAAATACATCTGCACATAGAAATCTTCAGCAAATAACGTCTTCAGAAAAACAAGCAACACTGCCCCAGGGAATCACCTACTAAACCTCACAGATTTTAGGCCATGTTATAATTATCCACTGTCTTTGGCACTCGATCAGCATTTTGGCATCATCTGCTGTTGTCCAGCACATAGTTTTCGTAGAAGTAGACTCACAAAACACCAGGTATTGGAAGGGACCTTGAAAGATCATCCAGTCCAATCCCCCTGCCACAGCAGGATCCCCTAGATCCAGACAACAGGCAGTTAAGCTTGATTGTGGAGATTTTCTTATGTTAAGTGCTTCAGGTTAAGTGTGGGATTTTCCAGGGTTAGAAGACTGAAGCAACACCCACTGAATAAAGAATTCCCATGTCATACATGTTTAAGGCAAATGACATCTAGGTGAAACATTATCCTTTCTTGAAAAAGAAACAGGGAAAGATTGTGGAGGTTATTTTTTGGGCTTTTCTTAGAAAAAAACCCCTTGTTTCTAACTGAAGGATTGATTTCTGCTCTCCACCACATACACACTGATTAGGAATCATTTCTCATTGTAGTGGACATGGGGCAACGGGTCAAAGCTGGAAGACAGGAGTTTCCACATCAATATGAGAAGGGGCTTCTTCCCAGTGAGGGTGACAGAGCACTGGAAGGGGCTGCCCAGGGCAGGTTGTGGAGTCTCCTTCCCTGGAGACGTTTCAAACCCACCTGGACATGTTCCTGTGCAACTTGGTCTACGTGATCCTGCTGTGGCAGGGGGATTGGACTGGATGATCTTTCGAGGCCCCTTCCAACGCCTAATGTTCAGTGATTCTGTGTAACGGATCTGCTCCTGCCACTTGCCAGGCGTGCTTCCCCAGTGGAAAATGGCTGCCAGCAGATGCAACTTCACAGCTGACAGCATGCAGGGGCGTTTTCTTTATTCACTCACTTGGGAGAGTTCTCACACAAGCATTTGCCTCTGGCAACCTATTCCAATGCACACGGCGGTAATGTCTCATTTTGATACCGGCTGGCAAAAGTTAGGCATCGTTTACACGGGCACTATCTCATGTTTTTCAAGGTCTGATCTTGGTCTCGCTTAATTGAAAACACGAGTCCTTTTATCCCTCCTGGTTTTGGTTGTCAGTCAGCACCACTCGTTGCTCTACAGCAGGCCCTGCCTTTCCGCTTCTCTGAATCTCATTACTCTGTGTTCTGACGAGGGAAAGAGCTGTGAAACAACGATCTGCTGGGGGTTGATTTATGCTGCTGTCCACCCTTTCTCAAAACAATACATGTCACTTGGGAGCTGAGGTTTACATGACGTGGAAAGTCAATGACATGATTTGCAAATGAAGTAAGTTATAAAAAGAACTCGAAATCAGCACACACAACAGGGGCTTCTTCCTCCTCTTGTAGAGGGGGATTAATTTCCTATTCTTGGAAGAAGTTGCCGGTTGATTTCTTTGAAATCTATAGGTTACAGCAGGATTCTGTTGGAGCTCATCCCCTGGTAGATGCTTTTGGCCTTTGTCCCCATTTCTCCATTATCCAGAGAACTCCTTTGCTTCGGCCATAGGTTATCCGCCCCTCTGTAAGGACTGCTGGCAGTTGTGACAGTTGCACAGGCTTCAAGCCCTCATTTTAACTCTCCTCCTTGGCCAAGCTCACCCACCTGTCCCACAGAAGACTGGTGATGATGACAGGCCATTGAGCTTCCAATGGAGCAGACTGCAATGGCTTCAGCATTGAAATAAATTCTTTTAAAAAGCTTTCTCCTGCTGTTTGCCTTGCTTTGCCCTTCAGTTTTCTGAGGAAAGAACTGGGGTTTACAGGTCACTTGGACCCTGGAGGTATTTAAAAACCAAGTACCTAGAGCACTTGAGGCCATGGTCTAGGGGCTAGGAAGATGTTGGGATGAGGGCTGGACTTGATGATCCTGGAGGTCCTTTCCAGCCATGATGACTCTATCCACTTTAGAGTCCCTCTAAGCATGTCCCCAAAGTAATACTCCTCCAGTCTTGCCAGTCCTTCCCAATGACGCAAAGCCAGCATGCATGCTCACATGTCACCTGTGAAACACCTGAAGGTCACATACTGCCTGGTAGAATCATCCTTTACCGAGTTCCATCAACAAACAGAAGAAAAGAAGCAGCTTGTATTTGCATGTCCTGTAAAGCACCTCTTCCATTTCTCATCCTTCTCTAGAACTTCAGTCTGTCTATTAATACTGGACATGATTTAAGACACAGATGTCTACCTAGATACGATTTCTACCCTTTCCTACACTCCACATTTTGGAAGCAGAACTGTCAGAAATTTGATTTGCAAATGGTGACTTCCCTTAGCTTCATCATCAAGAGAGTGTATTCCTTTAAAATTAAAGAAAGTAGGACCACAAGAGGCATCAGGGGAAGTTTAGGTCAGATATAGAATACTGTGTCCAGTTCTGGGCCTCTCGGTTCCCAGACACAGAACTGCTGGAGAGAGTCCAGCGCAGAGCCACAAAGATGATGGAGTGGAGCATCTCCCTGTTGAGGAAAGGCTGAGGGAGCTGGGGCTCTTGAGCTTGGAGAAAAGGAGACTGAGGGGTGACCTCTTTAATATTGGTAAGTACATTAAGGATGGCTGTCAAGAGGACAGAGCCAGGCTCTGCTCAGTGTCATCTAATGACAGGACAAGGGGCAATGGGTGTCAGCTGGAACATAAGAGGTTCTATATAAATATTGGAAGGAACTTCTTCACAGTGAGGGTGACAGAGCACTGGAAGGGGCTGCCCAGGGAGGTGGTGGGTCTCCTTCTCTGGAGACGTTTAAAACCCACCTGGACATGTTCCTGTGCAACTGGATCTAGGCGATCCTGCTGTGGCAGGGAGATTGGACTAGATGATCTTTCGAGGTCACTTCCAAACCTTGATTTTCTCTGATAATTTTCTCTTTCAATGGAAACTCATATTGCCACAAAATTTAGTTCTGTAAAGTATGAATTTTGAAGATGAGCAATTCTAGAATATACCACTACTTCCACAATTATCAACCATATTTGTGCTAGGAAGTCAGCATTTTTTCAAATATTTTCTAGTAAGTATTTTTAATATATACTATTATATATATGCATAAATTGTATATAATGTATAGTATACATAAAATATATATGCATAAATTATATATATATTGTATACAATAGCTTTAATTATAAGCCAGATACCAGGTTTTGCTAGGTACACTCAATGTGTTTAAAGGTTGTTTGGATATAGTTTAAAGGTAGGGTTGATTGTTGGACTCTATGATCCCAAGAGTCTTTTCTAACCTGAATGATTCTACGATTCTATTATTTCTCATTTGAGATACACATGAACTGCCCAAAGGAAATTACAAGCAGGTTTCCACAGGAACTGAATCCATCTGTGGTTATCCAGAAGGATACACGCATCTAAGTAAGTCCCAGTCTGGATAAATATTTAGGACTGGAAAAATATGGATGCCTAAGTTTCTGCTTAACGGCACAGCCAACAACAAGGGTTTCAAACAAAGCTCTAGCTATGACCTGCCAGAAAACTTTATTGCCCTCAAGCAACTGTGGTCTGGAAAGATTCACTAACCAACATCTATCACCATCAGACATTTAAATAAAAAACACATTGTCTTAGATTTTCCTTCTTGCTATCCTTTATAAAATGCCATGCCCTTTTCCTTCTGGCCTTTCCTCATAAAGCCCGTGACACTGCAAGACAACATTCCACCAATCCTCAGAACATGAGACTAAGTCATCACATGTGACAGAGGGAACCCTGTAATTAAGGTAATGAAGACATCATATTTTTTAAGGGCAGCCTTCTTGAAGAAACTCATTTCTTTCTAATTTCACCAATGTTACACTACTGCGGTGCCGGCGTAAAGTCTTAAATTACCATTTCATGACCAACATTTCTAATACCTTAGTCATTACACTGTAGGAAAATTTGTGCTGGAGTCTTCATTTCTGAGCTGGTCCAGTTCTGGGCCACTCAGTTCCAGAAGGACATGGAACTGCTGGAGAAAGTCCAGCACAGAGCCACAAAGATGATGGAGTGGAGCATCTCCATGATGAGGAAAGGCTCAGGGAGCTGTGGCTCTTGCGCTTGAAGAAAAGTAGACTGAGGGTTAACCCCATTAATGTTTATAAATATGTGAAGGGTGGGTGTCAGGAGGACTGAGCCAGGCTCTGCTCAATGGCATCTAATGACAGGACAAGGGGCAGTGGGTGTCAGCTGGAACATAAGAGGTTCTATATAAATATTGGAAGGAACTTCTTCACAATGAGGGCGACAGAGCACTGGAAGGGGCTGCCCAGGGGGTTGTGGAGTCTCTTCTCTGGAGACGTTTAAAACTCACCTGGACATGTTCCTGTGTGACTTGATCTAGGTGATCCTGCTGTGGTGGGGGGATTGGACTGGACGATCTTTCGAGGTCCTTTCCAATCCCTAATGATTGTATGATTCTATGATAGATCTTATTCTTTATTGGCCCTTTATTAAACATTTACCCGTGCACAGTGCCTTACACAAAAAAGCACCTTTCAGAAGTGGATGAGTAATATTATCTCCATTTATCTGTGGGGTTTGGTTTAAAGAAGAAAGCAGAGAACGCAGCACTGAAGCTAAGACAATGCAAGAATTCTATGGTTCTGTGATTCTATGAATGGACTTCAAAAGATCCAACAATCTGCAGATCTTTAAGTCCTCTTTGCAATGAAAGACGAGTGACACTACGAGGCATAGTTTGGGCTGAGAAAGTTATTTCAAACTGAGTCACACCTTTCATATTCAAGAAACTACTTCAAAGGGCACTGGACTAGCAGCATACTGGCCACTGTACACAGGGCCTTTTTCCAGCTGGTTTCTTCCAAAGAAAAATGATTATAGAGCAGTGTATATGAGAGCAGACACACATCCTCCTCTATCTGCCACCTCTGCAACAACCAATCAGTTTCCATCAAATTGGACAGAAATTGGAAGTCCAAAAGCTATAAAGCTCTTAGAGTGTTTTTGAAGACAGGTATCAGAGCAGAGATGTAAATTTGATCAGTACCTCTACTGAGAGAAAACAGAAATGCTTAGTTTAGCTTTCCAATGCACAAAGAACCTGCTCGTAACAGAGCTATTATAACAGACACTAAATTGCCGTTACTGACCATTTAGATGAGCAGACTTCAGGCTAACTGGATGACAGAAGAACCAACCACGCTGTGAGCAACACATCCACACCCATAAAACCAGGCTTAAGAGGTTTCACAGAATCAGAACATTAGGGATTGGAAGGGACCTCAAAAGATCATCTAGTCCAATCCCCCTGCCACAGCAGGATCAACTTGATCAAGTCAGTCAGGAACATGTCCAGGTGGGTTTCACTGCACATAGTCCTGGTAGTCTCCAGAGAAGATGACTTCACAGCATCCCTCAGGAGCCTCTTGCAGTGCTCTGTCACCTTCACTAGGAAGAAGTTCCTTCTCATATTGATATGCAACCTCCTCTGTTCCAGCTCACATCCATTGCCTCTTGTCCTATCATTGGATGCCACTGAGCAGACCCTGGCTCCATCCTCCTGACACCCACCCTTTCCGTATTTATCAACATTAATGGGGTAATCCCTTAGTCTCCTTTTCTCCAAGCTCAAGAGACCCAGCTCCCTGAGCCATTCCTCTGTCCCTAAATCTACTTGAATGTTAAAAATGATTATGAGGTTCTTTGCTTTCTTCATCAGCAAAAGCACTCTAAGCTCACTTGCAGAGCATCTGTATTTTGATTGACCTCAGAAAGCTGAGGCACAGCTTTAAAAATAAAAATACCAAGATGTCAGTCAGCAATCCCTGAGTTATTTGGCCCACTTGATGCAGCGTCAGACTGCCCTGAGGAGAAAGGAAGTGGGTGTGTAAATGCAAAACATAACGTTTCAAAATAATCTGCTTGAGGTGTAACAGCATTTGCCATAGGAACTTAAAATCACAGGGCATTTCACACAGCATCACAGAATCACCATGGCTGGAAAGGATCTCCTAGATTCCAGAGGGGTTGTGGAGTTTCCTTCTCTTGAGATGCTTAAAACCCACCTGGACATGTTCCTGTGCAACTTGGTCTAGGTGATCCTGCTCTGGCGGGGGATTGAACTAGATGATCTTTCGAGGTCCCTTCCAATCCCTAATGTTCTGTGATACTCTTATCCCGAGTCCAATCAGACCTACAACAACAAAAAACCTAAGTACCTGAATAGCTAAATACCTGGTTGATTGACAAATCCTGTCGATTTCCACAGAGAATTCCACAGGACAAAAAAGACAGATCACCTCACCACACAGCGAAACCCTCTCCATCTCTGCAGTTAAAAAAAAAAAAGGTAGAAGGATGCAAGCACAGGCACCCTCACACTAGAATGAGCTACACGTAACCCCTCACAGAATCATTCCGGTTGGAAAAGACCCCCCAGGATCATCGAGTCTAACCATCAACCCTACTCTACAAGTTCACCCCTCCTATGAGTGTTTCAGCAAATACAGGATTTTAATCTCAATTCCAAGCTCATACCACATACAGTCATGTGAAGAGAGTCTCTCCTTCCATAGAGAGAGGAAGCTACAGCAGCTCAAAACAGGACTCGAAGCCCGGAAACGCACAGCACTTTATGCAGTTGCTGACAGGAATACACTCCTACAACGTTAAATTATTTCTCGGGGTCACTGTGGTGCGCTGCCTTATAAAATGGGGTGTCAGTATTAGTCCCTCGCGATGCAAGGGGGCATTAACACTACTGTATCTAATGTGTGGTGTCAACAAGTAAATCATCAGGAAGAGCTGATGAGCTGAAAATTGAACCTACCTTTCAGTAGGGCTGGAAGCCCGACAGGCTTGATGGTTACCATAGTAATCCTGTGGCAGTGTCGGATTTATTGCCTTGCACTGTACAGTTGTAAAGGTTCTTCTGCTACCTTCTGCACTGCTTCCAGAGTCAAGAGGAACGCTGTGATAAATGTCCACTATCCGAAAGATATATTCGAGGGGATGCAATGCGGGAGAGTGCTGCTTTAAATGCGAATTACATGCTTTTTGCCCTTTCTAGAATATTAAAGAGCCATTTCAAAGGAATGAAAACAAAGAACTCTGACCTCTGACACCATGATTCTTTGCCATACCGATCACAATTTTCTGGGGGACTAGCTGCTGCATGATTAAGTGGCATGAGACTGAAAATGAGGCAATAAATTCCACTAAAGATAGTCTGAGTAATGCATTGATCATGAAAATAAGCACAGGACTGAGCAATTACTGGAGCAGGCAGTCACAGGGTCTCGTTCAGTATATTTAGATCATTCTGCACCCGTTAGAAATGAAATTATTTCATTATGTCTAATTTACATCCCTTTATATTTTCAGTAACACACAAGAACATTGCTGGGTGGAACAAACACGATGAACCATTAGGATTCCAATGTTCACATGCTCACTCACAAAAGAGAGTGAGCATTAATTTTACCAGATTGCATCAGCTTTTAGTTTACCTCTGTGAGTGGTTTTAAAAGCAAACACTGATAATTCGCCTTTTATTGCCACCCTAAATATTGCTTTCTGCTCTGTGCTGCCATGGCTTGGAATGAGCGACTTCCCCTCCCGTTAGCAAACGCTGCAATTCATGAAATATTCCATTCCGCTTTACAGGATGGTTTGTGCCCATAACTCTGTTTGATTGCGCAGCAATAAAAGGCGGAGGAAACACAGACAACCTCTCTTTCCAAGCACAGGAGCCCCATGCACTAATTTGTGTGTTAGCAATTCCCACGAGGATCCAACGATATTGATTCTGCCATCTAAATTCCACTGTTTGACAAGAAGGATACTGCGTGGAAGATTAATACAATTATTTCCTCTAGTGGCATTTTTTTAAGGCGTTACTTATGTACTCGTTCCTTCAGAAAAGCCTTTCAGAAATTGACACTACAGGGTGAAAACAACCTAATTCTGTGGTGCAACATAGTAAATAGAAAGGAATATCCACTCACAGAATTACAGAGCATTAGGGATTGGAAGGGACCTCGAAAGATCATCCAGTCCTATCCCCCTGACACAGCAGGATCACCTAGATCAAGTCACACAGGAACACGGCCAGGTGGATTTTAAACGTCTCCACAACCCCCCCGGGCAGCCCCTCCCAGTGCTCTGTCACCCTCATCATGAAAATGTTCCTTCTCATATTGATGTGGAACCTCCTCTCTTCAAGCTCACACCTGTTGTCCCTTGTCCTATCATTGAATGACACTGAGAAGAGCCTGGCTCCATCCTTCTGACACCTGGCCTTTCCACATTTATCAACATTGATGAGGTCACTCCTCAGTCTCCTTTTTTCCAATCTCAAGACACCCAGCTCCCTCAGCCCTTCCTCATCAGGGAGACGCTCCACTCCCTTCATCATCTTTGTGGCTCTGCACTAAATGCAGCTGTACATCTCTTTCTCTCTCTTTACTTCTTCAGGCCTAACGAACCTCTATGCTGTGATGTTCAGGAGGGCATCAGGAATCAGTTCCCACAGACCAGACATCTCACCCATGCTAAGAGGTCCTGTTCTCTCTATGCAGTGATAGCAGTGTGACATTTCCAAGCAGCAATGCTTGCTGACAACACAGACCATTTTAATGTCATTTTCTTGTTTAATAGCAGCCATTTAAATAGCGAGTCTGTGAAGGCAAACAGAACTCAGCAGACACTAGACTTTGACCATTTCTTCACAGACTTGGGGAAGCCCAGGGCTGGGCTTGATGCAGAGCTTGCCCTAGATCAGCAGTCTCATTGTTTATCATGCTGCAGACAGTAATAACAATCATTTTTTCACTGCACTGTGAATTTAAATGATCTGACAGGAGGATGCAGCCTTTGTACCGCATCAGAAACTACACAGAAACCATTAGCTTCTTCCTCAGTAGGAAAAGCGCTGAGAGAAGTGGAAAGTGCTGGCTTGTGGGTACAGTGCTGCTGAGTAGTTGAAGTATTTTGGTTAGCTCAGTACATGTCAGTACTTACATCAGATGGGGACAGTGAGAAACATTCAGTAGTACGAGAGCTGGGAAGCAAAAAGACACCAGTCTTCAGTTACAGAAATCCTTTCTGGTGCTGTTACTCCCTGCTGGGAGAAGAGGTTGGTACTGAGGAGGTGGCCTATGAAGCAAAACCAAAGGCACAGGGATTTCATCACATGCACATCTAAGGAGAAGCATCTTATGATCTTCTCTCAAGGACTGCTCCTGCAGAAAGCTGTAAGGTGTGGAAACCAGCCAAGAGCCCCTTCTCACAGTATCACAGAACATTAGGGATTGGGACCTCAAAAGATCATCCAGTCCAATCTCCCCGCCACAGCAGGATCACCTAGATCAAGTCACATAGGAACATGTCCAGGTGGGTTTTAAACTTCTCCAGAGAAGGAGACTCCACAACACCCCTGGGCAGCCTGTTCCAATGCTCCGTCACCCTCACTGTGAAGAAGTTCCTTCTGATATTTATATGGAACCTCCTATGTTCCAGCTTGCACCCACTGCCCCTTGT
>JAOXOE010000001.1:27615543-27628112 GCA_028565055.1 Phoeniculus purpureus | reverse complement strand
CTCCTCTTCCTCAAACTAAACAGCCCCAACTCTCTCAATCTCTCCTCATCAGATTTATTCTCCAGGCCCTTCACCAGGCAGGACAGTTGAGCCACCCTAAGGAGAAAGAAGAGAAAATTCAAAGTAAAATCAAAACAAACAGCCCATCTGGAGCTTTAGACCTTCCCTGTGTTCTCCTTACTCTCTTACCTATTATCTGCCTACACCATTTCACACCACACTCCATTTCACAACTGAAGGAAACAATGAGCCCCCAAATTAGGTTTCTGTAAGGAAGCCCATTAACAACTAGATCAACTTCCATTAACTCAGACTCGATGGCTCCCCTCCCTACACAGCACAGTTTGTCACTGGTACCTGGATACTCCTGTATTTACATCCTGTGTCCAGGATGTAAAGGGAGTCTCCTTCTCTGGAGACATTTAAAACCCACCTGGCTATGTTCCCTTGTGACTTGATCTAGGGGATTCTGCTGTGGTGGGGGGCTTGGACCAGATGATCTTTCAAAGCCCCTTCCAATCCCCCTGATGTTCCGAATCATATGAAGATGAAGAGAATTTCCTTAACATTTCAGGGACATTTTTCCATCCATGTGAAATACAGGCTTCTGTATCTCTTCTCTTTTAGTAATTTTCTATCTTTCTCTCCGCTCTGCCTTCTCTGTCCCCCGTGAGACGCATCTATTCATCCACACGCACTTCTACTTGACGAGACAAATTATTCTTGTCATTGTATTACTCAAATGACTGCTGCAAGAGACAGAGCTAAAAACCCCTGTGATGGAATGCATTCCCGCTTCCTGCTCTTGTTAGTTCTATTATGCTTTCCAGTCTCACTGCAATGGAATGACTTAACAAGCATTCCCTTCCCTAAGAACTCAGGGTGCGGTGCTATGCACTACAGCACACACGCAGTTGTAGGTGATCCCTGCTGTCCTGAAGGAAATGATAAGTGGACAAGAGGACAAGACAACAAAGCTGAGGCACGCTGCCTAACCAAGTGGTACAGTCGCAGCCCATGTCACCTCACTTCTGTTTCCACTCAAAAAGTTCTCCTTGTGTCAAGACAAGTCACAGAATCACAAAACATTAGGGATTGGAAGGGACTTCAACAGATCATCCAGTCCAACCCCCCTGCCAGAGCTGGATCCCCTAGATCCAGTTGCACAGGAACACCTTCGATCATTAAACTCTTAGTAATTTTATACAGCTTCTATCTAATTGTTAAAGGCCTTCATGTTGTTGAGTTGTTTTTATAACTGCACACCATCCCAACACTTGAAAGAAGCTTGGTGGTCTTTGCTTCAGCTGAAACATCACTGAGAGAAGACTCCGTTACTATGGCTTCCACATAATAATCTACTTGACTGTACATGACTGTGGTTCGTACTCTTTGTTCATCTCCCTGACAAGGAAAGGCTGAAGGAGCTGGGTCTCTTTAGCTTAGAGAAAAGGAGACTGAGGGGTGACCTCATTAATGTTGACAAATATGTGAAAGGGCAGGTGCCAGGAGGATGGAGCCAGGCTCTTCTCAGTGGCATCTAATGATAGGACAAGGGACAATGGATGTGAGCTGGAACACAGGAGGTTCCACACCAATCTGAGAAGGAACTTCTTCCTGGTGAGGATGACGGAGCACTGGAAGGGGCTGCCCAGGGGGTTGTGGAGTCCCCTTCTCAGGAGATGTTTAAAACCCACCTGGACATGTTCCTGTGTGGCTTGCTCTAGGTGATCCTGCTCTGGCAGAGGGATTGGACTGGATGGTCTTTCCAGGTCCCTTGCAATCCCTAATGTTCTGTGGTTCTGTGATTCATAACACACAGCTCTTTTTCTTAATGACTTCCGTAGTACATGTCTTTCTCTTTGAGCTGTGTTAGCCTGATGAGCTGAGCTGCAGCACTGGAGCACACTGCACTTGGCTAAAGTTTCTAACGATTGACTGTCAGAATAATTAGATGAGATTCTTCTGCAAACTTGCAGACTACACACAGCAAATGTTCACCCATGAATAATTCACAGGCAACAAAAGCAGAATTACTTGCATTAACATTTCATACACTGAATTTAAGTCTAACCAGAGAAAGTTATCTCAAAAGGGATTAACTACTGAGTGGAATACCTTGTCTCTTGCTAGGCTTGACAGAAAGGGGATTACAGGCTGTGTTAAAAGCGATGGTTTTGTCTAATTACTTGCTAGTGATTTACTGTAGAATACACGTAACACGCACAGCCCATCTCCTTTCAGTCAAAGCAGTTCAGGTGTAATGTCATGGGAAATGTGAAGAACAGATTTAAATGCTCCTACTCTTGAAATCCACAGTAGTCTGATGGGGTTCAGGTGTTATTTTTAATTACAGCAGTATTGTCAGGTGGTGCCATATGGCAGTTGTATGCAATACGTCACCCTGCTATGGTGTGACCTTCTGACAGGAGACAAAATACCAGCTAAATTTGTCTCTGCCTATAGAGATGGCTCAACACTGGTACTGTCAAATAAGCTGCAGCAGGGTTCTTTGCTCTCATCTCGCTTCAATTAACTCTTCTTTTCTGATAAGTGAGTAGTAAAGCTAAAAATTCATCCTCTTCCTTATTACACTGTGGGACTTAGTTATTTGCTTGCTGACCAGCGGTTACTAAAAACCAGTCTCAAAACTAAGTGGGGTGTTTTGATTTGGTTAAAGAATCACAGAATCACCTTGGTTGGAAAAGACCCCTGGGATCATCAAGTGCAACCATGTACCCTACCTAAAGTATATCCCTCAACATCTGAAGCTGAAGTCTTCAGTCAAAGTTTTTGGTGAGTCACAACTGATCTTCTGACACTCTTCAGTTGCTCCTACAGACGAGTAAAAAGTCAGTCTCATACCACAATATTTCTGAGCCACAAGCAAATGCTCTGGGCTGGCCTCACGGCACCATCCTCACTGGTCACAGACTGGCAGTAAGCCACACTTGTGGGGTTGAATCAGCCCACTGCAAAAGACTTTATACTTTGATCCAAATCACAGAATTATAGAAGCTGGAAAAGACCTCTGAGATCATCAAGTCTAGCCCATGACCTAACATCTCCACAAATACATGCATCATGATCTAGAACTTTTAATTTTCAGGTATATCACTACAGAAAGAATATAAACATTTTTATGTGTCCTTCTGGAACTGAGGGGCCCAGAACTGGACGCGAGACTCCAGATGCAGTCTCACGAGGACAGAGTAGAGGGGGAGGAGAACCTCCCTCAATCTGCTAACCAACCCCCTTCTGATCCACCCCAGAATGTTTCTTCAGCTTCATATCAATGCAGTAATCACATCTATGAGCATAAAGCCCTTAAAGTGGTAAAAATATTCCATAGAAAGTTACTCCACTATCGTCCACCTCTTCTTTTAATATTTTTTAAAGAGATGGAGAGTGTCTTACAACCCTCTTTTCTAAAACCCTGTTGTAAGTACTTTCTATAGATTGTATACTACACACGTGTCAGCAGTTTCCCTCTTGCACTGAGAAGCGATATATGAGCGTGCAAGAGGAGCAACAGCACGCGCTTGGTTTTGATTTATTACATGAAGCTGAGAGAAAACAAAGGTTAGCTCAAAGTACTTCAGCACATATGTTCACAGTTATTTTCAGACTTGCACAGATTCCGTCGAAGAAAGCAGGCTGGCACATGCTGTGCTGTGTGCGCACCGCAGGCTGTGGACCTGAACATACCTGAGGAGTCTATAAACTCTGTGATTTCACTACAAAAATGAGTTCCTGTGCGACTCGCTCTAGGTGATCCTGCTGTGGCAGGGGGGTTGGACTGGAGGATCTTTCGAGGTCACTTCCAATCCCTGATGTTCTGTGAATCTGTGAATGAAATAGAAATGATAAACAGGGAAAGATCCATAATTACTGCTGCATGTCTGCCAACAACCGCCCAATATTCCGACAAGTACCAATAAGACTGATGCTGCTGGAGTAGGGTTGATGGTTAGACTCAATGACCCCAAGTGTCTTTTCCAACACTGGGTGATTGGGCAGGGCAGGAGATCAAACAGCAATCATAGCCACTCACTCCCAGGGACACTATAGCAAAGGAGGACTTACGCAGCAACTCACAAATTAACAGTCTGGAGCAGACTGGGAAAGCAGCTTGTACCAGCAGGAGCAGGGATATGCTGACTACAGTTAGCTGACACTGATGATATAACCACAGGTAAAATTATCATTTGTTTTCGTCATCACCAAGAGGAAAGGAAAAAAATCAATGAGCGTTATTATAAATGCCAAGTAAATCCCAAGAGGCAGATACCACTGTTAAAAAATAGAGGATGAACATGTCTTTGGTCCAGGTTACACTATGACATCTTTACAGATAACATGAACAAAAGGGGCTCCCAAGTGCTGTTAGCTCATTTGTACAGACAGTCACACCAAAGGCTCAAACTGGGGGTGACGGGGAGGTTACTAATTCTTCGCACCGGAAAAATAAAGGAAGCACATAAAGTTGTGCCCAAATCTCATTATGACTCAGGTTCATCCCATAAAGAGTCTATGGCCAAACTATTTTGCCTACTACAGACCAAATTGCTTTAGCTATTCACAGAGTCACAGAACATGAGGGATTGGAAGGGACCTAGAAAGATCATCCAGTCCAATCCCCCTGCCACAGCAGGATCCCCTAAATCCAGTCACACAGGAACATGTCCAGATGGGTTTGAAACATCTCCAGAGAAGGAGACTCCACAATCCCCTCTGGGCAGCCCCTTCCTGTGCTCTGTCACTGGGAAGAAGTTCCTTCTCATATTAATGTGGAACCTCCCATTTTCCAGCTCACACCCACTGCCCCTTGTCCTATCATTAGATGCCACTGAGCAGAGCCTGGCTCCATCCTCCTGACACCTGACCTTTCCTTATTTAATTAATGGAGTGACCCCTCAGTCTCCTCTAAGCTCAAGAGCCCCAGCTCCCTCAGCCTTTCCTCAGCAGGGAACTGCTCCACTCCATCATCTTTGTGGCTCTGTACTGGACTCTCTCAAGCAGTTCTGTGTCCTTCTTTAACCGAGGGGCCGACACTAACATCACACCACAATAAAAATACCATAAGAGGATAATTAAGTACTGCAGAGTAGATTTTGATTTTAGAGATAATGTCATTAGCCCTAGATAGATTCACATGATTTAAATAATGTGACTGCAGACGTTCACCGGTGCTTTTGAGCAAAGAGCGTGGCTCTAATTACATCTGAACAATTAATCTTTACAATTGCTCTGCATAGAATGTTTCTCTGAGTAGGTACCTTCTTAATAATTGGGAAATTAATTAAAATTACTCTTTAAAAGGGTGTCAGAAGCCTTTGGTGAAAGTATAATATTGGACTGGGGTGGTAACAGAAAGGAGTAGCTCCTCTCTGCATCTGAGCTCTGTAATATTCACTTGAAAAATCACAAAGCAAAGTGAAAGGAGGGAAGTATGAACCATTCAGGGCCCTCAGTTCCAGAAGGACACAAAACTGTTTGAGAGAGTCCAGTGCAGAGCCACAAAGATGATGGAGTGGAACACTTCCCTGATGAGGAAAGGCTGAGGAAGCTGGGTCTCTTGAGCTTGGAAAAAAGGAGACTGAGGGGTGACCTCATTAATGTTTATGTGAAGGGCGGGTGCCAGGAGGATGGAGCCAGGCTCTGCTCAGTGTCATCCAGGACAAGGGGCAATGGGTGTGAGCTGGAACACAGGAGGTTCTACATCAATCTGAGAAGGATCTTTTTCCCAATGAGGGTGACAGAGCACTGGAACAGCCTGCTCGGTGGGGGATGGAGTCTCCTTATCTGGAGACATTTAAAACCCACCTGGACATGTTCCTGTGCAACTGGATCTAGGGAATCCTGCTGTGGCAGGGGGATTGGACTACATGATCTTTTGAGATCCCTTCTCATCCCTAGTGTTCTGTGACCAGGGGCAGGTTTTATAATACACAGCAAGAAAGTTGCATGTTCTAGCGCTCTGCAAACAGGTTTCTGCTGCCTTAAGCTCTAGTGCCTCTCTCTGTTATTTGCTCTCCTGCACACTTCAGGCAATGTGTCACAAGACACAGACAAGATTCTTTTATGTCAGAGACAAGGAAAATCTATTTCAGGATCTGAAAGGGGAAAGTGGTAGTATGGGTCACTGAACACTATCGGTTATTGCATTCGCTGGAGCCAGGAATGAGAAGACTGGGTGGAAGGAGGACAATGCCTCAAGCAGTAAAATGCTGGAAATATCTGCTGCGTTCTCCCTAGAACAGGACGGGCACCTGCAGCTATTACATGTATGCAGCTCAGGATGGAATTCATCCTTCTTTAGAAGAGACATCAAATCATTTGGCAACTTGTGGAAGTGGCTTTTTTTTTAAAAAAAATATATATATATATAAGCAAACAACTAGATGATCTTTTGAGGTCCCTTCCAATCCCTAGTGTCCTGTGATTCTGTGAACTCAAACCCTTTTTATTTTACCATTACTCACTGCATCCCAAATTCAGCCTTTGTGTCGGCTTTTCTTCTTAACAAGCATGACAAATGCGCAGGAAATTAATTTAAGAACTCACAGGAGTGACTTCAGTAGTGGTGCCTACGCACTTTTAGTAACTGCCTTAACATCAGGTTAACCTTGACCTGTGCAGCGTTTGGTGCCAGTTATTGAAAACCCTGTGTGTCAGTGCAGCAATGAAGCAGCAGTGAGTAACCTGCATGCTTAACACCAAGCTTCATTTGGCACTGCTTCAAGTGTAACTCTCACACTGGGGCTATTGAGAAACTGCCAGCTAGTTCAGATCCTGCAAGAGAAAGAATGAGCTAAGAGATGATGCTGAAGCCTTTGTTACATCAGTCCAGGATCACTTCTGTCTGTAAGTGACACCATGCTGGACCTCTGGAGACCACCTTCACCTTCCTCCAGTCAAAAAGAACCTTATTTGCCCCATTGCCTTTTTCACTCTGCAAGGAGAGAGACCTCCATTAAGTGACTCTCACTGTCAGATTGGATCAGATGATCTTTTGAGGTCCCTTCCAATCTGTAATGCTCTATGATTCTGTGATCTTCACACAGAACATTAGGGACTGGAAGGGACCTTGAAAGATCATCCAAAGCAATCCCCTTGCCACAGCAGGATCACCTAGACCAAGTCGCACGGGAAGATGGTCATGCAAGTTTAAACATCTCTAGAGAAGGAGACTCCACAACCCCCCTGGGCAGCCTCTTCCAGTGCTCTGTCACCCTCACTGTGAAGAAGGTCCTTCCCATATTGATGTGGAACCTCCTCTGTTCCAGCTCACACCCACTGCCCCTTGTCCTATCATTCGATGCCACTGAGCAGAGTCTGGCTCCGTCCTCCTGACACCCACCCTTCGCATATTTATCAACATCAATGATTTATAGACATTACAGATCACAATATGCTCACTGGAGCATCAGAAAAGTCATCTGCTTCTAGCCTAATGTGTTGCTTGAAATCTGAATCTTTGCCACTTAGCAGCCAAAATAAATAAAGATTTGACTTGCACACATTGACTGATCATAAAATGACTGGAACTCAGTCCCTCAAAACCTCTACATGAAAAACTAATGTGATATTACTAGAGAGAGAAGGATGTTGGAAATGGAAGGAATATGTGATGGAACTAGAAATAATCTGCAGTTAAATCTCAGCTCTATTCAGGTCACGAACTCAACTCCCTTGTTACTTCTGAGCCTGAAATTTATTTAATAGAAAGAAATAAAATGTGAGAGAGAAGCGAATGAATTATCTGATCTCAACATCAGTAAATTACATGCCATGAAGCTGCTCCATCTAAGTTTTCATCAAAATGAGTAGAGGCTGAGTAAGGAAGGGAGGAGCATCTCCCAAACAGCAGCCTGTAGCTGTATCATAGAAGATCTTAATAACTAGGGGAACTGACTGCACTTAGCTTTTCTGAAGCCTCTACAGCTATCTGAAAGGACATTGTAGAGACGTTGGTGCTGGTCTCTTCTCACAGGCCATTAGCAACAGAAGCAGAGGGAAGGGCTTCAAGCTTCAAAGGGGAGGTTTAGACTAGACATTAGGAAGAAATTCTTCCTGGACAGAGTGGTCAGGCACTGGACTGGGCTGCCCAGAGCAGTGGTTGACTCTCCACACCTGGATGTGTTTAAAAGTTGCTTCGATGTAGTGTTTGGGCAGAGTAGGGTTGATGGCTGGACTCTACGATCCCAAGGGTCTTTTCCAATCTGAATGATTGTATGATTACATGTCTCTGAATAATCCCACTATTGATACAAATACATGAGTGAATTGTATTCATGGAGTAGCAAAACATCAGGATAACTCCAGTTACTCAGGAATAAACTGACCAAGAACTGTGTAGAAGATGCTGTACTAGAGATTTCACTGTGTGTGAAACCACTTAGGTACTCAGTTTCAGAGGAGATTCAAGTTGAACAATAACAATGACAATATACACAGGGGGAGTTAAAGTTACTCTGATTCTTAGAGATCAGCCTATACTGAGCCTACAGTCAGCTTTTCCCATCCTCCAATTTATCACAGCCATGATGTGTTGAAACAGCAGGTGCCTGTAGCACTGAATGAGAAACATCTTAAGAAACATAAACTTACATCTGTCTCATGGAGCTGACTTACAGTCTAGGCAAGGGGAGTCTGAAGCATTTGCTTTCTCTTATCATGCTCTGAACACCTCTCGAGTCTGTCAGTGCTCAGTTCACAGGTAACTAGTATCAAACACTGAAACTATGAAATCATGATAGTTCCACAGATTCATTCAGTCCAACCATCAACCCTACTGTACATGTTCACCCCTAAACCAGATCCCCCAACACTACATCCAAGGATGGGGACTCAAGCACCACCCTGGGCAGCCCATTCCAGTGCCTGACCACTCTTTCTGTGAACAATTTCTTCTTGATGTCCAATCTAACTCTCCTCTGTCAGAGACTGAAGCCCTTCCCTCTGCTTCTGTCGCTCATTCCCTGTGAGAAGAGACCAGCACCAACATCTCTACACTGTCCTTTCAGATAGTTGTAGAGACGGATGACATATAACATCTGCAACTAAACCCAAGGGATAGGACCAGTAATTCTTGTTATTTAAAAAGGCTTCTTCAAGATTACTGTCTCTTTTTCTGTCTCTTAAAAAAATTAAAAGGGCTTCTCATGGTGATGAAGTTGATAGAAGCAACCAGACTGGGAGGATGCCTGGCAGAATCACTAGGATTTAATTCCTGTAGCTGTGCGAGTTTCCAGTCAAATGTGAGTCAGTGTAGTACTACTTCTGGCAACAGATAATAGTGACAATAGCTTCAAGAGACTTAATTTGGCTCTTTTGCTTTTTTCAGTGGATTATTGACACTGAAAGAGGTTGATGGAACACAGATTCAAAGCTGTTAACTACTTTGCTGCTGTGTAATTCTGTGAATCATTGTATGATAGTTTCAAGTCACAACTCCAAAGGCTCTATGCTGACATCTTAGAATCATCAAGGTTGAAAAAGACCTTCATGATCATCAAGCCCAAGGTCTACCCTACAATCCCTAACCACTAAACCATCTCCTGAAACACTGTTATCCACCCACTTTTCAACACCACAACTGTATCAACATGCAGGCATTGAAGATGCACTTATGTTCAAACAGCAAACACTGTATAACTGATGAAGATATTCAACAGCACTGGTCCTAATAAGACTCCCAGAGGGACACTATTTGTCCCTGCTCTCCCTGTGGACATCAAGCCATTGACAACTACTCTTTGGATGTGACCATCCAAACAATTCCTCATGAAGCACAGTCCGGGCATAAAATCCATCTCTCTCCACTGCAGAGAGGTCGTTGTTGTGGGGGACACCTTACAGAAGTCCTGAAGATGGCATTCATAGCTTTTCTCTTATCCAATGCCATAATCACTCCGTTCGAGAAGGCCACTAGATTGGTCAAGCAGGACTCACCCTTGGCAAAGCCATGTTGGCTGTCTCAAATCACCTCCCTGCCCACCACATGCCTGAGCACTGCTTCTAGTAGAATAAATATTGGACAGAAGGAAGAAAACAAGAGTCAAACAGCCATTGCTTGTAGTTAGGTGTATTTACTACTTCTGCAAACAGAAATCTCAGAGTGGTTTTAAGCTGCTATCTGACCACTCAGGATTGTCTATTTCTGCCCAGCTATCCAGATTGAACACACACAGCACAGAGCTGCTTTGCCTCATGGCTGAAATTATCTCCAATGCACTGCCACAATGATGATGATGTTGTGACAGTCTCTGAAGCTTTGTCTTCATTACCTCTGCATCATGGTGACACAGAACCACCAGACAGCTTTGATACTCAAGAGAAAGGACAACAGGTCACATGAACAGTGTTTTCTAGCAACAGAATAAAACCAATTTCCTCACAGACCCTTCAAAAATAATGGCCTTATGGACTTATTACTGTGGGTTCACATATTATTGAGGGGTTTTCCTCAAAATTGGTGTTCCCTGCTCACTCTTTCTGAGGCAGTTGCTGTGTGCCGAGATAGCCCCCCTTCTTATAATCTTCTGAATTACAATTTTCAGCTTCCTCAGAGACATCTTAAAGAACTCATGCCTTGAAATACGAGTTCTACAGGAGTTTGTATCTGTGACATGCGGATAAAGCATCAGAATTAAATAATAATGATTTTACTGGAGTCTTCTATTTCCTGATAGTTTGTAGTGCAACTCAGTGCCTCATGCATATTGAAAAAGCTTCTAAATAACGAAAGGAAGTCTCCAGTGTGTATTCCAACATACATTGACTCTTGCTTTAACTATTTTAGTGGTTTGGATGACTAATCAGCTTTGGCTGTTGCAAGTTAAGACTTTCTGTAGGGATAGATAGATTTGCTACTTCCAGAAGAGTGATGCTGCATGAATTTCAAGCATCCTTAAATAGATCACAGAAGCCCTTATTTTCTTAAGTTCTTACGCAAATTCATCAGCTGTTCCTTCAACAATTTAGTTTCTCAAGGTTATTTTTAATAGTGACAATTTATTGTATTTCCCCTGCTTTACTAATGTTTATGTCTTAAGATTGACATATGATTGGGTAGTGAGGTGGGTTGTGGACTGGCTGCAGGGGAGAAGCCAGAGAGTTGTGGTCAGTGGGGCAGAGTCTAGCTGGAGGCCTGGACCTAGTCGAGTTCCAAGAGTCAGTACTATTCAATATACTCATTACAGACTTGGATGAGGGACTAGAGAGCACTATCAGCAAATTCTCTGACAACAAAGGTGGGAGGTGTGGCTGACATCCCAGCAGGCTGTGCTGCCATCCAGTGGGACATGGACAGGCTGGAGATCAGAGGGGAGACATTGAATGGACTATAACAAGGGCAGTGTAGAGTCTGGCATCTGGGCAAGAACAACTCCAGGGACTAGTATAGGTTGAGGACTGATGGGTCAGAGCACAGCACAGGAGAAAGGGGCCTGGGGGTCCTGGTGGACAGCAGGATGACCATGAGCCAGCAATGGGCCCTTGTTGCGAAGAAGACCAATGGCACCCTGAGGTGAACTAGAAGCAGTGTGGTTAGTAGATGGAGAAAGGTTCTCTTCTCCACCCTGCTGAGACCACATCTGGAGTATTGTGTCCAGTTCTGGGCCACTCAACTCCAGAAGGACACAAAGCTGCTGGAGACAGTCCAGCACAAAGCCACAAAGATGATGAAGAGAGTAGAGCATCTCCCTGGTGAGGAGAGGATGAGGGAGCTGGGTCTCTTGAGCTTGGAAGAAAGTAGACCAAGGGTTGACCTCATTACTGTTGATAAATATGTGAAGGGTAGGTGTCAGGAGGATGGAGCCAGGCTCTGCTCAGTGTCATCCAATGACAGGTCAACGGACAGAGACAGGCATGGACCTCTCTTTAAACACCAGGTGGAACTGAACCTGCTGGCCAAAAAAACACACCAGCTAGACATTCCATACACAGATGGGAACAAGTAACACTGCACCGTAAGAGGCAATTTACATAATTGTGAAAAATAGCCAAACATGAGCAAACTAGGAACTCAATGCTGTAACTATTCCTGAAAAAGGTAATTGCACCATAATTTCAGATGTGTAACTGTAAACTTGATTAATGCTTCATTTGCAGATCATGCCATCTTCCTTGTGGAAGATATTTCTTCCTCAATGTAAAGCAGCAATTCTACTAGTCTTCAGCAAACCATTTGTCTCAAACAGCATCCATCACCTTGCCAATGAAAATGCCAATAGCACAGACAGAAGTGGGGCATTTATCTAATTTTTCCACACAGAAGAAAGTATACTTGTAATAAATCTAATATGATAAATCTCATGTTATTTTTGTCACATGTAAGCACATTTGATGTATTCTCCCTCCAGATAATAATCACAGAACATTAGGGATTGCTAAGGACCTTGAAAGATCATTCAAGCCAATCCCCTTGACACAGCTGGATGCCCTAAATCAAGTTGCACAGGAATATGTCCAGGTAGGTTTTAAACATCTCCAGAGAAGGAGACTCCACAACCCCTCTGGGCAGCCCCTTCCAGGGCTCTGTCACCCTCACCATGAAGAAGTTC
>JAOXOE010000001.1:27599819-27615443 GCA_028565055.1 Phoeniculus purpureus | reverse complement strand
CCGGGGTTTGCGACCTTAAAGAGGGGGGAAAAAAACAACCTTATAGTTCAAGAAGCAAAAAAGAGAGAGGCAGCACCGAAGCAGCCTTTTGGCGCCATATTAATGACGTACTTCAAATTTGCCATTTCTCCTGCGTCAAAAAAAAATAGACGGGGCTCTGCCCGGCGCGGAACAGCTTGCGGGGGGGTTGTGCGGGGACTTAACGCTGCTTTCTCACCCTTCCCCTACTCCTCCTCCTCTCCGCGGAGCAAAGTTCCGCGGGCGCGGAGAGGCTGCGCTGCGGGAGATGCGGATGCAGCAGTGAAGCCCTGCGGGGTTGGGGGGGCGAGGGGGTGTGATGGGTGCTGTTTACCCCCGCCCCGAACTTCACGGAGTTTATCCCTGCCCTCCCCTGGGTGCCCTCGAGGTTTAAGGGCTGGGGGTCAGGGTTGCCCTTAGCCAGCTCTTTTAACACGGATTTAAAGCGATTCATTCACAGAATCATTCAGGTTGGAAAAGACCCTTGGGATTGAGTCCAACCATCAACCCTTCTCTACAACTTCAGAGAATCATAGAAGGGACCTTGAAAGATCATCCAGTCCAATCCCCCTGCCAGAGCGGGTTGTCCTAGACCTTCACCCCTAAGCCAGATCCCTCAACATCACATCTAAGTGTATTTTAAACACATCCAGGGATGGGGACTCAACAGAATCATTCAGGTTGGAAAAGACCCTTGGGATCATCAAGTCACAGGATATCACAGAACATTAGGGATTGGGAGGGACCTCAAAACATCATCCAGTCCAATCCCCCTGTCACAGCAGGATCCCCTAGATCCAGTTGCACAGAAACATGTCCAGGCAGGTTTTAAACATCTCCAGAGAAGGAGACTCCACAACCCCCCTGGGCAGTCCCTTCCAGTGCTCTGTCACTCTCATCATTAAGAAGTTCCTTCTCACATTCATATGAAACCTCCTGAGTTCCAGCTTGTACTCGTTGCACCTTGTCCTGTCATTGGAAGACAGTGAGAAGAGCCTGGCTCCATCCTCCTGACAACCACCCCTCACATATTTATAAACATCAATGATGTCACCCCTCAGTCTCCTTTTCTCCAAGCTCAAGAGACCCAGCTCCCTCAGCCTTTCCTCATCAGGGAGATGTTCCACTCCATCTTTGCGGCTCTGTGCTACACTCTCTCCAGCAGTTCTGTGTCCCTCTGGAATTGAAGGACCCAGAACTGGGCACGATCTTTCACCAGTGCAGAGGAGAGGGGGAGGAGAAGCTCTCAAATCTGCTAACCACCCGAAGATGCCATTGGCCTTCTTGGCTACAAGGGTCCGTTGCAGTCTCCTAGCCATCATGCTGGCCACCAGCAGCCCCAGGTCCCTTTCTCCTACACTGCTCTCTAACAGGTCAGTCCCCAACCTATACTGGTACCTGGGGTTTTTCTTGCCCCGATGCCAGACTCTACAATGCCTTTGTTATAGTTCATTCAATGTCTCCCCGCCGAGCTCTCCAGCCTGTCCAGGTCCTGCTTGATGGTAGCACAGCCTGTGGGGTCTCAGCCACTTCTCCCAGCTTTGTGTCATCAGCAAGCCTGCTGACAGTGCACTCTTATCCCTCATCCAAGTCACTAGTGACTAGATTGAATTACCTAGCAAGTTGCAGGATATCCTACCTGAAAGGACTCTAGGACTGCGTTTTCTGTCTCTATGAGCGTGGTTCTGAACAAACACATAACCCACAAGTCTTACATTTGCCACTAACAGAAGATTCATTAAAATACCGTGAAAAACCAACTGTTCTATTTCTGTCAGCCCTCAGTCAAATTTTCTTTCTTATGATCTCTATTAGTTTTTAGGCTTTTTTTAACTTTACACAAATAATTGTCTGGTTCAGTACAAACCTTCACCTTTTTTACTAATACTATTGCTTCCTCACCTTTCAGTTTATACTCAACTATTTTCAGTGTCTCCATCTAAAAGGTATCTTCAGTGGGCTACTCAACAAGCAGCAGCTGAGACCACCTCTGTTTCAGATTCCAGCTTAACACACATTACCGCATTATGAGTTGTACAGGTAAACCAACCAGTGTAACTCAATTATGATACCACAGAATACGATCTGGGTTTTTACAAATGAAGTTCCGAAACAAAGTCATTGATTTATCAGTAGATGTCACAGCGCATCCTTATTATTCTTACTCACATTCCTCTCCTGTGTCTTGGAATGAGTGCAAAAGGACATCACTGTCTTCATTTGCCTACTGACTTAAGCATCTGGAGACACAGAGTAGATTTGCTCTGTGGAGCCACAAGCTTGACTGAGTTCTCTCGACTCCACTTAAGTACAGTGAAGCAGTCACTGCAGCAAGTGACATTTACTGGCCTATTCCTCAAAGGCACAAATATCTTCTCCTTCTGCTGAAGTTAACAGAATTAAAACTCATCAGGCCTTATCAACAGCTGGCTTCATGCCACACAAGTCCCTGGAAGAAGCTACTTTTACATACGTTTCCTGACTTGCTTGTACATAGTTACCTAGACAGGAGTATTGGTGCTTGCACCACCCAACACTGAACTCCTCAGAGGACACCCAAGTTGTGTAAAGACAACAGCATGGAGCAGTGCTCTTCTTCGAATAGAGCTACTGGCTACTAAGAAAACTGGCTTTTCAAGCGTTTCTGGCCTGCTCAGGATACCTGTGATGCCTCACAAGAACCCAGCACCAGGAGGCTGGAAGCCGAGGGCACCTGGACTGGCAGGCCATATGAGACTCAAAGCCAAATTGTGGTCTGCTAACATCCAGTTGAGAATTAGAGGTCAGCTCACGCTCCCATTAGTCTTTGTTTGGTTAACAGAAGAAAGATTTCCACATTCACCACTCAATTAAATAGATACAACTACAGAATTACAGAACACCAGGGATTGGAAGAGACTTCAAAAGATCAACTAGTCCAACATCCACCCCCAACACAGCAGGATCACCTAGAGCCAGTCACACAGGAACATGGCCAGGTGGGTTTTAAACATCTCCAGAGAAGGAGACTCCACAACCCCCCTGAGGCAGCCCCTTCCAGTGCTCTGGCACCCTCACTGGGAAGAAGGTCCTTTTCATACTGATGTGGAACCTCCTCTGTTCCAGCTGACACCATTGCCCCTTGTCCTATCATTGGGTGCCTGGCTCCATCCTCCTGACACCCACCTTCCACACATTTATCAACATTAATGAGGTCACCCCTCAGTCTCCTTTTCTCCAAGCACAAAAGACCCAGCTCCCTCAGCCTTTCCTGATCAAGGAGATGCTCCGCTCCCTTCACCATCTTTGTGGCTCTGCACTGGACTCTGTCCACCAGTTCCACGTAAGGAGAGATGGTAGAGCAGGAAAACACAACTGAGTAAAGAGGTACTACTTGTATGCCACTATTTTCAAGAGAAGAAATGTTAAAACAACATTAATTTCTGCAAAATGATTCTGCAAGGAAGTTTTACCACAGTATTTCTCATCATTCACCATAGTATTTCTTGTACTGGTTGTCAGGCAAACACAGAGCATCCAGGTAAAGCTCAAGTTTGACACTGACAAAACCCCAAGTATTTTCATGGCAAGCACACAGTCGCATCCTTGCGGTGTGTGTTGCACTGACTGGCATAAGCTGGATGCAGACCAATTGAAAACACAGTCATCTCTTTGCCCCCAACTTGCTTGTTTCTCCGACATCATACACGGAAGTTTATCTTAAAGAGATGGGACCCAGCTCTCAGAAGCCAGCATCCATCTGCGGCAACAACTCTCCTTGCACGCACTTATCTTTGCAGTAAGGACTCATCTACATATAAACAAACCCGTTCTGAACATGCAAATTCTAACAGCTCCCTGGCAGATGCTTCAGCAGCACGTGCAGGCAATACCATGGGTGACTAGTACGGAAAAGCAGCACATGCATCCACGCGAGTCACATTCCCTACTGAACAAGCCAGCCACGCACCTCTGATCCATCTCAATGTGGAGCTTAACCACAAAATTTGAAGAAAATTAGAGATTTTGTGTTATTACATCCCCACGCTACCAATCAAACCTAATCACAGAACATTAGGGATTGGAAGGGACCTCGGAAGATCATCCGGTCCAATCCTCCCCGCCACAGCAGGATCCCCTAGATCCAGTCGCACATGCCCAGGAACATGCCTAGGTGGGTTTTAAACATCTCCAGAGAAGGAGACTCCACAGATCTTTGATCTTTTTACTATAAACCATATTCACACTGGCAAGGTAAAGCAAGCGTTTCCAGACTCCAAAACACAGCTGTGAACACCCTCCCCCCCAGGGTGCTGATCTAGGTGGCAATCTGTGGCATCGATTCCGCTCTACTTTTCTGAGGTTCATACTGGTAAAGCCCACCTGGATATGTTCCTGTGTGACTTGGTGGTCCTGCTGTGGCAGGGGGGATCAGAATAGATGATCTTTTGAGGTCCCTTCCAATCCCTAATGTTCTGTGACTCCGTCTGTTTCTATGAATTACTGCAGCCAGCTGCTTAAGCAACGTAAAACTGACCTTTTTTTGACAATGCCCTTAAACTGAAATTTTAACTCACCTCAGCTGTTCTCTCTCCTAGTATTTCTAATTGGATCAATATAATTCAGCCATTTTGAACACTGTCACAGAACACAAACTGATAGACACACACACCAACACAGCCTTTAACCACAGAACATCAGGGATTGGAAGGGACCTTAAAAGATCATCTAGTCCAATCCCCCTGCCACAGCAGGATCCCCTAGACCAAGTAACACAGGAACATGGCCAGGCACATTTTAAGCGTCTCCAGAGAAGGAGACTCCACAACCCCTCTGGGCAGCCTATTCATACAGAGGACTAAAGGTTACACTGCAACTCTTCAATATTCATGTAACATTGAAGTGTTTATTAGAGCAGCCCAAGAGGGCTATGGGCTCCAGCACTACACTGGGAGTGTTTTGCATGCGCCCTGCAAGGTAAGAGCTACACGCTTCCTGCACTTTAATCCAACCAGTCCTCACAAGGCACTGCAATGTTCTACTGGTGAGAATACCCCGTGACTGCTCTGAATTGGGCCCCCTGAAGTCATATTACCGCAAGAGTTTTTGATTGTAACTGTGGGAGTTTAGGCTAGCTCGAATGTGAACTCCGGAAAGGGAGTATATTAAAAGGTTCCTCCGTTCTCAGATCCAATTTTTTTTTTTGTTCGTATTTAAAGCCCACAGTAGGGGAAAAAGGAAAGAGGGGTTTTTTCCTTTCCCCTTGCAGCACTTCAGAGTCAATACATTTACTAAGATACAATCTGAATTCCATTCTGATTTGCAGACTGGTTAGCTAATTGGCAAGCGCATACCATTTAAGAACTAGATTTCGTAGATTAAACTCATTACTTCGAGCTTTTTATGTTCCGCTCTGAGTCCTCGCATAACCTCTTTCCCTGCAGATATATCTCCCCTGCTCCCTTTTCACACTGCATTACCTCTCCCACCCCCAGCACTGTATCCATCTCCTCCAGGACAGGTCATCTCACCTGCCCCTTGTGCCTCGTTGTCCTCAGGCTTCCTCTTTTGCAGCCCTGGCTCCTCATCCTGCTGTCACCAAAGGCTCGACCTGAGGATCACGGAGCTCCTTTCTGAGCCAACAGCACCTCTGCACAAATGACTTGTCTCAGGGAACTGTTCCACTTCCCAGAATGAGGCTCATTATTAGGCAGTGGAGGAGGCGGTTGTTGATCTGCGTTCCCCTCCAGCTGACTGCCTTTTTAGCATGCACGATCTTCAGGCCACGGACTACGCCTTTCTTTTGTGTCTGGAAAGCCTCTAGCAGTTGCTGGGCACTACAAACAAGCCAACCTTTGTACTGGGAGCTACAACAACTCTTCTCACCTGAAAGGGCTGCAATCCTCATCCACCTTGACTAAAGGGAAAGGCTACAAAAGGTCTGGGGATGTTACAAGATACGTAATAGTCTCCTCCAAAGCAGGGTTGCTTTCCTGTGTTAACTGCACAATATTTACACTGAAAATTAAGCTTACAGTAAAGTTGCCTCGACTTTGAAAGCAATACATCATCTTCAAATATGCAAAGCAGGTCTACCATTGCTAACTCAAGAGTTACTGACCTCGTATTTCAGCTGTTCTCAGGGTGCACTTTGGCTTTTGTGGTAATAAGATCATGTTACCACCAGATGATTACTGATCACTCACGACAGAAACAAAAAGCCCTGACCAGGCTCGTCTATTCCTCGTGCTTAGGGCAAACAGATACCAAAAAAATCCAATATAAGAAACCCAACACCTACCCCCGCACCCCAAAACTGAGTCACAGTCGAAACTACCATCTGGAAATGACAGCCAGAGGATCAAGGCAACAAGCAGCAGTTAAGTTTTAGTAGAGCCTGGCTTAGGGAACAGCTACCACCCGGCAATAGCAACACCACTACAGACAAGAGTATGGCAACACCTTGAAGAAGTCCTCATCACCTAATCCACATCAGCTGAGACCTTCCCCACACAGCCCACCTGGGTAGGGGAGGCAGTGTATGGCAGTATGAGATAGGCTGTGGGGAGCAGGTCTGGACCCAGGAGGCCATCAACCCTGTTGCTAACTCAACACCAAGGTAGCAGCAGGAAGACACATCCCTCATCCTCAACTTCTCTGGATGGGCCCAGTTGGGTGGCAAGGAGTGGGTCACAGAGCAAGAAGCTGCTCACAGAGTTCCAGGATGTGCTTCCCCCCAAAAACCCCAAGGAGGGCCCAGACCGCGGCACCCAGCTGGGTGATACTTTGGGCTTCTCTGCTTCCCTCCTCTCCGATGCAAGAGCGAGGGCTGACTCTGTCCTCCCCAGTGTGGGGCTGAGGGTCGCGGGGAGACACGTCTGAGGGTGTGGGGAAGCACGGAGATGAGGAGGGCACCAGCCGTGCAGGGAATGGGCAGCGGGGCGGCTCTGAGTCCTCTTCTCACCGCAGATTTCAAGGTAAAGTGTGTGCGATTTGTCACCCGCACAAAAGGGAGGAGAAAGGAGAAACGATCAAGGAAACAAACCAGGCAGGGGAGGGATGGGGTAGCGGAGGGGGCGAAGAAGAAAAGGAGGGAGAAACAAAGGGAAGAATAAAACCCTCTCTGGGAACAAGCAAACAAAGAGCGTAAGAAGAGCTCGGCAGTCTCCCCAGGGGGTAACCCCCTGCAAGGCTCCCCGGCACCGCGGCACCCCGCCCCGACGTACGGCCTCCCCGGCAGCTCCGGCCCCCGGTCCGCCGCCCCTGGCTCCGGTCCACCGGCCCCGGCTCAGGACCCCGCGCTATCACCCGGGCAAGTTCGGAGACGCGGAAATACCTTCGGTGGGCTCGGGGTACCTTACCTGCCGTGGGTACTCCTCGGGAACGACAGGGAGAAGCAGAGAGACAGAAAAAGGGGGAGATAAAAAAAATCACGATGATGATGGTGATGATGATAAAGCCACCCCAGTTTCCGAAACTGCACCGCTCGATCAGGTTACTATGGAAATCATCGCGAGGAGGCAAAAAAAAGAAGAGCCAGAAGCTACCCGCATCTTCTCCGCCTCCGAGACGGACCGCGGAGCCGGGAGCCGCCGCTGCCTCCCCGGGCGGACGCAGCTCTCCCCGCGCCTCTCCGCCGCCGCGCACCGGCAGCCGGCCCCGCGCCGCCAGTGGTGCTGCCCCCCGCCGCGCAGCTGGAATTTAAAGGGGCCGTGCGCACCGGGAGCCGCTGCCGCCAGGGCCGCCTGGGTGGTGCCTTTTTTAACCGAAAGTTTCCCGCGGAGGAGCTGAAATAGCGGGATCGGCCGGGGCACTGGGAGCGAAGTGTCGGCTGTGCGTAGCCTCGGGCGTTGCGAATTATTATTATTGCTATTATTATTATTAATTTGTGTAACGGCAGGATGCAGAGGCCGCAGCAGGGCTCCGTGGTAATGAGCGCTGTATGCAGACACTAATCAGAAGAGGCAGCCCCGGCTTCTGAGAGCCTGTCATGTAAGGGGTGAGGGCAGACAAAAGGGAAGAAAGGGTGTAAAATGCATGAGGTGCATGAGGAAAACTTCCTAATTGCACCACCCACCTCCTCCTCACCCTCCCCTCCACCCTTAATCCATCACCTATAATTTTTTAACAGCAATTAAAAGACTCTGAAAGATCATAAACATTTCTGAAATGGATCATCCTCCTCTGCGTCCTTTACTCCTAGTCTGAAGTTCTTATAAAGCCCATCAGTCCTAGTAAGTCAACTTGGCCCCTAGGACTGCCAGCACAGAATCACAGAACATTAGGGAGAAGAGACATTAAAAGATCATCTAGTCCAATCCTCCCACCACGGCAGGATCACCTAGCCTGTATGCTGGAAGCTGGACCCATTGGAAGCCCAACCACAACAGGGCTGTGACAACTGCTGGTGCTATGAGCAGATGTGGACTTTGGCATGAGCGGGTAGACAGCATGGCAGCCATTGCCACTTCTTTACTCTGACCTACTCAGTTGCCAACCTCACCCCTCTTGTGCTGCACTGCACTATCCTACTCGAACGAGCCACCACCTCCCACCACAAGACTCTCACCACTGCTCCAGCAGTGTCAGCCCCATGGCTGATTCAGGACCTACTACCAAAGGTTTTGTCTACACAAAATCTATTCAACAAGTTTCCACAGGTCTCCTTCTCTGGACACGTTTAAAACCTGCTTAGCCGTGTTCCTGTGCTACTTGATCTAGGTGATCCTGCTGTGGCAGGGAGATTGGACTGGATGATCTTGTGAGGTCCCTTCCAATCCCTAATGTTCTATGATTCTGTGTTGCAGCTTCCGATTTATTCCAGATCTAAAAATTGTCTGCCTGCAGAGCATAAGAATCCCCATCTTTGCTCTGTTGTTGCTGACTAAGACTCTGTGAGCTCCAGCTTCCAGAAAGGGGAAATGAGGAGAAAGAGGTCTTCAGATGATTGCCTTACACATCTGTGAGGAGAAGGAGCCCTATACTGTCGCAGGAGGAGGAAAGGCCAGTGTGGAAGAGAAGAAAAAGACCAAAGGCTTCCGGATACTTCTCCTTGAATAGAAATGTGAATTTCTTCTCTCAGTTCTCCCTGTAAGAGCTAAAGGTTGAAGAACATTCTGCAAGCAGTAGGTTTAGAGAAGATGGTTTGCAGTTGGTGCCTGCAACTGGCACCTTTGGGTCTTTGAAAAACCTTCCTCTTCCAGACCATCAGCCAGTTAGCACTGCTGGTCAGCAGAGCTGAAAACAAGACTACACTTTCCAGCAGATCCTAAACTGTTTGTGGGGTTTGAGGTGAGGGAATAAACTAGTGGAGGCATGTTAGGATAAGACGGGGAGAAGACATAAAAACACTTTAAAAACCCTCTCCTGCTGAGCTGTGTGGTATTTTCCCATTCCAAATAATTCCTGGCATTTCAGCTAGCCATTGCTATGTAAGAAAGCAACAGGCACGAAATCACAGCAGCTAGCAGCCAGAATGGGAACTGAGTGTTAAGAAGTAAGGCTATTTAGAAGGGCTAACCAGTAGGCAGGAATTCACAATCATGTTGTCCAGGAGTCCAAATACCACCATAAATTGTAATATTCCTACCAGAACAGAACAGGACAGATTTTTTACCACAGTTTATGAAGTCAAATGAAACACAATGGGGTACCTGAGGTTGCCTTTCCTTAAGGCTGTGAGACAAGAGGGAAGCTGAATGTCTTTAGAATTAGAATAACAAAGCAATAGATCATGAGACAAGATCTCAAGTACCAGACATCTTTCAGAAAAGATTATGCCCAGAGTGGGTAACATGGTGGTTACTTCCAGCACACAGAAGGCACAGGACATTATCCAGGGAGTCTCTATGCTGCAAGGCTTCTTCCACAAAGGTTAATTTGGTTAGAGGTGTAATTTTTACCCAGCAGAGATGTGCCAGCAGAGGCCTCTAATGTAGATGCAGTTCATCTGACAGAACTATAGTCTTGCTAGCATGGCATTTCTCACTGTGGTGTGGAGTAACTTCATTATGCCAGTACAAAGATCAGACCTAGTGGTCCATCTGCACCTGACCAGCCACTCTGCCAGTGCAATGTGCTGAGCCTCCACACCAGAACAGACAGCAGTATACACAAGACTCCTACCTCCTTTTTGCTGACTAATCTGTCATTGCTGGTTTCCAAATAAAATGTTTTGTAAATCGATGTCATATTTTACTGTTTCTTAAGCTCAAATGCTCCATCTGGGCCCCTCAGTTCAAGAAGGACAGAGAACTGCTTGAAAGAGTCCAGCACAAAGCCACAAAGATGATGGAGTGGAATGTCTCCCTGATGAGGAAAAGCTGAGGGAGCTGGGTCTCTTGAGGGTCATCCTGCTAGCCACCAGGACCCCCAGGTCCCTTTCTCCTACACTGCTCTCCAGTAAGTCAATTGTTCTTGCCCAGATGCCAGACTCTACACTGCCCTTGTTACAGTTCATTACATTTCTCCCTGGTTCTTCATCTGCATTCTCAACTCTTTTTATAGTTCAAGCATTTCTAGCAAATCACTTTCTTAATTTCTGCTGTTTCTTAGGCTCCAGACTCCGTGTGGTTTTTTTACCAGATGCATTCAACTAAAGGGTTACCCAACTGGGGACACAAATTGGCTGCTGAATGGCCCTCTCTGACTCCATGCTGTTACTTTCAACCTCAGATGGCACAGAAAATGTTATCTAGTTGACTTGCTTCCAAATGGCAAAAAAAAAAGCGCCCATCCCCCTGACTTCTAAACATAAAACAGAAGGAAAACTGAATTATTTACTTTGAAATAATACTGCAAAACATTGATGTCCCAAATATTGCAATAAGAAAGCATTATAAAATATATGCTTCCTGTTACACAGCGCAAAAGTACCCTGAAGACTGATTTTGTAATGCTTACAGAAGAGCTTCTATATATTAGAAAGTAGCTTTTATAGGCTTCTTACTGACGAAGGAGTTTTCAGAGGCAAACAGAAATTTTCCCTATAATGGGAACTTCCTGGCGTATAAATAAGTTTCTACCAAGTTCTCCGGCTCACCTTGGATATCAGAGGACATCTTGGGGAGACGTGGACATTGTTTTATTTCCTTTATTAATCACAGAATCACAGAACATTAGGGATTGGAAGGGACCTCACAAGATCATCCAGTCCAATCTCCCTGCCACAGCAGGATCACCTAGACCAAGTCACACAGGAACATGTCCAGGGGGGTTTTAAACATCTCCACAGAAGGACACTCCGCAACCCTCCTGGGCAGCCCGTTGCAGGGTTCTCAAGTGACTTGTCTCTCTTTTTGATCTTTGTTTTTGACTCTTAATATTGTATCAGAAGTTTCTGAGCATCTTACAGTCTGTTGTCCCTGCCTTTAAGATGTCTAAGGTCATATTTTCAGATACCTTAAAGTACCTTGAAATATGATTGCAAATAAAGGAGAGTTATGGATTTCCCTATAGTTCCAAGAAGCATTTGTCTTGTGGCTCTTGTGACAGAGCACTGGCAGGGGCTGCCCAGGGAGGTTGTGGAGTCTCCTTCTCTGGAGATGTTTAAAACCTGCCTAGATGTGTTCCTTTGTGACTGGATCTAGGTGATCCTGTTGTGGCAGGGGGTTTAGACTAAATGATCTTTTGAGGTCACTTCCAATCCCTAATGTTCTGTGATTCTGTGACCAGAAACCTGGTCTTTCCCTCAGAGTAAAATGGCTACTAGCTGGATTTCTGGGGATCTGTACACCAAATTAACACAGACTTGTTGAAATAAAGCAAATAGTCAGTGGCAGAATTCCTCACCTTGGAAAACAAACAACATGCAAAATGTAAACTAAGGATCAGAAAGGAGAGAAAGAAAATGAAATGTGGGCTTGGACCAGATGATCTTGTGAGGTCCCTTCCAATCCCTAATGTTCTCTGATTCTATGTAATTGCAGTAGATCCATTTATTTGTATAGTTGCCATCAAGGTAGGTGTCTGCACTTCTGTGTTTGTGCCACTTGGTAGGAATGAAGCACCTGACTTTTAATATCCCATCTATTCAGTGTAGCACAGCACATTGCAATATCTTGACCTTTTCAGTGTTCCATAAATTGACTGTCAGGTCATTCCAGTTTTCCCTTGTTTACAGCCCTCGAAACCTTAAAAGAAAAGGTAACACGGGCATCTCAGAGTCACCTCTTCTGTTTATCAGCGCTTTCTGAATCACACTGCTGGCCTCTTAAAGGCTTGACAGAAGCTGCACACTGTGTGCCTGAGGTGCAGTAGCATATAAAATCTTGCCAGAAAAGGCAGGGATAAGAGCTACAGGCTGGCTCATAAGGTCCACCACAGGTGGTCCTGTGAAGGTCACATTGGTTGACTGGTATTGTTATCAAATTGTGATCTCTCCAGTGAGTTATTCTGACAGCTGGATAAACCTCCAGCTAAGTAAAACACATGCATAACCTTCATCCAACAAAACATAACTGTTTAATTAATGTGCTTTTTCTAAGTAAATTAAAAGCGGGTGGGAAAAGGCTTCTGGTCTTTTAAGGATGAATAAAGCAGGAAATGTAATACCAGATCTAAACATGAAAGGGACAGAATCCTCTTAAAGCTGGGGATGCAGTGCTAATGCCAAGCAGGAAAACAGTTATTCATTTTCAGCCACTGCCTCACACTGATGGACCAGTAAAAAGGAGAAACGTATTTTAACAAATAGTAAATGTTGGAGGAAGGTGTTAGCATCAATCCAGAGAAAAAGTAAACGACACCTTCTCACTGCTTGTCCTATATCTAAACAGGGTGAGGGAAAATGACCTCTAAAAAAACCCCAAACAAACCAAACCTGTAGAACTAAACAGAAATGATCCAAGAAAGCTCAAGTTATTCTTCTGAGTCACCATAGAAAGGGATGATCTTCCACCTCCAGATGTGCCTTCAAGGTCCCACGTGTGCCTTAAGGTGAATTCATCTACTCAGAACAGCTTTAGCAGCTTCCTACTGGCATTAACTCCAAATCTCTCATCTGCCCCTTCAAGCAGCCGCAGCAGCAGCAGCAAGACCTGTTTTGTCTCACAGCACTGAACAGAACAGAAGAAACAAGCACCACAACAGGCTGCCCACAGATGTTGTGGAGTCTCCTTCTCTGGAGAAGTTTAAAAGCTGCCTGGATACGTTGCTGTGTGACTTGGTCTAGGTGATCCTGTTGTGCCAGGAGGATTGGACTAGACGGTCTTTTGAGGTCCCTTCCAATCCCTAATGTTCTGTGATTCTGTGAAGCAGCACTACTGAAACGAGGTGGAGCAGGCAGCCATAACCTGTAGCTCAGTTCTGTTATACTGACCACAATTCCAAGACTGCTGCCATATTATTGTCCCTTGCCGATAGCAGCTATTCACAAGCCTTTCTACTTGCAGATGCATAGCACCATTTGAAGTCTCACATCCAATCTGGGGTGTGAGGGATGTCCAAGACTATGAGATGAACCATGTGGGAGAGACTGGAGTAGATGGTCTCTAAGATCCCTTTCAACCTCAGCCGTTCTGTGATTCTGTGATTCTATAATTCTATGATTCTATGATCTGGAGCGGACATTTTGCAAGCATGAAACACTGCCTTGCAAAGCTAGCTATCTGGATAGGTTGTACAAGGCATGAAGTGCAAAAGCTTACACAAGCTCACGTCACAGATGGGTGCCAGAGCCAGAAAACAGACAATAAATTCAAAGTACTTGCATCTTACACTTGGCAGACGGGCTACACAATTTATGGATCTTGAAAAGACACATAATGAAATAACCCTGTTGCCATCCAAACACTCTAATCTATAACAAACAGGTTAGTGTGATAAAAAACCAACCCAACACAAAGCCATGTGTGTCTGAAAAACTGTCAGAAGTCCTTTCCTTAACTGAAAATTTATCTCTACAATTACCAGACAGGACACTGTAGGGATGTTGGTGCTGGTCTCTCCTTATGGGTAATTAGTGACAGAACCAGAGGGAAGGGCTTCAAGTTTTAACAGGGGAGGTTTAGACTAGTCATCAAGAAGAAATTCTTCCCAGAGAGAGTGCTCAGGCACTGGACTGGGCTGCCCAGGGTGATGGTTGAGTCTCCATTCCTGGATGTGTTCAAAAGTCACTTAGATGTAGTGTTGGGGCATGTGGTTTAGGGGTGAACTTGTAGAATAGGGTTGATGGTTGGACTTGATGATTCCAAGAGTCTTTTCCAACCTGAATGATTCTGTGATTCTGTGAAAAGTTGTTTTGTGTTTTGATTTGGGGTGTGAGCCGTTGCACATGCAGCATAAATACCTCCTCATCCGATCTTAAGCTCAGCCAAAAAGACACAGAAGGCTGAAGAAGGATGGTAGTTCTTTCACTGGGATGCACTCTGTCTTATTTTGCTTGCCTTGTCAAGGCTTCTCATTGATTCTGGAGACGTTTGGCATAAATAGTTTGAGACGATGGTGCTTATGAATTTGTGTGTATTTTATTGCTTGGGATACCCTGCCAATACATGACACATTTCAAGATCTTACAAATAGTCTGTGCTAAACACACAGTGAGAAATGTTTTACTCATAAAACTTAGTTAAAGAGAAGCACACAGTTTTCTTACAGGAAAACAAGAATGAGTCATCCATGCACGCTTTTCGTTTCCAGATCCAAGCGTTTGCCGTCTAGACTTATGGTTTTCATTTTTCGGAACACTTAATCAGTCTCTCCATAGACTGTTACATCCTGATGTCAATAGGAGGCTCACAAGGATATGAAAAACAGAGCAGAGGGTACCATGTGAGAAGAAGCACTCTGGTTTTCCAGAGTGGCTACCTTCAAAATAAAGAATCACTGAATCAGAGACCATTAGGGATTAGAAGGGACCTCGAAAGATCATCTAGTCCAATCCCCCTGTCACAGCAGAATCACCTAGATCCAGTCACACAGGAACATGGCCAGGCGGGTGAGGAACTCCTCAGCTGTCTCCATCCCTGATCCACAAAAGAAACGACTGCCTCTGTGTGTTGAAGTCTGTATAAACTCATTTTTGCCTCCTCAAAGTATGCTGATTTGTAAAACCCCAGCCTACTCTCACTGCAGTTTGGCTCTGGGCTCTGCAAGAGCACCAAAGGACTGGGGGATGACTTACCTAAGAGGGAGGCTATGTGCGTTTACAATTGGAATAAGTGTGTTAGGAAACAAGAAAGTGGTGATGATACATAGGAGAGTGTTATATAGAGGAGCTGTGGAGAAGATCTTTCTCCTTCTTGACTCCATGTGCACAGCACTGACTCCATGCTTTTTCACAGAATCATAGAAGAGTAAGGATTGGAAGGGACCTCAAAAGATCATCCTGTCCAATCCCCCTGCCGCAGCAGGATCACCTAGATCAGGTTGCACAGGAACATGGCCAGGCGGGCTTTTTCCCTTTCTACAAGGGTAAAGGATTATTAAAGCCACCAGAAAGTACACACGTGCACACACAAAGAGCAAAGAGCAATTATTCCTTCAGTTGAGTAGGTCCTGGGTTATCGTTACACTTTCTAGTCCCTTCCAAGCACATCCATGAATCGATACTGAATCACAGAATCATTCAGGTTGGAAAAGACCCTTGGGATCATCGAGTCCAACCATCAACCCTACTCTACAAGTTCA
>JAOXOE010000001.1:27589613-27599719 GCA_028565055.1 Phoeniculus purpureus | reverse complement strand
AGAAAATAGTAACGGGGTTTAGTCTAGTGAAGACAAGAGCTGATCTCCAGTGAAAGTTTTACACTTGTGTGGTGACATCTTGTAATGACTGCTTGCTGTGGGGATTCCTTGGAGCAGCGTCCAGCTGAGGGTCTGAGGGTGTTTTAGGACAACTGCCAGAATGCCGTGGAAAGGGCATCCACCCACAAGGTACATCCTTTGGAAGCAGTAGAGCCCTAGTGTGGATGCACATGTGTAGGCAGAAGGTAGTAGGTACAGTTGCAATAATTCCAGGACATAAAACACCACAAGGTCTGTGAGGCAAATTAACCTACATACACACATTCAATCATGGAATCAGTTTGGTTTGAAGAGACTTTTAAGATCACGAAGTTCAACCACTAACACAGTACATGGCCCTCAACATCTCCATAGCTTTTCAATCCCTCCACAGATGGGGACTCCACCACAGCCCTAGGAAGCCTGTTCCAATGTTTGATGATCCTTTTGGTGAAGAAAGTGTATCTCATGTCCAATCTAAACCTCCCCTGGCACAACTGTTTCCTCTCATCCTGTTCCTTGTTGCTTGGGAGAAGAGACCAACACCCATCTCACTCCAACCTCCTTTCAGGAGGTTTTAGAGGGTGAGAAGGTCTCCCCTGAGCCTCCTTTTATCCAGGCTAAGACAAATGCATATATAAAATTAGACCAGCCATTGCAGCTGAGGAATGCAGAGGCTTTTTTGGCATCAGCGAAGGTTTTGGTCTAATGGTACATCTGGAATCTCTCCGGCTCAAATGCTACCTAAGAATGCACCATGTGCCCGACCATCCAAACACATCTGATGCAACCCCCGAGCGCCAGAAGGGTGCAGCAGCCTCAGACCCCAGAGCTCTGCCAGTCCCAGCGGCGGTGCTAGTGGGGGTGCCCAAAGGGCCTGTCCCCCCTCTATACGGGGCCCAAGCCGCCAGAGCCCCTTACTCCGAAGCTTTTCCGCCCGCCCAACCGCCTCCGCCCGGCGAGCGCCGACGCCAACCGCAGACTCACCGCGCGGTGGGAGGAGCGCCGTGGAGGGCGGGGCGCTGTGTCGGGCCCGCCGCCGCCCCCGTGGCAGGCCCGGGGCGGAGGGAGGTGAGAGAGGAGGTGAGCGGGCAGGGGCTGGGGGGGTGTTTTCCCCTTGCGGTGCTTTGCGTGGGGTGCAGCGGACTCCCAGCTGCACAGACTGGGCGGGAGGTTCGCATTCAGCGCTGTGCGGGGGTTTCCGTGGTGTCTGGAGCAACGAAGGGCCGAGGCGGCTGCGGGGAGCGGCGTGTCTCGCTCTGAGGGACCCGCATCTCCAGCGCCTCTCTCCGTGCTGGTGCCGGTTCCCTGTGTCCGGCGCTCACCGAGGTCTTTGTGCCCAGCGCACGGGGGAATCAGGGCTGGGCCAGGCGGGCCATGAGAGGGTTGGTCTTGGTGATCTTAGAGGTCTTTTCCAACCCTGATGAGCCCGTGATTCTAGTCTGTGAGGTGAGGGCCTGTCCCGGCGCGGGCGCCGCTCGGGTTAGTGTCCCTGTGGCTGGGATAGCGCCTCACGCTGTCAGAGAGTGCTTCAGGCTGGAAGGCGCTGTAGGGAGCGTCTCGTTACAGCCCCCCTGCAGTGGGCAGGGACATCTCTCAGCAGACCTCTGAGAACTTATTCCTGAAGTCTGACATGAGTCTGTGTCCTGTTTTACTTCTCTCACGGTAACCCCGTCCTCCTGCTTTTCCAGGGCTTTGGAAGCTGAGCTGCTGTCATGGTGTTTCTGTCTGGAGTGAGGCTGTCTGTGTGCCAGCGCTGCATTGGGTGGTTACTGAAAGAGGCCAAACGCTAATTCACGCATCTCTCAACTTGCTTTTAATGTGAGTGGCCACATTAAGCCTCTGACGTTTCCAGAAGCTGATGGATGGTGAGGCCATTCCTGCTTGAATGTTTGCAATTGCAGAAGATCAATATGTGATCAATTTCCTAATGCTCAAAGACTGTCGGTAACTCTTTCCTTTGTGTCATGTATGTGTAGCCTTGTAGGAATCCCAGGCCACTCATTTGGCCATCCACCTGTTAATTATTTTTCAGTGAGAACGCAACAGTAACAAATATATTTTTCAATTTTGTCTTACAAGAAAGGAAATGAAGGGCCTGGAGAATAAATCTGATGAGGACAGATTGAGGGAGTTGGGCTGTTTAGTTTGAGGAAGAGGACATTAATGGGGAGACCGCATCGCTCTCTACAACTATCTGAAAGAACACTGTAGAGATGTTGGTGCTGGTCTCTTCTCACAGGTAATTAGTGACAGAACCAGAGGGAAGAGTTTCAAGCTCCAACAGGGTAGATTTAGACTGGACATCAGGAAAGAAGTCTTCATGGAGAGAGTGATCAGGCAGTGGAATGGGCTGCCCAGGGTGGTGGTTGAGACAGCATCCCTGGATGTGTTTAAAAGATGCTTAGATGTGGTGTTGGGGGATCTGGTTTAGGGGTGAACTTGTAGAGTAGGGGTGATGGTTGGACTCGATGATCCCAAGGGGCTTTCCCAACCTGAATGATTCTGTGATTCTATTATTCTATGAAAATAAAGCCTACAAGTCTAAATAGGATGAAGAAGTGTTACTGGTAGAAAAGCTCCATCTTTCCATGCAATGAGCCCCTGGGCAAGCATCTCCTAACAGCTTCTCTGGCACTGTAAGCTGTGATTCTAGACTGTTCCAAACCCAGTAATCTGTATGTAAGCCACTCACAGCCATGCCATTTTTAATAAACCATTTATTAGCTAAACATGGGCTGATAACAAAGACATCTACGTTGAGAAGGATCCTTCCTTTGAACTGGAACTTGCACAGTTCAAAATCCCATTTCTTCCATCGTCAGATTAACGTCTACGTTATCTGTGTGCAAAGACTGTTCTACTTTGCACCCATTGTGAGAGGGGCCTGTGTGCCCAGGATGTACATGTTTATATTTGAGGCAAGCACAGCTTGTATTGGGGAGGGACATGCTGCATAATATTTGTATTAGCATTAAAAAGCCGCCATGCTGGGCATTCAGCACTACTTCTCTCATACTTGGTGTGTTGTAATAGGTTCTGAATAGTGTAATGCCCCTTTGAAAGATCTCTGGAAGCAAAGCCTCGTAGATAAATAGAGAGAGAAATCCGTCTTGCACACTAGCCTATTCTTGAGCTCAGATTGCTTCTTATGCTCCTCTTGCATGTAGGCACGGTGCTTGTATAAATTTGGAAATAGGCCTATGTCTTATCTGGTTGTAACTTAGCAACCTTTAGTCTGGGTTTCTTGCTGCTCCTTATAAAGCAGCTGATAAATCTAGTTGAGCACTTACAATACACTTTGCAAGGAAGAGTATAAGGGGTTCATCAAATACATAAGTAACACCCAAAGCTCCATTCGTTTTGCTGACATTTACCTTCATGCATAAAGACAAGCACAAAGCTCAAAGTCACATTTAATCAGACTGAGTGGCTTTACATTAGCAGACACCAACTGCTGGAAGGAAGGCTGTGATTTGCAGACTGAGGAAGTTTCATAGAGCACAATTTGTCTGCTATGCGGTGATCTTTGATTTAATAACTTAACTTAGTTAATCTGCCATCTCTGTATTTCAGAAGGGTGTTAAGCAGAGGTAAAAATGAAAAGGAAGCAAGAGAAATGGGGATTATCTTGATGAGATATCTTTTTGAAGTTATTTGACTCCACTGAAGGCCACAGAGCACTGCTGGTTTCAGTCCTGCCCACAAGGCAAACGTTACAGAAAACAAGATCTGGGAGATGTGACTGACAAAGATCTGAGTGACACAGTTGTCACAAGTGCTTGGTGTACTCATGTCAGTATTGTACCCTCCCAAAAAGTGTTTGGGCGCACTACTATAGCACTCCCAGACAAACACACTTCTCTTTCTGTTGAGGGAGCTGGGTCTCTTTTAGCTTGGAGAAGAGGAGACTGAGGGGTGACCTCATTAATGTTTATAAATATGTGAGGGGTGGGTGCCAGAAGGATGGAACCAGGCTCTTCTCAATGTCATCTAGTGATAGGACAAGGGGCAGTGGGTGTGAGCTGGAACAGAGGAGGTTCCATATAAATACAAGAAGGAAATACTTCACAGTGACTAACAGCACAGCACTGCTCTCTGGAGTTTGGACTCCTCTTCCACAAAGAAGAGCCAGGTCTTTCTGATTGTGGGGCTGTCCACTGAGAGCACAAGACCCTGGCAAGGAAGGACAAGTAAAGTGTCCTCCAGCTCTGTTTGAGCTGGTGCCCTCAGTTACTCAAAGACTACCAAGATGTGAACTAACTTGTGAAGGTACTGAAGAAGCTGCTGTGGGGAGGACCATGGAGGGAAGACCTCCATGGGCAAAATTCATAGCTATCACCACGAGAGACTTCCTAACTCCTGCCTGGGCTGGATAAAAGTAGCAGTGAGAAAAGTAACCAGCCATCACTTCTGGGCAGCAGCACAAGCCAGAGGGGCCAGGAGCTGAGAGAGTGCAATAGAGGATCCCCATACTACTGCTGAGTGCTGCACAGGTTCCCTCAGCTTACAGCTCCTATCCTGCTCCCTGAGAGGTTTTCAGCATCTTTGCTGCCAGGTGCATCCCTGGAAATAGTAAAGGCCCACACATGGAAAGAGGATTTTCTGAACAGAAGGTATGTCATGTTTATTGATTTGTATCTTTATAATTTTTTTGGTGGAGTTTATTTCAGCACAGGAGCCAGGATGCACGCCACCCCAACTGGAGGATGGTACAGAAAGTTCTTCTATCCATCACGTGAGAACAGGGAAAGAGGAGAGCGTAACATTCATCCACCATTATCCGAAATTCAAAGTCTCATTTCAAGCAAATTACCCATGGTGGTGATAGCAGACTGTAAGCGCTTGTTTATCTCTACAATTAATTACACCCTACTTCAGCTTTCTACTGAGAGTCCATGTGAGCCTAAAGCCAGGAGGGGTTTGCCAATGTGCTTTGAATCATGCTGGCTTCTGTGACTACTGCAGAAAGATGACGCCTTAGTACTGTTCCCCCAAACCTTGGCAGTATCTGTTGCACTTGCTTGTGGACCTCATCACCCTACGGTGAAAGGAAGCACCTTCCTCCTACTTGATTTTCTTTTCATGGATGGAAGAAGATTCCTTCACACGGTTTAAATGTTCCTAGCACAAAATATAAAGCTACATATGGACGAAACCTGAATATTTATTTAGAGAAACAAGATCTATCAAATTAACTTCCTCTTCACAAGGGAAGAAGTGGTCTGCAGTTCACTGACATGATTGCCTCTGACAACACTGCCAGTTTATGTAGGAGTAACGCAGAGGAGACATGCTGGAATTAGAAAATAACAGCAAGCAACAGCCAAGAACCACATGAGAGCAGAGCTCAGTGATAGCTGCCACTTGCATGTTCAAAGTCAGCAGATGTCTGTAGGGCTTCAAAGTTTTAACATCTCCATTGGTTTGCTCAGACATACCACGTCTTTCTCTTGTCAGGGTTTAAGTCTGTGTGCTCTTTTGTCCCTCCTGTGGGCTTTCATGTATCATGGAATCACAGAATCACAGAACAATGAAGGGACCTCGAAAGATCATCTAGTCCAATCCCCCTGACACAGGAGGATCCCCTAGATCAAGTCACACAGGAACATATCCAGGTGAGTTTTAAACTTTTCCAGAGAAGAAGACTCCACAACCCCGCTGGGCAGCCTGTTCCAGTGATCTGTCACCTTCACCATGAAGTTCCTTCTCATATTGATGTGGAACTTCCTCTGTTCCAGCTCACACCCATTGCCTCCTGTCCTGTCACTGGATGCCACTGAGCAGAGCCTGGCTCCATCCTCCTGACACTCACCCTTCACATATTTATAGACATTAATGAGGTCACCCCTCAGTCTCCTTTTCTCCAAACTCCACTAGTATCCAGCCTATTGTAAGTTAGATAAACACCTCATATTTGCAATAACCTTGTGCTTCCTGCATTTACTAAATAAAACATGAGGTTTGGGGCCTTATACCCTGTGATAATAATTACAAATAACAGCTAGTTTTTAATCTTAAGAGATAAAAAGCATTTTATAAAGAAAATCAGTATCATTACTGCCATTTTATGGTGGTACAAAGAGCTACTAATCTAATCACCTCACTTCCTTAGGATCCATATCTGGCTAATGAAGAGGGAAGTGAAATCCCCCTGAATGCAGTTCAGAACCCAAATTAACAAATGTCTAAAAGGAGAGACTGTGAATATTGTTCTCCAACTGGAAGAATAAAGGCCCATACAATTTGGCGTTGTCTGCAAACGTACTGAGGGTGCTCTCTTTCCCCACATCCAGGGCATCAATAAAGATATTAAACAAGTCTGGCCCCCAAACTGATCCCTGTGGGACACCACTGGTGACCAGCAGCCAGATAGATTTCACCCCATTAATCCCAACTCTCTGAGAACGGCCATTCAGCCAGTTTCTAGCTCGGTGAAGAGTACATTTGTCTTTACCATGGTTCACCAGTTTCTCCAGAAGAGTGTTGTGGGAGACTGTCAAAAGCCTTACTAAAGTCCAAGTAGATAACCTCCACAGCCTTCCCCCTCATCCAAAAGGTGAGTCCTAGCTTTCTTCTAAAGATCTAACTCCTGCAGCTGCTCACCTTCAACGTGGTGTTTGCCAGGAGTATAATTAGGGCTAGAATTTGTAAGTTATTTGCTAAGCAGCTGCTTTTGCCCCAGACCACAAGAGGCCATGGGAAGGCTGCTCAGCTGACATCCATTCTGTTAAAGCTTCTGAAAACGTTCTCTTCTCACCAAGGCCCTTTTTGGCCACTGAGGCCCAGAGCCCAAAGGTATTAGAGATCAGTGGGACTGCTGGGCAAGCTTGTGTTAGAAAACTTGGGCTTCAGTCAGCTCCAGTTTGTCAGTACTGCAGGTCCCTGGCTGCATTTCTCCAGGCACAGCCATTGTTGTGACTCATGCCAGGGCCAGGCTGATGCTGCTGCAGACAGAGCCAACACCTCCGTGAATGTGAACAGGGCCACCACCTGCACTCAGCAGCCAGTTCCAGCATCAACCCTTGCCTGGTCCCACCAGGTCCTGCAGCAATCCAGTATTTGCATCTCTTCCCTTTAGTATCAAGAAGTAGCTGGGCTCTTTCACCCCCAACTTGGTGTGGCACCCCAGTGCTCTCACTACTGCAGGGATGGCCTCCTGACATCTGCTGGGGAAGGAATGTAACCCAAACTCTGTCCAACCAAATGCAGTAGTTCAGAGATAACTACTAACTAAGACAGAGGATGAAGAGACAGGCTGAGTAACAATCTTATGAGACTCTCTGAGATACTTTTTTAAACCTCTAGGGAAAGACACATATACATAGATACATATTCTATATATATTCTATGTGTCTCATATATTCTGTGTCTATTCTAGTAGATCTTACCCAAGCTGCATAACATGAAGTTATTAAATCCCACAGAGTCAGTTTTGGTCTGTCTTCACATTTCATTCTGCCTCTGGACTAATGAACTGTAAATCAAAGGGCCCGCACAATTTGCAAGCTGGGAACAGGCTGCAAATTGCTTCTGTGTATCTTGGGGGGTTCTCTGGGCTCAGGGCACTTGGAGTTCATGTCTCCATAGTCTTAGGGCTGCAAAGAATCATCAGAGCAAAGGAGCCCGGGAAGCGCTAGGGGCGAAAGGTATCCAAGTTGTTACCCAACAGAAATGTCTGAACATTTGGCCCTGTTGCAGGCAGACTCGGTGGCCCTCAGAAGGGAAGAGAGCAAAAGCTAAGTGAGAGCTGCCCCACTCTCTCTCTAGGGGGAAAGACAGGCTTTGGCTGTTAGGCCAGTTGCCTAGTTCTGTTTGTCCTGGGTGCGATGCTTTGTTTGCCTTCACTGTATCCATAGGAGTGGCATTTGCTTAGACCTGAGGATCTGAGCTGTCTGGGGACAGAAGTCTTGTCAGTTGCTGATTAGTGTTTGTGCTGAGTTAGTCAGCCCAGCTTTCTGAGCTCCAAAGGGGGCAAATGAAAAGCTTTGTTATGTTTATGAGATTTTTTTCACCATCTGAATAGCTTGCTTTGTCATCTTGCAGGGACCTTGGCAGGAAGAGGATGCATTGTACCAATGCTTCTAAGCTAATTCCTGATACTCTGCATGCTTGGGACCTGCCAGTGTTCAAAATCTGTGGCTCTCCAGCCCTTGTAAGTAATGTCTACAGACAGATGGAAAGAGAGAGAGAGTGCAAGACAGCAAGGAAGATATATAAGGAAAACAGGATGGCATAACACAAAGATTTTTTAACTACATGTAAGCACAGTGGTCGAGTGCATCAACGGTCAACCCAAATGAGAGATAATAGAACTGCTACACTGTTGTCCAGGTTTTCTGCATGCTCCTCTGCAAGCCCTAAAGCAGGTGAGCTAGGGTAGCAGTGCCAAGTGCTGGCAGAGTTAGGCTCTTTGTTCCCTCTGTAAGTACTTCTCTCCACCCAGCTCCTCCAGCAAGCTGTTGAGACAAGATGCTCTGAATCACTTCCTAGAATGCCTACTGATGGGATTTGGGTACCAGCAAGCGAAGCAGGATGGCAGATAGTGCATTGGCCTGTGATAATCTCCTATTTAATGAAGTAGATGGAATAACAGCATGGATTTGACCCATGCCAAGCGGTACTTTCCTGGACAATGTCCAAGAGTGGTTTGAGTGATACACAGGAACTGCTTCCAGAAGGCAGAATGGATGAAATCACCATGTTCAGGAAGAAGCAGGGAAAGAGTCTTTTGTTAGAAGACCACAGCCCAGAGCTTGACATTTCTCTTCAAGGCTGGAGAACAGACTCTCCTCCTCGTTTATTAACATTGATGTACCCAGGGAGACCTCAAGTCAGAGTGCAGATTGGGTTTTGATCCCTGTAAGTTGAATGGCACAATTCTGTCAAAATAATTTTGAAAAAAAAGCTCAGCATTCAGACATCAGATAAATCTTCAAACTTTCTAAAATACTTTTCCTGTACTTAACAAGGCCCCTCTTTCAGATCCCAAGGCTAAAAGCCAAAGGAGGTCCTCCCAAAAATCTGGACGCTCACAGCATGAGGCCATCGGAAGATAAATTTCTGAGTCACCACATTTCTAGAAAAGCGGGACTGTGCTTGGGTAGCCCTGAGCCAAAGACAGGCAGGGAGGGTTATATGTTCAGGAGAACAGCCAGAACAGGAAGATTTCTTTCACTGGAAGAAAAGAAAAAAGCAATGCAAAGGAAATAGTTGCAGATGCTTAAGAGGTGTCTCAGGAAGTATGTTGAGATGTCAAGGATCAGCTGCACAGGAAAATGGAGTTTTATACATGGATTATATTTCCAGGTATGGTTCGGGTGTCCTAAGGGGAATGTAAATAAAATAAACTAATGATTAATGAAATCATCCTGCTGTGGCAGGGGAATTGGAAGGGAAGATCTTTTGAGGTCCCTTCCAATCTCTTATGTTCTGTGAGTCTGTGTGATTCTGTGATCTAAAGTTGCTAACAAATCCCTTTCAGTCTAGATTTAGTTTGCTCTGCCTTGTTGCAAATGCTACAGACTGATCATTGCATCGAAGTGCATGTTAGTCTCTTGTATGGTACTCATTGGCAGCCTTCTTTAGGCTGTAGTATTTTAAAGCTAATTTACTTGAATGACCTCAATGTCTTTCCATAATTTTGGTATCTCCTTAGTGGTCCCTGATGCATCAGACAAGAAAACAGTACTGAAACTATGCACATTGATTTAAGGTCTTGTAATTGCACAAGCTTCTGCCATGCCCAGCTCACGCGTGCTGCCCTGAGCTCTTGGATATCAGTAAACTCAGAACAGTTGAGTAGATATTCCCTAAATAATATTCCAGGTTACAAACATCCATGCTTCATTCTAATTTGATTCCAGTGGTGACTAAGGATCCACTTAAGAGAAAAATGTCTGTGAGAGTAATATCTTGCGTGCAAGCTCTACTGCCTGATAGGAAAGATTTGCCATTCCTTTGTCTTTGATCCAGTTTCCACAACACTGGCACAGAATCACAGAACATTAGGGATTGGAAGGGACCTCAAAAGATCATCTAGTCCAATCCTCCCACCACAGCAGGAT
>JAOXOE010000001.1:27577270-27588748 GCA_028565055.1 Phoeniculus purpureus | reverse complement strand
TAGGGATTGGAAGGGACCTCGAAAGATCATCCAGTCCAATCCCCCTGCCACAGCAGGATCACCTAGATCAAGTCACATAGGAACACATTCAGGCAAGTCTTAAACCTCTCCAGTGAAGGAGACTCCACAACCCCCTGGGCAGCCTGTTCCAGGGCTCTGACTAGATGAAAAGAGAAGGGACAAATGCAAGCCTGTGGGGAGAGGCAGAGAGAGGGGTGGAGAGTCCATGGTTGTGGAAAGCAAAGGGTTGTGTCAGCAATTCAGGAGAAGGAAGCACTCCTGTGCTCTGGAGTCCTCAGACAGTGACAAATGGCTCTCAGGGCAGGGCAGTGAGGAGGGGAGGGTGCCACAGCGTAGCTTCCTTCATGTCCAAAACATGGTCTGGGCAGACAGAGAGTGTGATGAGATGAGGATCACATGGATGGACTTGGGGGTGTTAGTAGTTGAGAAGCTCATTGTGAGCTGACAATGTCTGAGAGAAGCACAAGAGGACAACCCTAACCCCAGGCTGGATCAAAAGAGGTCAAGGGAGATGATTCTATCCCCTCTACTCTGCTCTTGTGAGAGCTCACCTGAGGTGTTGTGTTCAGTTCTTGATCCCCCAACACAAACAGGACATAGAATTGTTGGAGCAAGTCCAGAGCAGGGTCATAGGGGCAGTCGGAAGGATGGAGCACCTCTCCTATGAGAACAGGCTGAGGGAGTTGAGACTGGTCAGCCTACAGAAGGCTCCAGGAGGACCTTATAGCAGCTTTCCAGTACCTGAAAGGGGCTACAGAACAGATGGAGAGGGACTTTTTATGAGGGGCTCTAGTGATAGGACAAGGGGGAATGGTTTCAAGCTGAAAGAGTGGAGATTTAGCTTGGCTCTTAGGAAGAAATTCCTAATGATGAGAGTGATGAGCACTGGAACAGGTTGCCTAGGAAGGTTGTGGATGCCCCCTCCCTGGAAATGTTCAAGGCCAGGTTGGATTTGAGCTCTGGGCAACCTGATCTAATGAGAGTTAAGAGTCATAGAATCATTAGGCACTGGAAGAGACCTCAAAAGATCATCTAGTCCGATCCCTCTGCCACAGCAGGACCACCTAGACCAAGTTGCACAGGAACATATCCAGGTGGGTTTTAAACATCTCCAGTGAAGGAGACTCCACAACTCCCCAGGCAGCCCCTTTCAGTGCTCTGTCACCCTCACTGGGAAGAAGCTTCTCCTCATACTGATGTAGAACCTCCTGTGTTCCACCTCACACCCACTGCTCCTTGTCCTATCACTTGATGCCACTGAGCAGAGCCCAGCTCCATCCTCCTGACACCCGTCTTTCACATATTTATCAACATTAATGAGGTCACCCACCCCTCAGTCTCCTTTTCTCAAGCTAAAGAGACTTGTTCTTTCTCTCCTCTGGAATTTACAATTGTAGTGTTTTAAATGGAGAGAACTCATGTTGCTCTTTAGTTTTCCTTTGGCTTATTTCACCAAGCCTGACATTTTCATGGCCACCAGTTATGGCAGCATAAGGTAGAAGTATCTGAAATCGAAGTCCGATATTAATGGCCGCAGCAGAATAAACTAAACACTGTATTTTGTTTGCTTTAAAAGCAGCGTTAATGATTGCACAGTCACTGCGGACTACCCAGTAGCTGGAAGACCTCTGAAGATCACGAGCAAGGCACTACACACTTGCACCGTATCACTCTTGGTCAGAAGGGCTATGCCTAAGAGTTTTATCAAATCCTGCCCACAGTGCCACCACATATTGAAAGACTTCAGTATTAAATGCAAACAGACAAGCAGCAAGGGTATCACAAATTGCTTTTTAAAACACTGAATGGGTTTTGCACTGAGGAAGAATCTCTACGACAAGAATGAAGAACAGCCTGGGGGAAAGGGTGCCAAACCAGATTTTTAACTCCTCAAGGGTAATGAACAACTCCAGGGACCTGCTAGAATAATTTGGACTCTGATGTTGCATTTAGGTAGCTTCCTGTAGCGGTAGTTGCTCTGTACAGATCGCCAAGTCTCACGTAGTAAGTATAAGGTACATGAGTAAGACGTTCTTTCTAGGCGTAGCTCTCAGATAGCCCCAGAATAGGGGCTTGAATCCCTGGTATACTTAAAAACTCATGTTCCTGATGCTTTGGATCTACTATGACTGTCTTTGAGGGATACCATCAAGAATAATACTCGAGCTGAGCACTTGAAGAACAAGCATTAGGCCACTACCATGTTGAACAGTTATCACTGCTTTGTTTCTTGTCACAGAATCACAGAACATTAGGGATTGGAGGGGACCTCGAAAAATCATCCAGTACAATCCTCCTGCCACAGCAGGATTCCCTAGACCAAGTTGCACAGGAACATGTCCAGGTGGGTTTTAAATGTCTCCAGAGAAGGAGACTCCACAACCTCCCTGAGCAGCCTGTTTCAGTGCTCTGTCACCCTCATTGTGAAGACGTCCCTTCTCGTATTGATGTGGAAACTTCTATGTTCCACCTTACACCCACTGCCCCCCGTCCTATCATTGGATGACACTGAGAAGAGTCTGGCTCCATCCTCCTGCCATCTACCCTTTCCATATTTATAAACAATGGTAGGAAAAGTGCCCCAGCAGCACAGTCCTGACACCTTTCACAGAATCACAGAATACTAGGGATTGGAAGAGACCTCAAAAAATCATCTAATCCAATCTCCCTGTCACAGCAGGATCACCTAGATCAAGTTGCACAGGAAAATGTCCAGGTGGGCTTTAAATGTCTCCAGCTGTAACCACCTTGAAGACTGTCCTTCCCTTTTACAGGAGGCCTAAGGGATCCAGGAATCATCAAAGATCCCATCTCACCTCTGCCCCTCTTCCAGCAGCAGCAGCTCCACAACCCATTCAGTGTGTCTGTCCTGTCGAGAAGCCTTAAGGAAATTCAATGCTGGAGCCACAGAGACACATCTCAGTGCACAGCTGATGAAGAGATACCATCATAGAAAAGGCCATTCTGTGCTCTGGAGGCTCTTTCTTTGATTTCAGGTCAAAAGAAAGCAAACTCTGCAGAAAGCAGAGCAGCACCACCTAAGCATCCATATCTGAACAAAGACTACTCAGTTCTTTGGAGGAGAAATGCCTCTCTTCATAAAATGATGCAAAGGTGGTAGAATCATAGAATCACAGAAAATTACAGATTGGAAGGGACCTCAAAAGATCATCCAGGCCAATCCTTCTGCCAAAGCAGGATCAGCTAGATCAAGATGCCCAGGAACATGTCCAGTCAGGTTTTAAATGTCTTCAGAGAAGGAGACTTAGAAATGCTGTTCAGACCCAAATGATACTAATAGTAATAGGCAGAACTAAGGAAAATGTGGAAATGTAAGTAATTGCTAAGGGAGAGAAGGGGAACCACTGGCCAGCCAGGATAAGGCTAACCAGAAGGAATTATTTACATACATCAGGAGCAAATGAAATGAAATCCCATTAACAACACGGACTTGCTGTTAGGCAGGGTTGGCAGAATTATTGATCACAAAGTGCAAAAGGCTGAAGCACTCACGCAGAGCTTCCCCCAAGGACTGAGGAGCTGAGGTGACATCAGCTGGAGCCAGCCATCAGAGACTAGCAGAGTGGAGATGACACTCCTTCCCCCCTCCCTAGCCTGTACAGATAGCTTTGACGCTGCAAGACTGGATAATTTGCTCCTACAAGAATTAACAATCGTGGCCAAGGAGTTTTGTGAATTATTAATGCTAATAAAACCTAGAATGATCAAAGGAAAAACTTGCAAGGTTACAAATGAGCTCAGATTGACATTGGTCTCTAATCAAATCCACGAAAGGCCAGCAGTGAAAACAATCAGCAAGGAGTCAAGAGAACAAGCAATTCAATCAATACTCTCTCTTTTTTTAACTTTTCATAATATACCTCAAAAGTTGTGTGACATTTTACATTTGATTCAGTTACCTGACTTTTACAAGGCATTAGAGCAAATCCTTCATAACGTTCTTATACAAATTAGCTGTACAGGAAAATCAATGCAGACTCATTTTAAAAAGATTAAGGTTTCTCAGCTGGGTAGAGCTCAGAAAGGCATTTGCAGTCAGAGAGAGTTTTTCTGACCAGAAGCCTCCAGGGAGATGGTCTCATCCCATCCAATATCTTTATCAATGATCTTGAAGAAAATATTAAATCACTGCTGATGGAATTTGTTAGCAAATAAAAATGAAACAATGAAGAGAGAAAAGATGACAGGTGGAGGTCAGGGTCACTTGGGGGGTTTCATTTGAATGCATGTTTCAACACAACTAAATGCAAGGTCATTCTTCAGGAGAAAACAGATCCCATTTAGAACAGGGAGGTGGGGGTCATATCGGAAGCAGCACGGGCTTTCAGGAGGGTTTAGTGGCTGTGAGAGATAAGCAAAACAATGCAATAGCTGAAAGAGCGAATCATGTCCATCACTATATAAACAGAGAAATGCCAGGGAGGAGTAAGGAAAGTGCATTGGTTTTGCTTGTTGTACATGATGTTTATTACTTCAAAATAGAAAACGGACTATGAGCATCAGTGGAGCTGCTGCTTTTGTTTCTCAGGTGGCTGGTCTGTGTTTTCAACTTCTGGTTTTTCCCTCCTGCTCCTGTGTCATGTCCAAGTCCTGTGCCCCAGGGTTGCTACTCCTGCTCCCAGAGGGCGCAGAGACACCCCAGATGAGGAGATGAGGGATGCTATACTGCTCTTGTATGAGGACAGCCTGACAGCCCCAAGGCTGTTCAGCCTGGAGAAAAGAAGGCTTCAGGGGGAACCTTCTTTTGACCTTCCAGTACCTGAGGGGGGCCAACATGAAGGCAGAGGAAGACAGTTTGTACAGATAGGACAAGGAGCAAGGGGTTCAAGCTGGGAAAGGACAGACTGAGGCTGGATATTAGAAAAAAAACTCTTCAGCATGAGGGTGGTTGATGGCTGGAATGGGCTGCCTGGGGAGGTGGTGGGGGCCCCATCCCTGGAGTAATTTATGGTCAGGCTTGATGAGGCTCTGAGCAGCCTGACCTAGGTAGAGTTGTCACTGTGTAGGAAGGTTGGACTAGATGACCTCTAGAGGTCCCTTCAATCCTAGAACATTCTATGATTCTATACCTGGGAATTAAATAAGACTAGGGAAGACTGCAAAATATTGGGGAGTGTCTTTTGCTGAGAAGATCTAGAAGTTTCATCTGTTTTCATTACCCAATAAAAGGATAACAAGTGACTTTATCATAGAACCTAATATGCAGAAGATATTGTGCAGCTGACAGCACTTCAATCAAATCAAAAAAGACATGGGATCCAATGGTTGGATCCTATGTTGGTGGGATCCCATAGCCAGACCAGCTCAGCCTAGAAACTTCCATTTCAACAGAGAGGGTAAATAATAGTCGTTCCTTCACTTGCAACTTTTAAAACATGAGTGAATGTCTGACAAAATAATGTGCTGTGGTTCAAACAAAAGTTTTCCCTGGAAGGAGAAATCGTTGTGTAATGCTATTTGAGAGATACCGTAGAGCACATAAGGCCCCTTCTATGCTTACTTTATTATTTTGGGGTTTTGTCCCAGGCCTTGGAAACCATCTGCTACTCTCCTCCTTGGCTTTTGCTGTCCCTTTCTGAGAGCATGGCATGACATGGAAAAAATGCGGATTCCAGTTATAGACACTTTGTGGTCAGGCAGGTTTTCAATTCTCAATTTGCAGACCTACACTGACTGCTCAGAAAACAGATATTGATTTCAGGGATTTTTTCCAAATACATAGAAATGGCTACTTGTAGTAGCATTCTGCACTCTGGCCACGATGTAAATGTAACAATAAATATTTCTGTGTCTTTTAACTACATTATTGTCTTTTTAACACAGCAAAAACTTGTGCGGGATGTATCATGCAGTGGCTGAAACTTACTCCTGAATTGTACTGCAATTCCATTATAATTAGAGTTTGACTGTATGTCTCTGAACACACTAATTCTACAAGTGGGGGTTGTCTCTCCAACTGAGTTTCCTTCTGATCCCGTAGCATATTTTTAGACCCCAGACACACCAGCTCTCTTGAGAGTTGTAACAACACTTTCATGTACTAACCAGCATACATAAAAAGTAGATGCAGTTAAGATGAAACTACACTAATACCAATATAATGGCTGGTAATTACTAGATAATTAATTTTTGATCTACAAATAAAAACATAGGCTACTTGACCATTAACTATATTTACCTATCTCTTACAGATTCCAGCTGTAAAGTAGTGGCTAAAAGAGAAGTTATTTTCTTCATGGGTTAATCTTGACTCCAACTCAATAATAACCCCTTGAAAGGAAGACTCCTTTTGCTCCATAATTTAGGAAGGCAGTTAGTTCATTTTCTGTGGTCCAGCAGACACATTATTTGGTCAGGGCAGCCTCCAAGAACATGTGTGCTATTGGCTTCAGTGTATCACAGTACATTAGGGATTGGAAGGGACTTTGAAAGATCATCTAGTCCAATCCCCCTGCCACAGCAGGACCACCTAGATCAAGTGTAGTCAGGAGTCACTACTTTCTACTTGATTGTTGAGTTGCTACCTCCCTTGTGCTGGCTGAGACAATTGGAAGGCTAAGGCTGCTCTGACACTGCATCCATCCAGAAGCTCTTACATTTAGGGAACATATACAAAACTAAATCCATGACAATAGAGCCCATTTGTATGACAAGGAAATTCTTCATGGTGAGGGTGATGGAGCACTGGAAGGGGCTGCCCAGAGGGATTGTAGAGTCTCCTTCTCTGGAGACATTTAAAACCTGCCTGAACATGTTCCTGTGCAACTTGATCTAGGGGATCCTGCTGTGGCAGGGGGATTGGACTGGATGATCTTTCAAGGTCCCTTCCAATCTCTAATCTTCTGTGATTTATGATTCTGTGATTTGTTGCAAAATAGATCAGGCAAGACTGCTGGTGTTTCAGCATTGGGTTGCTTGCCCTCATGTGATGACAACATCCACATCCATAATTTGACATCCATTATCTGTTACCATCTCCCTAAACTTTAACTTCTTCCGTAATTAAATAAATAAAAATTATCTCAGAAAATACATTTTTGAGTCAGCACCTTCTCTTTCCCATCTCACATAACTATCTTCTCAGTGTCATCCAATGACAGGACAAGGGGCAATGGGTGTCAGCTGAAACAGAGAAGGTTCCACATCAGTATGAGGAGGAATTTCTTCCCAGTGAGGGTGGCAGAGCACTGGAATGGGTGGAGTCTCCTTCTCTGGAGACATTTAAAACTCACCTGGACATGTTCCTGTGTGTATTGATCTAGGTGATCCTGCTGTGGCAGGGGGATTGGACTAGACGATCTTTTGAGGTCCTTTCCAATCACTAATGTTCTGTGATTCTGTGATTACTATTACAACTTCCCTTCCCCTTTTCCACCACTTACATCTTATCTCGCTTTTATAAATACCATTTCTATAAAAATCATTACATTTCAGCAAGAAGCAGCATGGAGAATCATTTCTGTAAGTCTTAAACTACAGACTCACGCTGACTTTAGTCACCTCCCTTGAGACTCACATGTTTTCTTTCCTGGCCAAATTCACGTAAGAACAGTCCACTTACAGATTAGATCTTGTAAATATTTTTTTTTCCCAAAAAATGATTTATTTTTCCATTTACTTCAGTTTGGCCTTTCTCCAGGAGTTATTTCAGAGTCAAATACAAGACTTTCTATTTCCTTTGGATGAAATATTTAAACAAGGGTTTGGAAACCTCTAAAACAGCAACTCAGCACAAGCTTCCTTTCAGTCTCTTGGGCTAGTTGGGTGCCCTCACAAGAAGCCAACTGAAAGAAGTGACACTGAGCAATGATGACCCTAGCAGAGCAGTGGATGGCAATCAGCACCAGGCATGAGTTACATGCAGAGAGACTCAGGCAGAGAAGCTCAACCCCACAGATATGGAGGGAACAGCACTTACATTGTGACTATCCCAAGTATTCATAGACTCATAGAATCATTAGGGATTGGAAGGGACCTCTAAAGATTATCTAGTCAAATCCTCCTGCCACAGCAGGATCGCCTACACCAAGTATTAATTCTGTTTCATGTCTTCCAATTGGAAACAGCCACCGAGTTACACTTTTAGAGGGTTATGCTTACGACAGAAAAATTCTGGAAGTAGAAGTCAATTCCAGCTACGACACCTAAACTCGCATTTGGAATTCAAGGCGCTGTCATAATTCCCATGATAGTTCATAGAGGTGTCTCATCAGCTCTGCACTGGAAACCAGAGGTTTACCTCAGCTGGCCAGCTGGGATATATCCACTTAGGGTAAGGAAAGCCACTCTTCGCCTGAATTAGATCTCTACTAAGACTGGCAGGAGCCTTCACTCACAGTTAGACACATAGAATTTTTTTTTTCCTATACAGGAGCTGAGCCTTAGGGAAAATATCTTCCCAGTTTGTCGACAGGACCACTACGGAAGAGTACCCTAGTAAATTCTTAAATCCAGTTCAAAAATAATGCTGAAAGTGCAAAATAAAGAGCTATTTTGTAATACAGGCTATCTTTTAGCCAGAGCATTCAACAGTAAGCAGTGTGTGCAATAATGATCCTGATTTATTTGTAGTGTTTATTCAGAATGTCAGAACAAATTATTTCTATCCAACACGGCCTCTGTTTTACAATTCCGTTCATTTTCATTGCGTTCTTAAGACTGGTCCTAATTTGCATCTTTATGATAAAATATGAGACTAGAACTCCTTTCCTTGAACACCATAATTTTTCATTAACTTCAATAGAAATGTCTCATGTAAAAGGAGTAGCAGAGCAGAAAGTGGTAACTGCAGTAAGAACAAGCTCAATAACACCATGCCAGAGAGGACAGTGTCCTCCAGTGCCTTACAAGAAATACCACTTTTAAGTCAGGCCAAATTATGCCTAAAGCTTAGCAAATATTGCACGCTTCATTTTAGATCCCCCACCTACAGTTTTCTGTGGGTCCTATAATAGTTTCAGCATTTCTGGGTAAAACAAGGTGTTGAAAAGGATCCCCTCACTCCCTATTAGCCTTCAGACAAAAAGGGAGGCAGAAGTTGGTGTGAAGAAAAGGTCACAACTTGTTAGAGCAATGACTAGCTTGAAGAGCAAATCTCTGGGTATTTATGTTTTGGGTAACATACTACAGAATCACTGAACATTAGCAGTTGGAAGGGACCTCAAAAGATCATCTAGTCCAATCCCCCTGCCTCAGCAGGATCACCTAGATCAAGTCACACAGGAACATGTCCAGGTGGGTTTTAACCATCCCTAGAGAAGGTGATTCCACAACCTCCCTGGGTGGCCCATTCCAGGCCAAACGGTCATACTCCCATCTTATCTGTTCTAAACATTTCATCCAAACAAGCTTTGAAGTAAAGCACAGGTGACGGATAATATAGGCTTAATGGAAACATTAAAAATCTCACAGAGTAATGAAACACTTCAGGGGTGAAGAAAAATTATTTTAAAACCAGAAAAGACGATCAAAAATAATGTATTCATAGAATCACAGAATCATTCAGGTTGGAAAAGACCCTTGGGATCATCGAGTCCAACCATCGACCCTGCTCTACAAGGTCACCCCTAAATCAGATCCCCCAACACTACATCTAAGTGTCTTTTAAACACATCCACGGATGGGGACTCAACCACCACCCTGGGCAGCTCAGTCTAGGGCCTGACCACTCTCTCAGGGAAGTATTTTTCCCTGATGTCCAGTCTACCCCCTCCCTGTTGAAGGTTGAAGCCCTTCCCTCTGGTTCTAGTGCTAATTACCTGTGAAAAGAGACCAGCACCAGCATCTCTACAGTTTCCTTTCAGGTAGCTGTAGAGAGCGATGAGGTCTCCCTTCAGCCTCCTCTTCCTCAGACTAAACAGCCCCAACTCTCTCCATCTCTCCTCATCCGATTTATTCTCTAGGCCCTTCCTCAGCTTTGTTGCCCTCTGCACTCACTCCAGCACTTCGATGTCTCCCTTGTACTGAGGTGCCCAAAACTATTGAGTCAGTTGAGTCAAGCAAATTATATAGGGCTCCAGAAATCTAGAGTTCTGTAAGACTGTGTGCAGAACAGGGTAAAAACTTGGGTAGGTGCTACTTATTTGGAGCAGGGCATATTGCTCAGTCACTTCATCTCTGGCCTGTGGCAAACAACTGGCTGCAACCCCATAGGAGACACAGCAGCACAAGACTGTGGAAGAAGCCAGATGTCCAAAAATGAGCCACTAGAATCCTGTGGAAGAAGCCATTTGGAAATACTAAATAGTGGACTTCAAAGGGGTTTCCAGTGGAGCAGAGATAGAAGAGTGGTATTGTGCCTCTATAAAGAAAACTGAGTTCTCTGCCTGGGATCCCCTCCATAGGTACCTCCCTGAGGCTTTTGGCAAATATCACAGGGTAGGGATTCATCCTAGTTTTAGCCATTCAGAAAAAAACATAAAAGGAAAAGGATTGAATCCTCTGTTTCTACAGCCAGTGATCAGAATTGGTAGCTCGGGGAGAAAATCCTCTCATAGCCCTATTACAAGATGGGATAAAGTGCCTGGTGGGGTTTCCCACTTGTTCTCCTGTCTCACTTCTCAGATCATGGAAGGAGCCCAGGTGAACAGCTTGTGCAAGAGACTTTATTTTTAGATGAAAAAGTTATTTGAAATGAAACCCGCCTTCAGCTTTTCCTTTCATTTCTGGAAACCACCACTATGTCAGATGAAGACTGACGGCTTCCCCTCTTGGAAAAACACAGCAAAGGACTGCCTTTAGTGAATCACACTTGATTTGATGTTTCTTATGTTTCTGTGTCTGAAATAATTTCCTCCATGTAATTATACACTTAAGCAATATTTATGTGCATGAAACAGCTATACAGTTTTCCTGTTTTCCAAAAGAGTCTGGCTTCCCCGAGGAAAATTCTGCCTTACCACTGTGTTTTTGGACTAGATCTTGCTAGTTAGGATACCAATAAGGGAGAGAGTCTATTAATTGTGCTTTGGGATGAATTGTGCGTAAAAGCTATGCGAGGCTGGTGTTTATGCATGGCAAAGGAAGTGTACACAGTTTTTACTTCATTATATTGAACCCATACATGTGTATTGGAAAAGAAAAAGGAGATTGGGAATTGGCATTGCTTTAATGATGCGCGAAATACTACATTATAGAAACATTCAGGCTGGAAAAGATCCTTGGAATCAAGTCCAACCATCAACCCTACTCTACAAGGTCACCCCTAAACCAGATCCCCCAACACCACCTCTAAGCGACTTTTAAACACATCCAGGGATGGGGTCTCAACCACCACCCTGGGCAGCCCAGTCCAGTGCCTGACCACTCTCTCCGGGAAGAATTTCTTCCTGATGTCTAGTTTAAACCTCACCTGTCAAATCTTGAAGCCCTTCCCTCTGCTTCTGTCGCTATTGACCTGTGAGAAGAGACCAGCACCAACATCTCTACACTGTCCTT
>JAOXOE010000001.1:27542482-27569967 GCA_028565055.1 Phoeniculus purpureus | reverse complement strand
ACCACCTAGACCAAGTCACACAGGAACATGTCCAGGTGGGTTTTAAACATCTCCAGAGAAGGAGACTCCACAACCCCTCTGGGCAGCCCGTTGATTCTGTTCAGGGATTTTACTTTTCAGCTCAGTGTCTTAAGTAACTGCACTTTCTGCTGGCAGTAGCACATTTGTGCATGACAATAGAATTGCCTAGGTTGGAAAAGACCTTCAAGGTCATGGAGTCCAACCATTAACCTAAATTTGCCAAGCCCACTGCTAAACCATGTCTTTAAGCGTTGTAGCTATGGAACTTCTAGATGTGTTCAGGGATGGTGATTCAACCACCTTTCTCTTTCAGAAAAGAAGTGTTTTCCTGATGTCTAACCCTAACCTTCAATTAGTGCATCTTGAGTATGTTTCCTTTTGTCACATAGCTTCCTGCTTGTGAGAAGAGACAAATACCCACTTCTCTAAAACCTCCTTTCAGGTAGTTGTAGACAGATACAGGGTCTTGCTCAGTAATGTCACCTGAAATGGACCAGATCCATAATGTACAATCTGTGCTCAGTCTTTCCATAGTCAATCAGAGTCCTTGAAAGATGGCATAGTTGATCTTAGACGCACCTTCTGTTATCTTGGAGATTGATTTCCATCCCTGCTGACACACTAAGTTCATTAAGCCAGCCTTTTCTGTTCCTCTGTATTTGTAAGCCACTTCTCCTTGGGTCAAAGTGAATCATGTACTTCTACCAGTTACCTCTGCAGTTTTGTGGAACACAGGTAAGAAAGAGTTCATAGAACATTGCAGACACTGGGAAAAAACCAACCCGAAATGAAGGGGTTTATTACCTTAGTAGGCAATTAAAAAACAAAGATCTGAAGGGTTGGTAGTAAATGTGTTTTTCTCAGGTAGTGCTGCTCCTTTTTTCTTGATGCTGTTTACACACAGAAGAAAACTTGAGGTACTGGAACAGAAAGTTGTGTAAGCAGTCCTCAGTGCAGTTCCTTTAGCACCAGCGATCGTGAACAGGAATTTAAGGGGAAGGCAGACTTTCTCCATTACAGATTAAGTCTTGATTCACTGCCAAACATGAATTTTCAGTAAATATATTGAGTGCCAACACGATGTGAACATATATTCCAAGAAGTAGCATGGCCTCTGAGTTGACCCCTATTTATCACAGTGCAGCAAGTGCCAACTGGCTGTTAATTATAAGGAGAGATATTTATTATATACTTTTGAGTGCTTCATAGGTGAATGTAGGCAGAAGTGTTCTCCATCACTGCTCAGAACAGAAAGCTGTTGATGTGCCTCAGTCGTTTCCAGTTTGAATGCTGTAGAGCTGCTCTTAGTAAAAGCCAGTCTTGCTTAGTACTGGAACTTACTTCTGCTTTCATCCTAGGCTGTATCTGATAATGATGATGTTTGGAATCACTTATTTAAATATATATCAGCTAGCAGTAACAGAGAAGGAAAGCCTTCACAGGGAGGGTGATGAAGCACTGGAAGGGGCTGCCCAGGGGGGTTGTGGAGTCTCCTTCTCTGGAGATGTTTAAAACCTGCCTGGATATGTTCCTGTGCAACTTGGTCTAGGGGATCCTGCTGTGTCAGGGGGATTGGACTAGATGATCTTTAGAGGTCCCTTCCGATCCCTAATGTTCTTTGATTTCTTCAGTCTTGAGCTGTTTGCACTAACAGACTGCTGAAGTGGTGCCACTTGTTGCTTAAAAAGTGATCTCTCAGCTCACCATGGAAACCATTGATGCTTTCTTCATATTCTGATGCTAGTCTCTTGAAATCAGTTGGTTTGTTTTTTTAATGGGTGATTAATTAGTGGGTGATTCAATAGTTGATTCATCACAGACTCACAGAATGGAACTCAAAAGATTATCTAGTCCAATCCCCCTGCCACAGCAGGATCTCCTAGATCTAATAGTGGGTATTGATCATTCTTGCAGTAAGAGGAAGTGGTAAAAATGGACCCAAACATGAAAAAAAGGTTGATTGAAACTAGGGACTAAAGGGAGTTGAGCTTCAGTCAAAGAATGATAAAAATCAGCTGATGATTTACTTTCTTGTTGCTCTTGGTCTGTAGTCAAAGATGACAGTTATCGAGATCTTTGCTGATTTGAGCAGTAGACGGTGCAAATGCAAGGTTTGCTTCACTCGCACGTGAAGTTATACCCACTTCAGTTTGACATTTACAACAGCCCTAGCTAAAACCCTAGCATGGCTCTTCACTGAGGACCTTTCAGGCAGAGCCCAGTGTCTTGCGACCAATATCACCTTTCAGTTTGGATCCAGTTTGGTGATTCATGTTTGCAGGCAATACTGTCCTGTAATAACAGTCATAGATTAAAAGTCTGATTGGCCACAGGTTTGACTGGCTGACCTCAGGTTCTGTAATTCAGGGCAATGTCTCATAAACACTGCCTCCAATACACCAGCATGTAGATTATTTTACAGCTTCCTATAAAGGCAGAAGAACTGCTAAATATAGCTGTGAGTGCCAAGGCATGAGTCACTACAATTACCTTCATAAGAGCAGTGAAATTGATTGTTGGGCTGTTTTCTTTCCTGTTGTGCCTACAGAACTTTCTTGTTTTTAATAGGAAAACATATTTGATCGATCCAGGATGGCTCCAAAGACTCCCATTAAGACGGAACCGGTTGATTTATCAAAGCAAAAAGGCTGCACCCCAGAAAGAAATCCAATTACACCTGTAAAGCCTCTTGACAGACCTCAGCCTGATCCCTGGACCCCCACTGCGAACTTGAAGATGCTTGTTAGTGCTGCTAGCCCTGACATGAGGGACAGGGAAAAGAAGAAAGAGCTCTTCAGACCCATAGAAAACAGCGATCAAAGTGACACCCCTGACTCATCACAGGTGCGACTTGAAACGCGGTTACCTAATGTTCAGTCAGGAGTCAGACCTTCCTTATGTTGTGCCTCAGTTTTCTTCACAAATGCTCCTTATCTCCCCATGGAAAACTGTAGAATTCTAAAACATTCCCCAGGACAGCTGTCAGCACAGCACTGGCTGAGCAGAAGAACTTCCAAATTCTAATATTAACTATTTAATAGTAACTGACCTGAGACACTCAAAAGCCTGACTAAAGAACAGTGAAGGAAACAGAGCTTAAATGTGTCACTTTCCCCAACTTAAGCCAGTTCTTCTGACGCTGTCTTGTGAATCACATTAGAAAGGAGGTTGCCAGATCATTTTTAAACAGGCAGCATTTTAAAAAGCGTATTTTGAGTGGGAGGGTTTATTTTCCAGTGTACTTTTGAACTGCTGGCTGTTGTCCACAACATTACCACTTCAAGCCTGCTGAGATATAGCAGGCTTGGAGTGGCTACCTTAGTGTTCAGATACTTTCTGTGTAATAAATCTTACATCTAATAATTTTCTCTGCATATTAAGTTAACTTACAAAAGGTTTGAAAGCATTACTCTAAGAACACTGTTATTTCCCTACCATGTAAGACTCAAATCCGTTGGAATAACAGCATGCCACAAGGTCACTCAGTCACAACCAGCAAAAGACAGTTAAGATCTCATAAGGCTTCCCAGGAAGGTGGTGGAGTCTCCTTCTCTGGAGACATTTAAACCTGCCTGGCTATATTCCTGTGCAACTTGGTTTAGGTGATCCTGCTCTGGTGGGAGGATTGGACTAAATAATCTTTTGAGGTCCCTTCCAATCCCTAATGTTCTGTGGGTTTCAACAACTGCCACCACTCTCAGCTTTTCTTTGCCAGAGAGCAAGGTATTTTTTTTTCCCTTTAGTTTGACCCTTCCCCTTTGTTTTGACACAGAAGCAAACCTTTGAAGCTATCAGTGCAGAAAAATCCTCCCAGCGTTATTATGCTGTAATAAAGAAACTAACTACTTCATATATTCTTGCTATTAGTTTTGGAGTCTCTTTTTTTTCTCAGTAGGGACAAAAAGACCATACTGAGGTCATCCTACAAAATTTACCTAAGCAAACAGCTTGACTGAGTTTAAGATTCTGAGACTAGGTGATGCCTTTTAGTCTCTTAACATCATGTTTCATCCCTTCCACCACACCCCAACCATCTTTCTTAGAGGCATTTCTAAAGGCAATAAAATCTCTTGAAACAGGAAGTCTTTGCTAGATTCCAAGTCTTCTGGCTTATTAGATACAGAGTTGCTTGAGGGAATGTCCCTCCTCTCGTATTAGATGCAGAGGTGGTTGATGGAATATCCCTCCTCTCAAAAAAGGAATATGCCTTCCAAGCAGAATCTGCCATCTGCTCAAATCACAGAACACTAGGGATTGGAAGAGACCTCGAAAGATGATCTAGTCCAATCCCCCAGTGTTTACTTTTATTATTGTTTCCTTATGCATAACCATTGTTTTGTGATCCTGCAGGTAAGAGTGTTTCTGTAGATTCCTAGTGTGAGAATCAAAAAGACCTTGTCAAGCTAAAGTGTGTCAACCACTTAGCACTTGAAAGCAATCCATAGTGTTTGCGTTATTAGAAAGTCCAAGCTTGAATATCTCTTAATGTCTGATATATGACTTGCTTGGCTAGGTCTGTCTTACAGCTGTGCACTGAGAAGTTAACTTTGGTTTTTTAACAGTATGACATGGTAGACGACAGCACAGTTGATGAATTTGAAAAGCGAAGGCCCAGCAGAAAACAGAAAAGCTTGGGACTACTGTGCCAAAAGTTTCTAGCTCGCTATCCAAGTTATCCGTTGTCAACAGAAAAAACTACTATTTCTTTGGATGAAGTGGCTTCAATTCTTGGTATGTATTCTTACAACAGTGGGGTAAGGGGGGAAGCTGACAGGAAAGCCTTCAAAAGATCATTCTTCTTACAGAGGACATTTAAGGCTTGCCTTTCCTTGATTAGAATGTAGAAGATTCTTGATCTTCCTCAGTCTAGAATCAGGATCTTGATTAGATCCTGGATGCACTTCTGATCATACTAATGAGGAACTGGAAATACCTCACGTTCCTGCTTGTCTGTACTGCTTTGTAACACTGCTATTTTGAAATTTGCTTTCTTGACTAGACAGATCTGTTCTCCAGCTGTTTATAAACTGTTGTTTTCTTAAACTTTCAATTTGCTTAGCACTGAAGGACTTATGAGTGCCTGTGCAGCTTGATCTAGGTGATCCTGCCATGGCAGAGGGATTGGACTAGATGATCTTTCAAGGTCCTTTCCAATCCCTAGTGTTCCGTGATTCTGTAGTGGAAGACTTATAAACAATAAATTTTGTGAAAATTGAATGTTTTGGGGCAACAATTGCAAACCAGTAGGTGTAGGAAATCAGCTGGACTTACTGCCAATAGTGCACCTCTTGCTGTCCTCTGAGATCTCATGGTTCATCAAGGCTATCTTAGCTTTAAATGTTGTCTTGCGAAGGGAGGTTACCAGGAGACCTGCAAGAGCAAAACGAGAAAATGTCTTGTGTTGATGTGGCAAGAAGGTATCAAGTAGCCTGTTCTGTGGGTGTCCTGTTATGTTTGGTCTCAGTTAAAAGATTGATGAAATGTCTGAGAGAAGTAATAAAACTTGAGGGAGATGACTCAGCCAGGCCACATCAAGAACAAAAAGATCCAGGTCCTTGCAGAAGTTGTCTTACAGCTAGGAAGGGCTTAAACTAAGTAAATATTGTATCTGTGTTTAGAATTCAGGTGTTTAACTGAAAAAAGGTAGCAAAAATGAATTGTGTCTGGTTTGGGGAATAAAGGGAGTAGAGGAATGATGTGCCCTGTGACTCCTCCAAATACTCATTTCTTTTCTGTGGAGACCGGAGACAATTCAGATGAAGCAGTAAACTAAATCACTTCTTAAACAAATTGTTCTTTTGGATTATAGTTACTACTTCCTGTGTCTTTTAAACTCATCCAGAGATTGGGATTCAATCATCACCCTGGCAACCCATTCCAGTGCCTGACCACTCTTTCTGTGAAGAATTTTTTTTCCTGATGTCCAGTCTAAACCTCCCCTCTTGGAGCCTGAAGCCCTTCCCTCTGTTTCTGTCACTGATTACCTGTGAGAAGAGACCAGCACCAAAATCTCGACAATGTCCTTTCAGATAGCTGTAGACAGTGATGCAGTCTCCCCTCAGCCTCCTCTTCCTCAGACTAAACAGCTCCAACTCTCTCAATCTTTCCTCAGAAGATTTATTCTCCAGGCCCTTCACCAGCTTCATTGCCCTCCAGCAAGTCAACGTCTCCTTGTGTATGAAGCTCTGACAAGAAGGGGCAGAGTGCTCTGAAAACCTCAGGGCAGTCTGAGTGAGTGGGGCTGGGCAGACTGCAATCAATTCTGAGCACGGTGTAGGTGCTTTAAGCTGAAATCATGTCTGGGCCAGCAGTTAAACAGAGCATCATATTATGGAGTGGCCATACATAAGTCAGTTTTTAATGACGTAATTTATTTGTAAATGATATAATTTCATGATGGATTCATACATGGATGGATCTAATCTGATGTGTCCAGGTGACCAGTCAAAATTGTGTTGTGAGCAATCTATTAAAGAGCAACCTGTTTTCTAGTCTAACTCTACTGAGGAGCCTGTTTAAGCTAGATTAGCATCTCTGTCTTTATTTCTCCCCAACCCCAAAACAGGAGTTGAACGGAGAAGAATTTATGATATAGTGAATGTCCTGGAGTCACTGCACTTGGTTAGTCGTGTGGCCAAGAACCAGTACTGTTGGCATGGCCGGCACAACCTCAGACAAACCCTGAAAACACTTCAGGAAGCAGGAGAACTGCAGTATGGAGAGCTAATGACTTCCTTCCAGCATAAGGAGCAGGACATGGAGTACCAGTTTGGAGAATGGAGAAAGGAAATTCTTTCAGATTGTCAAGAGAGACCGTTACTGGAATTTTCAGAGCCAGATTGTACCTCTGGTAAGGTAACTAACGTGTGTGATAGGATATGCAGGCACAAGTCTCTTGCTAGTTTACCATGGGTTTTTTTTCCTTGCTTTGCTCCTAAATAGTAAAAACTGTTTTATGCTAAAACCTTCTGAATTCATCAGAGGTCATGATTTCTTCCTTCTATCCTTTCTCCTAGCATAGGTCTCAGATTTTTTTCCCCTCTATCTTCGCAGATTTCTTCCCTCTGTCCTATAGACTGACAAGCACTTCTACCAGTCACTTCAGTTCTTTCCCCACCTGTAACTGATGGCAAATGCTTTATCCTGGAAGCAGGTGCCATCTTCCATTTGTCCACTATTTGCATGCTGCCCACAAAATACAGAGTGCTTCAAGTTGAAGTCCATCAGATTCACAAAATCATAGTGGCACAAAACACAACATAGAATCAGCTTTATAGTCTGACTTTCTAAAAGCACTATCTGCCAGCCTTTTGAAGAGAGACTTCTGTCTGCATTCCTCAGTTATTTGCTGCTTTTCAAAAGATTCCTGCTTCCCAAAAGGAAACTTTACCCCTTTTTGTGTGTGAGAAACTTGCTTGCTACTTCTCTGGCTGTAATGGAGTTGTATGCTAAGAGGCTTGGGTGTTATTTGTAACACAGCATCTGCAAACAGCAGAAAGGACAAGTCGTTGCGGATTATGAGCCAAAAGTTTGTCATGCTGTTCCTTGTCTCCAAGACCAAGATAGTCACTCTGGACATTGCAGCAAAGATACTGATAGAAGAGACCCAGGATGCAGTGGACTACAGCAAATTTAAAAGTAAGTTGGCTGTTGAGAGGCAAATCAGTCACCAGAAAGTAAACAGAACACATTTGGACTGATACTAGTAGGTAGTGGCAAGAGGAGATCAGGAATATTTTGCTGTTCAGGTTTGTTGACTTCTAAATTTCAAATGCTGGCTGGTAAAAACAGCTTGGGATGAGAAATAGTCAATCTGAAAAGTATCTCCAAGTTTTAGCTTCAGAATTAAGAAAAAACATGTTTTGTTTGCATGAACTTTCTTCATACTTAACACTTCCCTGTTTCAGAAGTTACTGAAGTGAAATACATTGTTAATTCAATGGAATCCATCTTCTTCTCTGTAGAAATGTTAATTCTCCTTTTTACCCCAGAATCTGACAGCTGGATGGCACCGTTTGCTTGTTGCTTAGTGGGGTTTAGTGACTTGATTCTTTGGATAACAGGGGTGACTCAGCATTAGTAACTGATTATTCTAGAAGAAAGATTTGAAGTCTTTAAAGTACTTTTAAAATAAAGCACTTGTACTTAAGTCTTCAAATTCTACCCCAAATACTGTGAAGGATGTGTGGAGTTTAGTTGGACAACCTGTGGGTGTCATACTCAGCTCAAACATGTTATTTGAGTAGCAGAGATTTTTCTGAGTTAGATTTTTAAGATGATAACTGTGTCCTTTTGTGCTGAGCTGGGCACTCATGTGCCTCTTGCCCCACCTGCTTGTCTTTACTTCACGTGAAGTAGGTGGCTCCTTTTTCTGGGCAAGCTGATGATGCAGTTACTCCCTCACCTGTTTCCATCAAAATGAAGTAGGTGAGCTTAAACCTGAGTAGCTAAGATACAAAGAAGCAGCGACAAGCAGCTGGCATGACATGACAGGCATCACTGAAAGTGGCTTGGGTCCATCCCGATTTCATCTTACCCACCTTATCTGTGAAAGCTGCAGTGATGTTCTGGAACGAAATTACCATGTAAATACCTACTTCTATGCATTGAAAATGAGACTGACTTGACTATTCTCGCCCTTCCTCATTAGCAAAGGTACGAAGACTGTATGACATCGCCAATGTTCTCACAAGCCTAGGCTTGATAAAGAAAGTTCATGTCACAGAGGAACGAGGACGCAAACCAGCCTTCAAGTGGATTGGGCCTGTGGAATTCCGCGGAAAAACCAGTAACAGAAAAACCGGTAATGGCTCCTTTCTTTTTGTTTTGACAACCCCTTCCCAGGTGTTAATAAGCTGCTTTTCATGTGTGAAGAATGGTTCAGCATTCATTGTCCACCGTCTGATTATTAACTGCTGGCCAGCCCTGCATGTGCCCTTTTTGGGACTTTATGCTCAAAGTCTGGACTTTGAGGAGACTGTGGAAGGATCACAGAATAATTCAAGTTGGAAAAGACCCTTGGGATCATCGAGTACAACCACCAACCCTACCTTACAAGTTCACCCCTAAACCAGATCCCCAAATACCACATCTAAGCATCTTTTAAACACATCCAGGGATGGAGACTCAACCACCACCCTGGGCAGCCATTCCAGCGCCTGACCACTCTCTCTGGGAAGGTTACAGAGCACTGGAAGGGGCTGCCCAGGGGGGTTGTGGAGTCTGCTTCTCTGGAGACATTTAAAACCCACCTGGACATGTTCCTGTGTGACTTGGTCTAGGTGATCTTGCTATGGCAGGGGGATTGGACTGGATGATCTTTCGAGGTCCCTTCCAATCTCTAATGTTCTGTGATTCCATTGTTATTGGTGGATGCTTGAGGCAATAAGCACTGTGGTTAGGTTTCCTTATTTGTGTACATGGCTGCTAAATTCAGTATTTATTAGCAGTGTCTGAGGGGGAGACTGGAGATATTGATGAGTCTGCAAGAGGAATAGTCACAGTACAGCAACCAGCTCACTGTAAAAATGGCTGGGAAAAATTTAGCGCTTAAAAACTGCTCTGTGTGGGGAAGAATCCATACTCCTCTACGTGGCACTTAAATTATTAGAAGATAGGATGGGTTTGAACAGAGTAACTCTTCAGGGTGAATGAAGGCTGCTTCCCCGTATTTACCTACTATGAATCTCATTTTAACTAGTCCTAATTTCTTGTTTGGTAATGGCATTATAAAGCTGAATGAATGGTGTGTACAATACGTCTTAGTGCTCGATAAAGGTGCTCCAACAGTCTGGGCTCATGGAGAATATTGAGTGCGAAAGATAAATGTGAAAGGGGAAAGACTGATGCTCCCATTTTTCATTTTCATTATGGATGGAGCTGATAACAGTCGCCCTGTTTCACAGCCAGCCTGGGAAGAACTGATTTACATTTCTGCTTTCCCTGGGTGAATGCCATAAAGGGTATCATCTGGCTCACTGGTCCTTGAAGACCAGCTCACTTGCTCTGAGCCATGACAAGACTAAGGTCCACCAAGATAGAGTTACTGTGGCAAGTTAGTGTGGAGATAAGGGGTGTCAGGAGAAGGACGGGATCCCCCGTGCACTAAAACACGCTGCAACGCCGCTACAAAATCAGAGCTGATTTACATCTGCATTTCTTACTGAAATTTGAAAGCTATACAGACTACAGTTACCAAATAATCACAACACCTGCACCTGTATCTTTGCAGAGTATTCATGCTTGCCAGTGGGGGGGATGACAGTGCCAGGCATGAGAACGGCCTGAGAGCTTGATCTAGATCCTATTCCTCCCAGCCAGGTGCTGGGCTTGTCACCATCCCTCCCACCAAGCCCTCTCTTGTTAGCTACTGACACACAACGGTGTGATAGAGCACCAATGTTGTACGCTATGTCCTCAGAGACGAGGCTACAAGGAGCACAGGAGAGTCGTCCAATTTTGCCATCTGTAAGTGGAGAAGGCAATTTGTTGCCTCCCACTGGTGCTGGGAAGTTTCAGTCACTGCCACATTGCACTTTGCATGCAGAAGGCACCACACAAGTACGTGTTTGATACAGGTATTTGCCAGAGGCTTACGAAGCTTCCCATATGGCATCTCCGTGCAGTGTTCATGAGCTCAGATTTTGTCTGCACAGGGCCAAGGTGGTAAAATAGTATCTGTCTAATTGGAAGCCTTCAGGAACCAACGTTAATGCTGCAGAAATGTTTTAAGAGGCTCTCTTTATTTATTTACTTTCCCAGCATCTGGACTTTTTCTGGCCTTTCAAATTATTGTTCTAATTCTCATCCTGAACAAGCCTTGCCCCATCCCTTGAGTTTCTTTTTATACTCCAAAAATGTGAGTACTTGGATTCACCTCCTGCACTTATCAAAAAGGCAACTGTAATTGTAATAGAATAGAAAACAAATGTTAAGAGACCTGTGTGTGCTCAGAGCTGTTTCTTGGTTTGCCTGTCATACTAAAAATGCACTAATTTGGGATAAAACATTATTTAAAAGCATGAAGGAAGCGTTCATTTGGGAGAAGGACAAGAAGCTGTATTAAATAAGGGGCAGTTGAGCCTCGCTGTTTCTTGTCCTCTTCCTGTATACCTGGGTTCGGCCCCAAGCACAATGCAGAGCTTTCTGTTGGGAGAAAGAGACATCTTATTGCAGAGCACCTGCCCCTTGAGGGCTGAACCCTACAACCCCATGTCTGAGGGTACTATGGCATTGTTCCCTGATGGTGGTACTATCACAGAATCATAGAATCACAGAATCATTCAGGTTGGAAAAGACCCTTGGGATCATCAAGTCCAAACATCAATCCTACTCTACAAGTTCACCCCGAAACCAGATCCCCCAACACCACATCTAAGTGACTTTTAAACACATCCACCACCAGGACTCAACCACTACCTGGACAGTCCATTCCACTGCCTGACAATTCTCTCAGGGAAGAATTTCTTCCTGATGTCTAATCTAACCCTTCCCTGTTGAAGCTTGAAGCCCTTCCCTCTGGTTCTGTCTCTAATGACCTGTGAGAAGAGACCAGCACCAACATCTCTACAATATAGATATATTCAGATAACTGTAGAGAGTGATAAGGTCACTCTTAGCCTCCTCTTCCTCAAACTAAACAGCCCCAACTATCTCAATCTCTCCTCAGAAGATTTACTCTCCAGGCCCTTTCTCAGCTTCGTTGCCCTCCTCTGCACTCACTCCAGCACCTCGATGTCTCCCTTGTACTGAGGTGCCCAAAACTGCACCCAGTACTCACAGTGTGGCCTCACCAGTGCTAAGGGACAATCACCTCTCTACTTCCTGAGGATGTTTAAGCTTTTCTTTTGTACTGAATATTTAGAAAAATAAAAATAAAAGGACTGTCTGAATAAACAGCAGTCCTTGACTTTTCTGGAAATATTCTGATTCCTTAATCAGTGAGAAGAGTTAAGTAAAGCAACTAGATTATTAATAATTTTCACCAAGCAATGAAGGTCAGCCCTGAGCTTATATTTAGCTGCCCTTAGTATTCACTCCTCGCTCAAAAGAAGGAGAAGTAGCTTCCATTTAAGGTTTGGTGCAAATTCTGTAGGTCAGATACTACTTGTTTTCTTGACAGTGTGGGCAGTACCAGTAAGATCTGTTCTTTTTATTCCATCTGAAAAGGCAGTCACTGCACTGAGCCTAATTACTTGCACTTCAGCTACCCAGGACATGTCAGGACGACGCTGGATCTGTTGAATAAGCAATTCATTCAATGCTCGCACTGAAATTGAGTGGCTTTTCAATGGCGTGCGATTGACTACCTAGTTTTTGCTGCTTTCCAGCCATCTGAGAGGAAAACAGTGAAGTTATCTATTTTAAGCACTGTGTCATGTCAGACAGTGGCAAATGATGTTAGCAAGCCGCAGCACAGGCATATTCACAGGTTTCACACAATTACTAGAGACCACAGAGCTTTGATAATTATTTTTGCTTTTCACCTGCTCAACCAGAGTAACTGAAAGAGATTAATTTCATGCTATAACCGAATTCCTAGAGGAACACGATGCCTCTGATTGCGCACACTGCAGCTCAAATACAGCAACTTGTTCATATGCTGTAGAGGTCTTTGGGGAATAAGAACAGCATTGCCACATAAATATGTGATTTACCCCTGCAAATCAACCGGTAGCATTAACACACTTGGAGATCGATCCTACAGTGGGGATACCACAGCGCACCTTTCATTTATTCATTTTTACTGTTTTAACACACAGCTTAATGTAAAGAAAACCCTTTGTACTCAGGCAGGCAGGCAGCCAGCATATTTCAGAGCTAAGTACTTTTTCTACACTGTGTAATTACATTGTGGAACTTGTCACTCCGTAACACTGAGGTGGCCAAAAGTGCAGGTGAGTTCAAAAGGGTCTGGTTTCTAATGAGTCCCTTTCTCAGGCGAATTTCAGAGGTGGCTGCTGAACATGATGGTCTAGATGCAAGCACCTCCTCTGTAATCCCAGAATCACAGAACATTAGGGATTTGAAGGGACCTCGAAAGATCATCTAGCCCAATCCCCCCACCACAGCAGGATCACCTAGATCCATGTCGCACAGGAACATATCCAGGCAGGTTACACATAAGTTCCCTAAAGTGCTAGACCTGGGAAGAATTGTTGGGAAAAGGATCCTTTTCTGTATGTTCTGAATTTATGCATTTTTTTCTTACTTAACATGGCCATTCTTACATCCCCCTATACTCACCAGCGCTATAATCACTGGAAGACACAGGGGGATTGGACTGGATGATCTTTCAGGGTCCCTTCCACTCCCTAATGATTCTATGATTCTATATTGTATAGTTTTGCTCAAGGTAATCCTCCTGCATCTGGTATCTTCCTGTAACTGACAGAATGTCTATACAAGGGAATCTTATGAAATCAAGTGTATTTAGACAATAAGCATGATCAGGCCCCATCTAAGTGACTTTCTTCTTTGTTCTTCTTCTGATTTCTTGCTATCATCTCCCCTAAAGGCATATTCCTATTCCAGACTTGTATTTCAGAAAAGGTAATGTTATCTCTGCTTCCAAGAGAATTGGTTAGTAGATGGAGAGAGGTTCTCCTCCCTCAGTACTCTGCCCTGGTGAGACTACATCTAGAATATTGTGTCCAGTTCTGGACCCCTCAGTTCCAGAAGGACACAGAACTGCTTGAGAGATTCCAGTGCAGAGCCACAAAGATGATGAAGGGAGTGGAACATCTCCCCTGTGCGGAAAGGCTGAAGGAGCTGAGGCTCTTTATCTTGGAAAAAAGGAGATTGAGGGGTGACCCCATTAGTGTTTATAAAAATGGAAAGGGCAAGTGTCAGGAGGACGGAGCCAGGCTCTGCTCAGTGGCATCTAATGATAGGACAAGGGGCAGTGGGTGTCAGCTGGAACACAAAAGGTTCCACATCAATTTGAGAAGGTACAACTTCGTGGTGAGGGTGACAGAGCACTAGAAGAGGCTGATCAGGGACGTGGTGGAGTCTCCTTCCTTGGAGATATTTAAAACCTGCCTGGATATGTTCCTATGCAACTGGATCTAGGCGATCCTGCTGTGGTGGGGGGACTGGACTGGTGACCTTTCGAGGTCCCTTCCAAACCCTAATGTTCTGTGACTCTGTGATTCTGTATCTTTCTAAATGAGTATAAGTGAGTTTGAGAATCTTTCTAGTAAAATACTGCTCAAAAGACACTTCAAGATTACAGCAGAAATCTTATTCCCCCTTTTTTCTGTATGAACTATATCAGGCTTAAGCACCCGGTTGTTTAAAAAAAAGAATTTAAGACTTCCTTGGGATATTTGACTGGTTGATGAGAAAGGATATTTTCCACTGACTTTCTCTACAGTGGACTGAAGCAAGAAATGCAAAAAGGGAAACACAAAGAGCTTTATAGAGGGTAGGCAGCCTTTCTGGGCCTGTAAACTAGATTTATACCCAATCTCTCACACTGTGACTGACGAGCTCTTGTAGTACATCGAGTCTAAAATGCATCAAATTCCTAGCAGTTCCCCGGCTGATTTGTGAGGCTTATAGGGCACATCTTGAGCATTAGACAAATGGTACTCCACTTATAGTTAAAAAAGACTCACAGCTCCATTCTGTATTGGCATTTTAAACCCCATTAGTTCTAGTGTTATTTTTACAGTATTGGTTGACCCCTGCCAAATCATCCACATTCATACATCAGAGAAAGAGGAAAATATTACCCTTGGCTTAGAAACATCAGAGAAATAGAAGAGTATTCAAAGAAATCTTTAAGACACATATAATATAATATATACTGCAAAACATAGGATAACATTGTTATCCTATTCTCTAGCCCTGGCAGGATCATTGCACACAGGTATTTCAATTTATTCTACTTCCAAGGGACTCCTTTCATATCAGGGAGGAAATTTCATTAAATCACAGCCTTTGTGTGCCAACCATAAGTATCAGCTGGCTTCTATTTCCCTTGAACTGCATTCTAAGTATAATACTAAATCCTTACAAATACCAAGAGATTCAGGATCTGCTTCTGAAAGGTGCTAAATGTCCTCATTCCTTTGCAGGTCAAGTAAGCCCCTATAGTCTATCAAATGCGATGCTCAAGTGCTGTTTTTAGTGTCATCTTCTTTTAAAATGCAGTTGTAAGAGACTTCAGATACAGACAGTCAGCTCTGCTCTTTTACTTACCAGCAATTTATCTGGATTGCGGATTAAACTCACTGTGGGTGGAAACACATCACATGGCTCTGTGCAGAACAGCCTAGCGCTACTTTTCTACCCCAGGGACAGCCCTACGTGAGTGCACCTGTATAGTTCCACACTACAGCCTGTAAGAAATGCTTTGGGGTAGAAGCAGTCTAACTAGTAAACAGTACTGCTTTGACAGATTGCAGTTAGTCCCTTGAAGAGCTGTGGAGCTGTCTTTGCTCAGTACTCCAAGAAATAAAATATTGAAAAGTAGTAGAGATACCACTGCATATAAAATAAGAGATTTAAGGCAGCTCCTAGCAAACTAGCGGCCTTGAGCCAAAAAGGAAGAGCTGGAGCAATGAAAAAAGACAAGTTATATAAGTAGCACTCCTTCAAATAAAAGGAGTGGAGCATTTCCCTGATGAGGAAAGGCTGAGGGAGCTGGGTCTCTTGAGCTTGGAAAAAAGGAGACAGAGGGGTGACCTCATGAATGCTTATAAGTATGGAAATGGCTGGTGTCAGGAGGATGGAGCCAGACTCTGCTCAGTGTTGTCTAATGATAGTACAAGGGGCAATAACTATCAGGTGGAACACAGGAGCTTCCTCATAAATATGAGAAGGAACTCCTTCCCAGTGAGGGTGACAGAGCACTGGAAGGGGCTGCCCAGGATGGTTGTGGAGTCTCCATCTCTAGAGATATTTAAAACCCACCTGGACATGTTCCTGTGTGACTGGATCTAGGCGATCCTGCTGTGGCAGGGGGATTGAACTAGATGACCTTTTGAGATTATTCTGTGTGATCCTGTAACACAGGTCCCTTTGAAGACCTATGGGGCTACACCATGGTGACTTCAAAAGTTCTAGACACCACAGCAGTCAGACAGTTACTGCTGAGCTGTCATTACTGTGTAGGTTTAAGGGGAAGCAATGTAATCTCTATATAATAAGCAAGGAGCAGTCTGGAAACTTCTGCAACATGTTTTCCCATTCTGATTGAAATGCTGAATATATTCAATCCAAGAGCTTCACAGAAGGATAGCCAGGTGAACAAATCAAAATGTATACCATGATTGACACACTTTGTCTGATGATTTGCTTTGTGAAAAGCTGGGGACCCCAAAATAGACCACAATTATAAATCTCCATATGAAGTTCAAATTTACTTCTGCTGAAGAAGAATCTTTCTGCATGTGGTACTCTAAGGAACTGCAGATCAGCAGTGGGTGATGATTTTGCACCTGCATAAAGCATTAGTGAGACTGATCTAGGTGATCCTGCTGTGGTGGGGGGATTGGACTAGATGATCTTTCAAGGTCCCTTTCCATCCCCAACGTTCTGTGATTCTGTGGTACAGGAACAAAAAATAAAGCTCAGGTATTTGTACTCTAAAAACACATGTAAGGAAATTGGAGAAGCTGTTAAAAAAGCAGCCATCTGAGAGCACAAGAAAATGGCTTTTAGTGAGAAATGACAGCTTTTATCTGTTAAAATGAGCAAGAGGTGACTTGTTTGTGGTTCAAATACTGCCATGGGAAGAACCAACACTTGAAGGATCCTGTGGTTTGGAGGAGTAAAGCATAAGAGGAACCAGTGGCTTGAAACTGAAGCCAGACAAAATCCAATTAGAAATCAAGGAAAAAAAATTAAGAGGGACAATGGGATATTTAAACAAATGGTGGTGGAAATGATGATTCACAGTCATTTGTTTTCTTCAGATCAATACTGCATGCTTCTCTGGACACAGGCTTTGGCCAAGCAGAAGTCCTTAGAATCAATACAAGTGTCATGAATGCAGTTTAATGACCTGCAACCCACGAGAGGTGTGACCAGATGATCTAATGGTCCCTCTGGGTTTATAATCCAAGGACAAGCACATAAGATGCAAGTGTAATGAAATGAGTCAGGAGTGCGTATGGCCATCTTTGCCAGGACTACCATGCTATAAATTTAAGAAGTATGGGACATTCTCATTTCTTTCATATCTGTCCATCTTACAGAATCACAGAACATTAGAGATTGGAAGAGACCTCGAAACAACATCCCATTCAATCTCCCTGCCACAGCAGGATCACCTAGATCCAGTTGCACAGGAACACATCAAGGTGAGTGTTAAATGTCTCCAAAGAAGGAGACTCCACAACCCCACTGCGGGCAGCCCATTCCAGGGCTCTATCACCTTCACCATGAAGAAGCTCCTTCTCATATTTATGTGGAACCTCCTATGGTCCAGTTCACACCCATTGCCCCTTGTCCTATCAGTAGATGCCACTGACCAGAGCCTGGCTCCATCCTCCTGACACCTGCTCTTTCCATATCTATAAACATTAATGAGGTCACCCCTCAGTCTCCTTTCTTCCAAGCTCAAGAGTCCCAGCTCCCTCAGCCTTTCCTCATCAGGGAGATGTTCCACTCCCTTCATCATCTTTGTGGCTCTGCTAATTTTTTTCCTCCATTGGAGGATATTTTGTGAATAGATTGCATCACTGACTGTTTATACTCTTCGATGGTTCTCTGACCAGCAATCAGATCACTAGGGTCATATTGGGACTTCTGTTATAACATTTATTGTCATAATTTCCAGGTAAGAGTCTGCTTTTCAAATTCATATTTTTCACGTTTGGTCTCAAGAGACATTTTTAAATGATTGAGAGAGGATGGTTGTCCTGGCTTTGGACTGAAATCAGGAGGAAAACCAATCATCTGTAAGGAGATACTTGGCATTCTATTTCACTACCAATTAAAACAGCTGAATTTTCAGGTGGCAGGTCCATGGAGGGAACCAGCATGGCTAAACCATTCTGCACAATGAAATATTAGCAAACGATCACTAGAGAGCAGTTTTGAATATTTACAGCATGAAGTGTATGGCTCTTTGAGTTAAACTACTGACAGTTTTATGGAACAACAAATCTTTTTCTTGAATTGTAGGCAGAAACAGTTGTATATCAGTATTTTCTCAATATTCGGCAGAAGAAGCGATTCTAGAATTTAACTTGAGTCAACAAAGACTGCATCTTTATGGGAGATGTGTGGTCTCACATCCGAGGTGCTCTAAGGTCCTGATTAATCTTAGGATGGGTCAGAATCATAGAACCATTTATGTTGGAAAAGACCTTTAAGATCAGAGAGTCCAACCATTAACCCAACCATATGAGGCCCAACACTAAACCGTGTCCCTAAGCTCCACACCTATAGAACTTCTAGACATGTCCAGGGATGTTGATTCAACCACCTCCCTGGGGCACCTGTTCCAATGCCTGATGACTCTTTCAATAAGGAAGATTTTCCAAATGTCAGAACTTCCACTGGCACAACTTGAGGCCATTTCCTCTTGCCATATCATTTTCTGTTAGGGAGAACAAACATCTACTTCTCCACAACCTCTTTTCATGTAGTTGTAAAGCAATAACATCTCTTCTTAGCTTTCTTTTCTTCAAACTAAACACTCTCAGCTTCCTTAGCCACTCCTCATAAGGCTTGTTCTTCAGATCCTTCACCAGCCTTATTGCCCTTCTGTGGACCTGCTCCAGCACCTCAATGTCTTTCTTGTATTGAGGTGTTCAAAACTGAAGACAGTACTAGAGGTGCAGCCTCACCAGTGCCAAGAAAGGTGGGCAACCACTTTCCTCTCCTGCTGCCTACACTATTTCTCATACAAGCCTAAGCCTAAGCGGATTTCAGGTGCCAAGCTGATTAGAGAGATGTGATTTACTGAGCTACTGTTTCCTGTTGTGACGACTGGTGGGTTACTGGAGATCAGACCCATCAAAGGATGGAGACATGGCCATCCCAGTTGCTCCACTCCCAGAAGGTATTTATCAAACCAGCTGGAGCACCAACCTACATGCAACACCCACCACTCACCCAGTTGGCTGCCTCCTGTGAATTTGCAATCCTGAGCAGGGTGGGCCTGAATTAGGCAATAGGAAATACCAAAGATCTGAAGCTCTTCTAACAGCCTCAGATTAAACATCATCATTGCTTTCCTTTATTTGAACCCAGGGAAATCACCTACTCTTTTTACAGACAAGACAGAGCCAAGGGACAAAGCAGTGACACTGGAAGAGCAGCTGAGCAACTACAGCACTCAGAAAATGACAATTCATTGCCTTTCTCTACTGGAATGGTTTCCAATGGGTACATCTTGCATGTCATTTCCCTGAGTCACCCAGATGCAGTCTACTTGTGGTCCCACTCCGTCCCTCCTGTCAGAGCTACAACTCCATATCACAGTGAACACAAACTTCGAAACACGTGACCTCACAGCATGGCGAGAGAAGGGTGTCATTCAGTCTGGGCCTCACTCCCAGCCCTGCTTTTGTACTGTAGCTGCAGCTACTGATGCTAAACATTGATAGGATCACTTCTAATGCAACCTCTTCTGGCTGTTCTACTACGTGACAGCTATATCTACCCCCTGCCACCATCAGTGCACAACATGTCTAACCCAAGGCAGCCTGAGGTAACTTAAGGGTGGGAACTTCCAAGCTGCCACAGGGAGCAGATGACACCTAAGCCAGCAGCAGCCTAGGAAATGATCAGCAACAGACATCAGCAACAGCATTTCCTTCATCAGTGAGAGAACTGGTATCCACACATTCCCCGATGACTCAGCAATGGGGTGACTCAGTCAGGCTATTAATGGAATTAAAACTTCATAATTTGATCTTTCTGGGGATCTGTCTTTTCCTCTCTCACAGCTTTTGAGCTGAACTTTCAAATACCAGGCAAAACAGAGAAATATGACTTTGCAGCATGACCAAACTCATAGGAAAAGGCAGCTGAGGAGAGACGAGAGGAACTAAGAAGGGAGGGTTTTCACCCATCATATTTTTTGCATTGCAATAAGTCATAGAGGTTTAAAGGCACTTATGTCTTCCAAACTATTTCCTGCCCTGTGAAGGAAAGTACTGCTGGACACATTGATAAGATTTAGTTTTATCCATCTTCTTTGCCAAAGGTATTGGCTTTTTATCACAAAGAATTGGTACCTTAGACTCTACCTTGCATTAAATCCTGTATTTACAAGTCTGAAAACAAATGGAAGGAAATTAATAGGAATGCTTAATTCTTAATAGTAGTCACTTTAAACAGACAAAAATTAATATATATATTGGTCCCTGTATCAATCATAAATAATCACACCAGTTTTGTTGGTCCTGTAACAAAATTATGTCACAAAATCACTCAAGAATCACAGAATATTAAGGATTGGAAGGGACCTTGAAAGATCATCTAGTCCAATCCCCCCGCCACAGTAGGATCACCTAGATCCAGTCGCACAGGAACATATCCAGGCAGGTTGTAAACACAGGGACTTGTGCCTACATTTTGTAGTCAATTTGTTAACTCATTCCTGCCTGTGCATACAAAGATATGAAATAATTTTGCAGCTATCATAATATCTGTATTCATGGCTGCAATAATTAATCTTGGCTGATAATCAGCAAGCTTTTCTCAGGAAAGGAAATGTAGTATCATAGTTTTGTTCTGATTAACTCACAAGATGTTTACCAGTTAAGTTTTGCGTTTCACTATAGGAGGTTTCTTTCACAGAACAAATAATTAGCTGATTAAATGCATTAGAATACTGTGTACAGCTTCAAGCTAAAAGAGGGTAGATTTAGGTTAGCTCTTAGGAAGAAATTCCTCACTATGAGCGTGATGAGGTACTGGAACAGGTTGCCCAGGGATGCTGTGGATTTCCCCTCCCTGGAAGTGTTCAGGGCCAGCTGGATTGGGCTCTGGGCAACCTGGTTTAGTGAGAGATGTCCCTGCCTTTGGCAGGGAGATTGGAACTAGATGATCTCTCAAGTCCTTTCTAATCGAAACCATTTTGATTCTATGATCTTATGGAAAAGATTAGCACTGATTACCCAATACAGTTATTTTTATGTTCTATATGTTTCTCACATCTTGTTGCAGCTTAATAACTCCATTCTGAACATTCTTGTTTCTATATTAGAGCACATTAATAACTCTAGCTGAACCACTGCCCATACCTAGTATGAAAGGGTCTTCTCCAGCCTGAATACACATCACTTCCTCAGACTAAACCAGCACTCGGTGTCCCTTCACACCTACTGCAGCTCCCACAGTTGTCCATCTGGTGCTACATCACACTTCTCCCACCTTAGTCTATATATGCAACTCATAGCCCATATTGTCCCCAGCGCCAAAGTCAAAGCAGGCTCTACCATCCCCCTTAAGCACAGGAGTGACACATCTTTTATGCCTTTTCTTTCCTCCTTCTCATCCACATACTGGGGTACACAACACCTTCTGGGGTTGAATTTCACCTAGCCAACAGGCTGGTCTTTCAGCCTGTCAGAGATCTGACTCACTTGTCTCATCTTCAGCAGACCATGGTTTTTCCAGAACAGAGCTGCTGCATAACTTCAGCCAACTTCCTCTGAGCAGTAAGTGGTTCAGCTGCCAAGCCTACAGTGCATGTAAAAGTCAGCAAAGCTAAATGATTTCAAACTGGATTCAAATTAGTTCTCCCTTGCTGACTTGTAGAGAGCTTTATGCAAATTACTTCTAGAGGTATCCTCAACCTAAAGTAAGAAAAATCACTAGCCCTGAGTGTTAGTTAAAGCCGCAGGTTCATTCCAGAAGCAAACTGATGGGATTACAAGTCAGTGATGTCTCAGCTGGGTGAGCTGTATTGCCTACATAACCTGCAACTGATGTTCACAGGTATCTGGCCTCACAGGTTTCCTGTCAACCTGCAGATTTTCTGCTCTCACATTACCAGATTTCTAAGGCCGGGAGTAATAGTATCGATCAGATGACATGCACATGCTATAGTATTTCAACTGGTGAGGCCACAGCTTGAGTACTGGGTTCAGTTTTGGGCACCTCAGTACAAGGGAGACATCAAGGTGCTAGAGCGAGTGCAGAGGAGGGCAATGAAGCTGGTGAACAGCCTGGAGAATAAATTTTCTGATGAGGAGAGATTGAGAGAGTTGGGGCAGAGAGAGGAGGCTTAGGGGCAACATCATCATGCTCTACAACTATCTGAAAGGCCATTGTAGAGATGTTGGTGCTGGCGTGTTCACACAGGTAATTAGCGACAGAAGCAGAGGGAAAGGTTTCAAGCTTCAACAGGGGCAGTTTAGATTAGACATCAGGAAGAAACTCTTCTCAGAGAGAGTGGTCAGGCAGTGGACTGGGCTACCCTGGGTGGTGGTAGAGTCACCATCCCTGGATGAGTTTAAAAGTCACTTAGCCGTAGTGTTGGGGGATCTGGTTTAGGGGTGCACTTGCAGAGTACGGATGACGGCTAGACTCAATGATCCCAAGAGTCTTTTCCAACCTGAATAATTCTATGATTCCATGATTCTATGATTAAGGTCCTGACCACCTTTAAGCTCTTCACCAGAACATCTCTCTACTACAGCTGCAAATGCTGTTAGAAAGTTTTATGACATGTAATACCTTAGTGTAGATATTATTAATTGGCCATGGATACGCAATTGCCTGTGACAGATCCAAAGCAAAGGTCTGAGAATGTATTTTTCTATGTCAAATAAAGTTAATGCAACAGATTCAACCTGTCTACTGGATGTGTTTGGGAACCTGGTGACCAAGAACAAGGAGAAGGCTGAGCTTCTAAATCACTAATTTCCTCAGCCTTTGTCAGCAATTCCAGTTGCGACCTAAGTGCCCAGCCCCTTGAACTGGAAAACAGGGAGCAGAATGCAGTCCCCGTAATCCAAGATCAAATGATCTGTGTCCTGTTGTGCCACTTGGATGTGCACAAGTCTATGGGACTAGATTGGATCTACCCAAGTGTGCTGAGGTAGCTGGTTGAAGTGGTCACCAGGACACCCTCCAGTATTTATCAACAGTCCTGGCTAGCCAGGGAAGTCCCATTTGACTGGAGATTACCATATGTGATGCCCATCTACAAGAAAGGCTGGGATGAAGATCCTGAGAACTACAGGCCTGTCCATCTGGTCTTGATGCCAGAGAAGGTTATGGAAGAGGTCACATTGAGTGCCATATAGGATCCCGCCCAGCCAGTATAGGGCAGGTCCTTACGAAAGGCAGGTCCTGCCTGATTAACCTGAACAACTTCTATGACAGGGTGATGCATGCAGTGGATGAGGAAAGGGCTCTGGGTGTTGTCTATCTGGACCTTAGTAAAGTCTTTGACACCATTTCCTGCAGCATTCTGGAGAAACTTGCTGCTCTTGGCTTGGATGGGCATGCACTCCACTGGGTTAAACACTGGCTGGTGGCCAGACTCAAATATGCTGGCAAAAGGGGTCGAACCCAGTTGGTGTTCAGTCACAAGTGGTGTCCCCCAGTGCTCAGTATTTGGGCCTCTCCTCTCTACTATTTTTATCAATTATATGGATGAAGGCATCAAGTGCGTTCTCAGTAAGTTTGCAGATGATACCAAGTTAGTGGGTGTGTTGATCTGCTGGAGGTTGGGGAAGCTTTACAGTCAGGCTGGAACGATGGGCCAAGATTAATTGTATGAGGTTCAACGAAGCCAAGCGTTGGGTCCTGAGCTTGGGTCATAACTGGTAGGTTACAGGCTTGGGGATGTGTAGTTGAAAAGCTGCACAAGTATTTCTGGGAGTGTTGACTGATAGTCAACTGATACATGCTACCTCAGGTGGCCAAGAAGAGCAACAGAATTCTGGCTTATTTTAGAAATGGTATGGCCAGCAGTGGCAGTACAGTCACCTTCCTGTACTCAGCACTGGTGAGGCCACTTCTTGAACACTGGGTTCAGTTTTGGGATTCCTCACTACAAGAAGGATACGGAAGTGCTAGAGTGTGTCCAGAGAATGGCAATGAGGCTTGTGAAGTGTCTGGAGAACAGGAGCTGTGAAGAGTGGGTGAATGACCCAGAGTTGTTTATCACAAAGACAAGGAGGCTGAGAGGGACTTTGTGATGGCCGCTGACAGAACTAGAGGAAATGGCTGCAAGCTGCACCAGGGGTTTAGGTTGGATGTTAGAAGGAAGTTCTTCACTGAAACAACATTTGAACTGTTATCAAACAATTGAACAGACTGCAGAGTAGTGGTGGAGTCACCATCCTTGGAGGTCTTTAAATGATGTTGGAGCTAGTATTTAGGGACATGGTTTAGTGGTGACCTGGGTCAAAGAACAGACTTTATGATTTTGAATTTCTCTTCCAAACACAGACATTCTGTTATTCTATACATTATGTACATCCATTTTGAAAAAAACATTTTGTTTTTCAGAACTTAACAAATGAATAATAAACTATCGTGAGGGTTGTGATGAGTTAAACTTTGTTCATCAAAATAAAGAAGAAATAAGACAGAAGAAATAAGACGTGACAAATAAAACAGAGTCTAACAGCTTAAGTTGCAAGATCCTGCTTTGCCTATTTAGAAAAGTTCTTAACTTCACTATTTGAGGTAGTCCGGCATAACAGAAGGGGATTAGAATTGTTTCTTTCACAGCGAGGGGTTTGAGTACTGTCTTAAGGGAACACATTGACGGGAATCGGGTGGCCTGAGGCGTTCTTACTGTGTTAGGACGTTTACAGCTCGTAGTTTCAGTATGTGGAATGGAAGATCCTGATCCAAGATATCCCTCACGACCGATGACTTTCGATCGCGTTACCTTCTCAACATGGCAAACATAGCGGTATTTTTATCGTTTCAAAATGGCAGACATCCGGGTTAGTGTACCTCTCAAGATGGCGCTCCTCCGGTCGGGTTTACACTCTCAAGATGGCGCTCTTCCGGTCGGGTTTACACTCTCAAGATGGCGCTCTTCCGATCAGGTTTACCCTCTCAAGATGGCGCTCTTCCGATCAGGTTTACCCTCTCAAGATGGCGCTCTTCCGGTCGAGTTTACCCTCTCAAGATGGCGCTCTTCCGGTCAGGTTCACCCTCTCAAGATGGCGCTCCTCCGGTCGGCTTTACCCTCTCAAGATGGCGCTCCTCCGGTCACTTTTCACTCAAAATGGCGGACTTCCGGTTGCGTTACCCTCTCAAAATGGTGGCCACGCCCGTATCAGTGTTAATGGATTGAGCGACATTCGTGCGTTTGGTGGTCGTTACAAAAGATCTGGGGAGTAGTCCGCATAGTTAATACATTACCTATGGTCAATTATTACTTAATTAAGATTTCCTTTGGTTTGTATTTGAGTCTGTGAGTCGGCGGGGGTGCCGTACGTGCGGTTGCGGTGCTCGTGTGCGTGCGGTAGGGGGCGCTCATTTGCCACGTCTCTAGAAAATTGGAACCGCGGAGTCGCGGCGGCACCGCGGGGGTCTTTGGCTCCCTGGGACAAAATAAAACGTGTAACTTGTCAATTTTTTTATTTTCTCCAGAGAGCAACGGGTTTTTTAGGCTGCTGGGGGGTGTTTTTCCAAAATAATACTTTTGTCTAAGTAGTTTCCTTTGAGGCCACTTACACCGACAATTTTAATTAAATCAAATGGGAAATGTAAATGCAGGCCAATTTGGCATTTTTAGTTCAAGCCAAATCGAACTTGCTTGTCAAGCAGGGACTTGCTCATTCAAAATCCTTTTTCTGGTCATTGACTCTATTACTGAAGGACAAAAAGCTAAAATGACACGAAGCTGGCTCGGCAAACGGGAAAAGTGCTGTGACGGGTTATTCACGCGGTGCTGTCGGCTCAATCCTGCTACGTTTGTCTAAAGACAACAAAATAGGCAGCATCTGGTCTTCAGCGGCAAGGACTAGTTTTCATCACCTGTATCCCAGGTTGCCCTTACCTAGATCCAGGGGATTGCTGCTCCGCCATGTATCGTGCCCCTTCTCTCTCTAGGTCTGAGGACCCGCCGGATGGCAGAAGTCCCCTCAGACCGGACGCGCTTCTACATTTCCTCGGTGGGAAGTCTGCACCGTGTGTCGTATAGGTCCGCAGCTTTCCTCCCACCGGGTGGTCAGGATACTGTCGTGGATCTTTTGCAGAGATCGTGCTTCAGGTTGAAGGGGGGCTCTCAGCAAAGGGCTTTCTGTCTTTCTCCTATTCAGATGTATGTGTCAAATGCGCACCAAAAGCGGAAGTGAGTCTCCAAATGATCTCATGAGCAAATGTCGTCATGAGGATGATGAAGGAAGTGGAACTCCTCCCTTGTGAGGAGAGGGAGCTGGGTCTCTTGAGCTTGGAGAAGAGGAGACTGAGGGGTGACCTCATTAAGGTCTATAAATATGTGAAGGGTGGGTGTCAGGAGCATGGTGCCAGGCTCTTCTCAATGTCATCTAGTGATAGGACGAGGGGCAATGGCGGGGCACTTCTCTGTTATGTCCAAAGATAGGACAAGGGGCGATGGGTGCAAACTGGAGCAGAGGAGGTTCCACAGAAGTATAAGAAAAAGGTTTTTTTACTGTGAGAGTGACAGAGCCCTGGCCCAGGCCAGCCAGAGAGGTTGTGGAGTCTCCTTCTCTGGAGACAAACAAAATCCTTCTGGACACAGCCCTGTGTTACCTGCTGTAGGTGATCCTGCTCTGGCAGGGGTGTTGGAATCTATGATTTCAAAGTCCATTACAACCTCTAATTTTCTGTGATTCTGTGCAAGCCATAGAGAGACCCTGGTGTTCTGATTGGTGGATGCCGTTGCTCCCAGTTGAGCTTTCACAGATCTAGTGCCCTTCCTGCTCAAGTTCCTTGTGAACTGCTACTACAGGTCTTGTTTGCAGCCCTTCTGCTGGTCCCTACAGGCTGCTACAGGTGTGGGATCTTGCTTGCTCAGGTTGCTCCTGAGGCAGTCCAGGTCCTTCACCCACTGTCACAGAAGCTGTGGGCCCACAGTAGATGCACCACATATTTGGGACTGTTAGAACTTAAGCATCTTTTGGAACTGCAAAGGTTCATTTGCTCTGATTGCTCCATTTGTGCTCCAGCACTGAGGCTGCTGTTTGACTCCTGAGTGTCAACCTCTCTCTCCTTCTCCCACCTCCCACAATGTTTGGAGGAATTCTGCACAGCTTGGCCAGTCTCTGGACACTCTACTTCCAGCACCCTCCGAAGCCTTCTGCCTTCCTCCCCCATCTCCATCCATTCTGTGATGCAGAAGCATCGACACCAAGCAAGTCCTGAACTTAGGACAGTGGGATGAGCAGGAGGATGCTTTTGAGAGTTTGTGGGTGAGGATTAAGGGGCAGGCTGGCATGGGTGACACTGTTGTGGGTGTCTGTTACAGGCCTCCAGATCAGAGTGAGGAAGTTGATGAAGTCTTCTACAGCCAGCTGGCAGCAGCCTCACAGCTGCAGGCCCTGGTTCTTGTGGGGGAT
>JAOXOE010000001.1:27528829-27542382 GCA_028565055.1 Phoeniculus purpureus | reverse complement strand
CACAGAGCCACAAAGATGATGGAGTGGAGCATCTCCCTGATGAGGAAAGGCTGAGGGAGCTGGGTCTCTTTAGCTTGTAAAAATGGAGCCTGAGGGGTGACCTCAGTACTGTTTATAAATATGGAAAGGATGGGTGTCAGGAGGATGGAGCCAGGCTCTGCTCAGTGATCCAATGATAAGACAAGGGGCAATGGAAGTAAGCTGGAACAGAGGAGGTTCCACACCAATATGAGAAGGACCTTCCTCCCAGTGAGGGTGACAGAGCCCTGGAAGGGGCTGCCCAGGGGGGCTGTGGAGTCTCCTTCTCTGGAGACGTATAAAACCCACCTGGACATGTTCCTGTGCAGCTGGATCTAGGTGATCCTGCTCTGGTAGGGAGATTAGACTGGATGATCTTTCGAGGTCCCTTCCAATCCCTAACGTTCTGTGATTCTGTGACTGGAGTGAAAGAAGTTGCCCGAGGCAAATAACCAGTTATGTCTTCTTGGAGAAACAAATCAGCCCTTGAAGTTGCTATTGTAAACTTGCAAATCCATACTTGTGCACATCCCACTAAATCACAGCAGAGAAGCAGCCACTTTTGATGTCTGCTAAGTGGCAGTGACACCAAACTTCAAAGTCTTCACTGCAAGAACATTCCACATCTTTTCTTGCCAACAGCACTTAAGTTAATTTAATTTCTGACCTTCTCATAATTAATAAAACATCGATGTTGTTCACCCCTTACCTCAAATCTACTGACAACAAAAAGAAAGGTTTCTGTGATTTCAAAACCTGAGGAAAATGAACCGATACAGCAGTAGACAAATGAAATGAGAGAGGACCCAAAGAGAATGAAGACGCCTTTTGGCTGGGTGCAGTAGTTACTGACTTACTAGTTTTTTGCTTTCCTCTTTGCAATTTATTTCTTGGATCCTCTCCAAAATGGCCTCCTCAGAAGGTTTAACTGTTGCAGATCCACCACTGAGGAGGACAGCAATTTGCTCTTTAAAGGCCGCAAAAGAGCTCTGAGCAGTCCTGGCCTCTTCTCTGCTGCTCTTCAAGCTTCCATCCAGCTCAGTGGAGGAGTTCTTCAGAACATGCAGTTCTTGCTTTGAGGCCTCCAAAGCTTTCTGGTTAGCAGTCAGTTTATCTTGGAGGTTTCTGATCTCCACCTCCAAACCCCGTCTCCTCATTATAGCACTGCCGAGATCCTAAAATACATGAAAGATTAAACTAGGCTTTTAAAATGTGGTAGAACCCACCCTCGCCACACACAAAGCAGAGATTTTGCAGAAGCAGGTACCACAGACAGAGAATTCAGGACCAATGTAGTGTTGGGGGATTCTGGTTTGGGGGTGAACTTGTAGGGTAGGTTGGATGGTTGGATTCGAAGATCCCGAGGGTCTTTTCCAACCTGAATGATTCTGTGGTTCTGTGATTCTGTGAAACGAAGCCAGATTTGTAATCATAAAATGATTGTGGGTTTTTTCATTCAGGTAGTATGACACAAATCCTCTGAGATTGGATCTAGGGGATCCTGCTGTGGCAGGGGTTTGGACTAGATGATCTTTTGAGGTCCTTTCCAATCCCTAATGTTCTGTGATTCTGTGACAGAGGAATCCATAGCTCCTAGGTAAAGCCCTGGTGGCACACACTTCATTTGAAAGGCAGAGCTAATCATTTATCACGATGGGTTAAATGAGTTCTGTATCTGGCACACGCACAGTAAGGATAGGAAAATACTTTTGGTAAAACTAGCTCCACTTTGGAAACATCCTGGCAGTCAGAGCCAACCCACAAGACGAGCAGATGAAGCTCTCTTCTTGGCTTAAAATCTCCTGATTCTTGTGTGCTTAGTAGCAAAGCGCCCCTTGCTCTCACTCACACCCCTGCACCTCAAGTGAAATTCAAAGACGAAACACTCACAAAAGGGACCTGTTCAGGGTTGTGGTGCAAGTTCTCTCTCGGTCTCGTTTGAGTCAGAAAATTTTGCACAGCTTGGTAAGAAGTACTTTCAGCGATAAATAAAATTTACGACTCTTGCGGTGCTCAGCTTTTCTCTTCCCCACAACAAATTCTTTCTCCTCTGGAGCATGCTGACAGCTATTTCTCATCTCCCAAGTATTTTGCCTACAACCAAATCAGAACAGTACATCCTTTTAAGTGTTCGGGGGTGATCTTCTCTGCAGAAAAAACCCCGGTAGCGCCAGGAGGTGCAACAAAGGTTGAATTACATTCGAAAACCTTTTTGCACAGGTTGCCTTTATGTTAAAAATTTGTATAAACTCAGTCACTTGCGACCCAGCTACATATCCGGCACCCTAACCTTCTGTAGTGTTGGGGGATCTGGTTCAGGGGTGAACCTGTAGCGTAGGGCTGATGGTTGGACTTGAAGACCCCGGGGGTCTTTTCCAACCTGAACGATTCTGTGTGATTCTGCCAAGCAATTAAGTACCTTACTAAGGGTTTCCATCTCTTGATAGCATCCTGCTGCCTTTTCCTGCTCTTTGGTCACTTCTGAAACAAGCCTCATGATAGTTTCTCTACTAGCTTTGGCCTCCATCTCCTGGACTTTGATAGCTTCTTGAAGAGCAGCAACCTGGTCTTTCAGTGTCAGATTTTCCTTACATATTTCAGAGACCTAGAGAAAGAATTGGAACTATTAGTAACTTTTTTTAAAGCACTAAACAATGACATATTTACCCCAGCATAGCTGTTGCTGATCAGCCCAGCAAAGACAAGGTGTTTCTGGTCAGATTTGTAAACGCACTGTACTGCACCTTTCTAACAAGAGTGGAAAGACTAAATGTGAAGCCTATTCCCACCAGAAAGCCACACGTTTCATATAACGTGGTTCAGACTCACTCCCACTATCAAATAGGCAGAGAGCTACTGTGGCTGCGTGTCTGTGCTTTGCAGGAAGCGGCTCAGAAAATGAAAACAGATCATGTAGCTCAATTCATGTGAAAAACAGGTCTTTTCAGTTGGGATTCTTAAGATTTATGCCTCTCGTTCGGAACAAGCTGTATTTTATGCTTGGAACTTCGTTAGGTATGGGGCTAGTTGAGTTAGTAACAGCTAATTCATAAGTATATTCAAGGGCAGGGCAAAAAACACCTGGTGGGCTGGTGTTCTGAGCCAACACCTTGGAACAAGGAGTTGCTTCCAAGAGAATTCGAGGGCTATTTGGGTACGTTACGCTATTTCCAAGAAGTGCAATAGATGAATGTGGGCACTTCAAGTAGTGCGTAAGGTAAAAAAATGTACCCTGACTCCTACTGGCAAGATGCTTCTTAACTCTAAGCCAGATTCTGTCTGAAAATAAAAAGCTGCAATGAAACCATCATGTGAAAAAGAAGCTAAACAGACATGCCATGGTCCCAAACAGAAACTCGAGCCGCTACTTTTTCCTACCGCACACAGTTACAGCACAAATTAGATTTCCCACTTAGATTTACCACTACGTTGTTAAAACAAGATGCCACGCATACATTTTTCTTTTAAAATTCAGTTATTAAGTTAAAGCACGTAGGAGTTACAGAATCACACAATCACTCTGGTTGGAAAAGACCCCCGGGATCATCAAGTCCAACCATCAACCCTACCCTACAAGGTCACCCCTAAACCAGATACCCCAACACCACATCTAAGCGAATTTTAAACTCATCCAGGGATGGGGACTCAACCCCCACCCTGGGCAGCCCAGTCCACGGCCTGACCACTCTTCTCTGGGAAGAATTTCTTCCTCATTTCCAGTCTAACTCTCCCCTGGTGGAGCTTGAAGCCCTTCCCTCTGCTTCTGTCACTAATGACCTGTGAGCAGAGCCCAGCACCAACACCTCTGCAGTGTCCTTTCAGATAGCTGTAGAGAACGATGACGTCTCCCCTCAGCCTCCTCTTCCTCAAACTAAGCACCCCCAACTCTCTCCATCTCTCCTCATCAGACTTATTCTCCAGGCCCTCCCCCAGCTTCACTGCCCTCCTCTGCACTCAAATACTTGAACTGCATTACAGCTTCAATGTGCTTGTAATATTATGAGGTCAAGAACTTTACAAAATCACTGTGATACACACCCAGATAATCTTATTAAGTACTGCTTAGAGCCAGGACTCACAATATTAATATCATGAAGCAGAGTTTCAAAAAATACCTACTGTGCTCCCAAGTGAGGAAAAAACAAGCAAGCAGACTAGACAGAACATGAGCAAAATTAGGATAAATTGCCCTTCAGCAGCATCAATAAAGGTTAAAAAAGTAGAGAAACAATTTATGTTCCCTAAATGGAAGCTGAGGGGTTTGGACTTCAGAAGTATTCTGAAGATAAATACTAAAGTTTTATGGTGATGTCTCAAGAACACCTCCCAGTTACTTACAGCGTTTTATTGCGGGGCACAGCTAGGGTTGGTTCAGGGTCTGCCACTTCAGATGTTTCTATTCAATGGTATGTTGGCTCAGGGGAAGTGATAAGATCTACTGGTACAGTTTACATGTCACCCAGTGACTCCCAGTGTTAATCGTTTCAGGGAAGCTTTCATCCAAGTATCTAATCAGGGCTGTGCTAGGGAACTACAGGCTGATAAAATATTCATGCAGATAAAAGCAGACTGAGTTCACCGAGGTCTGTCGGTGATCATCACCTTTGAAATTGAGTCCAATAAGTAAAAAAACCCCCTAACCTGTCTTAAATGATAGCCCTGCCTGCAAATCATTAACACAATGATTCCTGTCTTCATCACTCGCTCTATTTCCCTAATAAATAAATAAACTTCTATTATATCACTTTACAGGAACCCTTGCTTCCACACAATCACCTTTGACATTAAATATTCCTGCGGTTTCTCTTTTTCTTTGATGTTTGTGTCCAAGAATCCAGAAAGCTGTGCAAGGAGCTCTTCGTACTTTCTGCTGATTTTAGAAGCTTGAGTCATATGTTCTTCACACTCATTCAAATATTTACTAATTGGGGAACAAAAATACACAAGTCAGGATGAAGGATCCTCTGAAACAGAATTCACAGAATCACAGAACATGAGGGATTGGAAGGGACCTCAAAAGATCATCTAGTCCAATCCCCCTGCCACAGCAGGATCCCCTAGACCAAGTTGCACTGGAACATGTCCAGGCAGGTTTTAAACACTTCCAGAGAAGGAGACTCCACAACCCCCCTGGGCAACCTGTTCCAGTGCTTCATCACTTCCTCTGTTGAAGCTTGAAGCCCTTCCCTCTGCTTCTGTCGCTATTGACCTGTGAGAAGAGACCAGCACCAACATCTCTACACTGTCCTTTCAGATAGTTGTAGAGAGCGATGAGGTCTCCCCTCAGCCTCCTCTTCCTCAAACTAAATGGCCTCAACTGTCTCAATCTCTCCTCATCAGATTTATTCTCGAGGCCCTAGGGGTGTGGAAGGGTACTGTGTCTTGCTGGTATTTTTACACCAATTGACATAACTATGAATAACTGCTTGAATTGTAGAGCAATGCGAATAATGCCTTCATCCCCTAGTCTGGGTCTGCAGCTTTCCTGGGTTGCAAAATGTCAGTAGCTCTGTCATAACTGGACAGTGAATTACTGTCTTTGTAAGACGACTTGCCAAGGTAGAGCAGGGCTGTTTGTTGCATGTGTGGCCTTGAGGAAAAGGTTTGTCTGCACAGGAGGTAGTAGGACAGAGCATCTCTAAGCTGCTGATTGTTAGGTAGAAGCCAGAGCAAAGAAAAGCTCTTTGCTGGCCTGTTTGAGTCACGCCAGTACCAGGACCAAGTAAAAGTGAAGGATGGTGTTAAACTCCATCTTAGTACAATTTTTCCTCTGGAGTATGTGTGCTGGAGTGTAGCTGCTGCAAAGTGTGGAAGCCTTTGTCTATTGGTGATTACTGAGGTTAGGGCTCCTTTAGTGTTGTGGAATTTGCAAAGTTACCTCTTCTTTTATGGCCATAAATCTAAATGATGAGCTACATTCTCTGAAGGACTGTTATACAAACTTCTGTTTCTACAGATGAGCTGAAAGGTGTGAGTCCAGCGTGTCATCCTCTGCCAGGGACGCAGAGAGGAACCCATGCCCCGTATGAGACCCGTACTACTGGAAAGCAAAGGCTTACACGCCACAAGTCATTTAATGGCACACAGCCTTGTGAAGGGACCAGAAGGAAGGTCAGTTCTGAGCCCAGCAGCCCACATCATGAAAGACAAGGTAACTATCTACCAATGACCATGTTCTTGCCTATCCCACTGGATCTGCCTAATTGTGAGATCAATTTCAGGCAATGGATTGGGTCAATCACTCTAATTACATATATGAACTACCTTTGGGAGGTGCCTCAATTTCTACAATCCATGTGGTGAGGCTTTTGTTTTGCACCCTCCAGTCAAGTGCCTGAAGTTAGATGAGATGGTTTGGTCCATGCTGTCTTGAATCTGTGGTTTGTTTTCCAGTAAATGTTTCTGTTATTGACTAACTGGAATGATACTGCATCTCCTTCTGTTAACATTTTGCATAGATAAAGATTCTTTAGCCACAGACTGGCTTTATTTTATGTTTCCTAATAGACTGGAATTCACTAACAATTTAATGGATCTCTCTTAAAAAAAGATAAAGTTGTCACAGGGCTTTTCACTGTTTCTTCTAATAAGAAATGATAATGTTGAGCACTTCTCTGGTGGGACTGAGGGTTCTGAGCGTTGTGCAGGTCCTGGCTCTGCATCATCAGTAGATGTTATATAAATGTGCCAGGATAGAAAATGTATATCAATTTTTCAGTACGGCCAGTATCAAAACATGCATGGTAAACCTACCTATTATTCATTGAACACTACTTTGTTTTCAGCCCATACTGTGAATTCCAATGAACATTGCTCCAAAATGACAAATCTAGCAGCTGTCTGCAGACAGAAAATAGAGGAAGATACTAGGTAAGTTGATCTAGCTCCAGCTTCAGCTCTGTGCTTGTTGCTTTTATTTCAAGGCTAGATTCTGTTGCTAAAGCTGAGAAAATTGTCAGAGGGGTCTCATTATCTCATCACTGGTAGATCTCAGCATGACTTTTTTGTTTTCAATGGTCAATTCATACCCACCAGTACTTGTACCACCATCACCCTTAAGCTTCAGTAGTTCTTCATCTTATGTGTGTTTATATAGGTCATCCCTGCCTCCTTTGACCTGCTGTCTAGGTAGGCTGAGAAGATCGTGATTACAGGAAGAGCTTCTCTGTCATATCTGTGGGTCTTTGCACCAATCCTAGTGGGTGAATGACTTGGCTTTAGTCGAGTGTAACCAGAAGCAGTATTTTTCTGTCATATACTGGTAAACAATTTTAAGTTATTTTGTTTTCATTACTCTTTTTAGGAATGAAGCTTGTGCCACAGAAGCTGCATTAAATCCAGCAAGGCTTCCAAGCATAACTTCACCTGTCTCTGTTCTTCCAATTCCTGGGAACTCTGACTTTTGTGTTAACCCTTTGCCTCAGGCAGTTTTCCCTGTGGTTCAAGCAGATGTGCCAAATCTTTTGCTGCCAAATGGCATCAGCACCCAAGCTCCACATCCTTCCATGCCAGCACCCTCCAAAATAGAAAATGGAAAACCTACCCTGCTTCCCAATCAACCCTTCCTGTGTTTCCCGTCTTCATCTGTTTTTATGTTGTGCAGTAGTCTTCAGGAAAGTCTGCCTACCACAGGAGATATGGAAAACAAGAGTGCAGAAGCTCAGGCTACTGCAGCTCAAGCTGCCTGCCAGAAATGCAGCTCCCACAAGTGTGCATTGCCCTTGGCATCTGTAGATGATGAAGAGCCAGCTGCTAAAAAGCAGGTCCTAGAACAGAAGGATGTGCCCATGTCACTTGAGGCATCCAAGGTAAAGAAATGAAGTTCACTACCACTAAGGCTCCCTGTTAGCAAGGAAGTACTTTTTGCCCCAAACAGAAGTGAAATTGCACTGTGCCACTCTTGTTACACTTATAAGGGCTGTCATCCACACATTAGTGAAGCTGTAGGGGGCTCTGTCAAGACATGTTTTCACACTACCATGGCAAAATGGGCTGCAATTGCTTTGCATAATGAATTGACACTCAGTATGAATTCATAAAGAATTGATGACTGGAGCCAGTGTCCTGATCATTGTCTTTGACATAACAGCCTGCCAGAGGGGAAGAAATCAATGTGACTATTGCTCTTCATCTTCCCTTCATGGCTTGGGCTTTCCTAGACATCATGGGCATTGCATACTCCACTAATTAAATATAATTTGTACTTTCACCCCACCCTCCAGGCTGCTGAGAGAGTAGGTGATGGTGAAAGCAAAGTGCATCTAACTCAGTCGTCTTAATTCGTGAAAACAGGGGTCAGGCTCATGACTGTATCAGTGTTTGACTATAAGTCTTTAGAAATAGGTGGTTTAGAATTGAATCCCCAAGCTCAGATGTTTCTTGCCTAGTGTCTCAAAGTACTGAAAGTGAGCTACAGCGCGGGGCTTAGGCATCAACAATATCAGTCTTTTTTTAACTTGGTTAACCTGGGTGGTGTTCTGCACCTTTGAACCGGTGCACAATTTACTCCATAGCTGATGAAAGTGGATGAGAGACATTGTACTCTGTTACTGCCATTTGAACTTATAATTTCCTCATTTGTTTTTGCTTAGAAACCTTTTAAGTCATCCAAGACAGAATCTACCCCACGATGTGGCTGTACAGCTGCTGTACACCTAGAAGCTTTCTGTGCTGTTGTTCCAGAGACTGCAGGCAGGGAGTCTTCTAAGCTTTTATGTCCTCAGGAGCAAGAAAAATGGACTCAGAATAAAAGTCCTGATGAACTCTGTCCAGGAGAAGAGCACATCCCTCAAACAAATGCCAATCAGTCTTTCCAACAGCAGTATCTTTGTGTTCAGCCTACTGCCGGTAAGGAAACTACATGCACCGAAACATCTGCTCAGAGAGACCTACAGATAGTTGAATAAGTCTGTATTTAGCACAAAAACTGTCAGCAGTTCTGTGTGGTAGTTTAATAGCTCTGAATTCTCTTGGCTCCAGATAAACTGTTGCTTGTCTGAAAATACAATCCTTTTTCTGAAGTAGCAAACTTTACAGTAGAGGTGACCGATGTGGGTTTTTCATGCTTGAGTTAAGTGCAGCAAAGAAGGCACCTGTCCAGCATCCAAAGCTCAGGGGAGCTGGAAGGTTTGGCAGTAAGGTAACCAGAATTTTGCAACAGCACTCCCCATAGTGGGTGAAATTAGCCATCTATGAACTTTGAGCATGAGAAGATAGCACATCATTGGGATAACTCTACAAAAACGGAGGTATGGAGAGTGTAGCCAGGCCTGCTCATAGGATGCAGTAAGAATGGGGAGGAAGTAGCCGAAAATATTACAAATGGATTTTGTGTCCACCACTTTTCACGCCTGGATTTGCGTGGAGCGGAGGACTGTATTGTGTGAATGGAACATAAGTGACCTGTTGGAGAGCAGTATATGAGAAAGGGACCCTGGGGATCCGAGTAGACAGCAGGATGGCTAGGAGCCAGCAATGTGCCCTTGTGGACAAGAAAGCAAATGGCATCCTGGGGTGGATCAGAAAGGGGGTGGTTAGCAGATTGAGAGAGGTTCTCTTTCTGCTCTACTCTACCCTGGTGAGACCATATCTGGAATATTGTGTCCAGTTCTGGGCCCCTCAGTTCAAGAAGGACATGAGACCGCTTGAGAGAGTCCAGCGCAGAGGCACGAAGATGATGTAGGGAGTAGAACATCTCCCTGATGAGGAAAGGCTGAAGGAGCTGTGCCTCTCTATCTGGGAAAAAAGGAGTTTTTCCCTTGTTTTTGAAGGTCAGACAAAGAAAACAGAACTGCTTTTCTTGCAGAACTGTATTTCAGGGTTATATCTTTGTGGATGTTTTCCATTTGATGGGGATTTCTTTTGCCATTTAAAACCAGTGTTTTCGTATAGCAGAGAGTATCACTTTTGGTAGTGAAAAAAGAGGGCGCTTAGCCACAATGTTGGTTGTAACTGAAGTTAGAAGTAGAAAGCAGCACGGTATGTAGTTGGTACTTAGATAATGTTGAAGTGAGTGGATGCAGGGAACAGGCAGTAGACGGAGTAGAAATTTGTCAACTGTATTAATGCCTCGCTCTTTCTCTTTTGGTTTAGGATTAGGTGGTTTTAACTTCCTGTTCCCTGCAAACCAAGCCCCTGGTGCTGTTGGACAGGCTGCGAGCCCATTACCATCCCTGAGCATCCCCTGTTTCATGGTGCCATCAACAGCCCTGTCGCCTTTCCCTCTCATCTGTTCTCCCACAGTTGCCAGTCCTCTTTCCCAAGTTCCTGATGGCTCTTTCTCAGCGGCTACCTCTATGAATTTCAGTGTGTCTGGCCTGGCATCGACAACGCCTGTTTTCATAGGTACCACAGCAGTGGTCATCCCCAACATCCTACCCACACCTTCAGAGCAACCAGCTCACACTGCTCTGAACCTGAGTCCTGTGCTTGCAAGATCTTGTGAGGCTGTTAAAGTAGAGTCCCCTGCATGTATGAGGCATCCAGTGACCCTTCTGAAGCTGCAGCAGGTAAGAGTGAGAGGTGGTTGACTGACAGTGAAATAATCCTACCAGGTCATTGGGCGTGAAGACAGCTTGCACTGCAGACTGGTGCTGGTCTGTCAGAGTGGTGAGTTAGGACTGCTGGAGAGTGTCCAGCATAGAGCCACAATGATGGAGTGGAACACCTCGCTTATCAGGAAAAGCTGAGGGGGCTGGGTCTCTTTAGCTTGGAGAAAAGGAGACTGAGGGGTGACCTCATTAATGTCTGTAAATATGTGATGGGTGGGTGTTAGGAGGATGGAGCCAGGCTCTGCTCAGTGGCATCTAATGATAGGACAAAGGGCAATGGGTGTGAGCTGGAACAGAAGAGGTTCCATATAAGTAAGAGAAGGAACTTCTTCCCAGTGACGGTGACAGCACTGGAACAGGCTGCCCAGGGGCACTGTGAAGTATCCTTCTCTGGAGACATTTAAAATCAGCCTGGCCATGTTCCTGTGGAACTTGATCCAGGTGATCCTGCTGTAGCAGGGAGATTGGACTAGATATCTTTTGAGGTCACTTCCAATCCCTAATGTACTGCAATACTGTGTTCATGGTGTGTCCTGCAGTGACCTGCAGAAACACTTTAGGTAGGCAGGATGATTTTGTCATCATTCAGGAGTCACCTGCACTTCTCAGGTAGTAGTTTCTTGGGTTAGCTTGTCAATTGCACTCTGATCTCTCTTCACTAAGTAATAAAATCTTAACATCAGCATTGGGGGAAAACAACAATTCTTGTGGTTTTGCTAATCTTTTTGTTTTAGAAAGCTTTTTAAATCCACAAGTGAAGGTCTAATTTGTCTGAAGCACATTAGTGACAGAGAACAGTGGTGTTACACTGTGTTACCTGGATCTTTACAGCCATTAGCAGTGACATTTGGGCACAGCTTTAGCTTACGTTCTGAAATCTGTGATTTGTTTTCCTATTGTCTACTGCAGTGACTAATAAATTTAACTCTTAGAAGCTGTGAGAATGTTATTTTATGTTTATCTTGTTCAGGCTTGAGCAAAGGTCTGTAGTACAGACTTGTTGGCAGCCAGTTGGATTACAGATACTGACATTAGAGGTTGCAGCAGAGTGGCATTTCAAACAGAAGTGGCTAGGGGTAGGAGACTAATTTTTAATCTGTTTGGATGAAACAGATAATGAAAGCAAGTAAAACATCAAGGGAGAGAAAGAGCCATTTACATTAAAGGACAAGATTGGCATAAGAATGAATGGTTGTGAGCTAGTCATCAATATGTTTCAGTTGGAAATGAGAGATCCTTCAGCTTCCAGCAATGATATACTGGCAGGAAGCTCCAGAACAAAAAGGGGCAAAGCCTGAATCTCTTCTGAAAATATGTGTGACACAGCTCCCTATGGTAGCAGTGCACTGGACTCAGCGTCTACAAGCTCTCTTCTGTTGTTAGCCTGCGTCTTTTCAGCTCTGAGAACACCCTACTGAATCCCTTTGGTTTTTGTTTCACAAATAGCCTTCATCAGCTCCTCTCACTCCCAAGAGCATTCGCCCTGCGTGTCACGAGGCATTTTTCAAAACTCCTGGAAGTCTTGGAGACCTTGTTACATGGAAGAAAAATGAAGGCAACCAGACCAGAAATGCCAGCTCTGTGCAGAGGAGACTGGAGATCTCTAATACCAGCCCTGACTAACTCCACTCACTGCAAAGGGTGGGCAGATTGTCCTGGGACCCTGTATCAAGCACAAGGGAACAAGCTCTTGCCTGGCAAGCAGAGCATGGTAAAAAGTCAGCTGTTTTGGTGTGCTTCCTTCTACCTATCCACCCACTGGTACTGTTAGGCACCTTGTTCACAGGATACCGAAAACCTGCTACAGAATTGTTCTTTCAGTACTGATTTGAATTCTGATGCTGTGCTTGGCATCAAATTGTATGGGTGCTTTTAATTTGGGAAAAACTGTTGCTGAGAGGAGATGCAAACAGATTTTCTCAGAGTCCCCAGGGGTTCTTTGTTCATGGCTGTGAGGTGTCTAGCACTTATCTGGGGTAAAGCACGGGGAGTTTTTCGTGCATGCTCTGCTTACCCTGAGTAAATCTGTAGCGAAAAGGATAAACCTTTACAGTTGTTGAGAGCAACTGCTTCCTTGGTTCCCATCTGTCAGTTCGTGCCTCCGTAGTGCAGCCTCCTGCTGTTTATTTTGTACAGTGGAGTGGGGTTTAGTGCCAAAATAAAAGGGGTTTTGCAGCTTCAGAAGAATGGGTTTTCTCAGGGTGGGATTACTTGAATGTCGGTTGGTTGTTGTACAGTTTGCCCAGCACTTGTGTTATTAGCAGGTTTTTCTAACCACGGTGTGATTGAATGTATATGTGTGGAAAATCTGAAGACCAAAATAACTGTGAGCGTTAATGTTTCTATAATTGTGTAATGAGCTGCATTAGTCCTTGGGTTGTTTTTTTTAAACATATGAGCTAGTTATAAAGAACACAAAACACAATTGCTTAAAGAAGTTTGACAAGGTAACTTGACAAGCCACTGAGAGGGCAGTTGGAGGATTGTGTCTCCCTTTTATCTAGGCTTTATGATCAAGGAACAGTGGTATGTCAGCAACCTCATGATTAAATTAGGTCTAATGTGAGTCTACCTAAGTGCCTACTTAGCAGTTTACTTGAGTCTACTTAAGGGGTATGTACTTCAGTGCTTAGCTCTTCGATTACAGGAACTTCAGAACTAGCCGACAGTGCATTTGAAAGAGATCTTCCCTTTAGGCCTACTACAGGGGAGGTGGAACTACATAATCTCTGGGCCCCTCAGTCCAGAGGGACATTAAACTTGTGGAAAGAGTCAGTGCAGAGCCACAATGATGATGAAGGGAGTGGAGCATCTCCCTGATGAGGAAAGGCTGAGGGAGCTGGGTCTCTTTAGCTTAGAGAAAAAGAGACTGAGGGGTGACCTCATTGATGTTTATAAATATGTAAAGGGTGGGTGTCAGGAGGATGGAGCCAGGCTCTGCTCAGTGCCATCTAATGATAGGACAAGGGGCAATGGGTGTGAGCT
>JAOXOE010000001.1:27511012-27528729 GCA_028565055.1 Phoeniculus purpureus | reverse complement strand
GTCTCCTTCTCTGGAGATGTTTAAAACCAACCTGGACATGTTCCTGTGTGACTTGGTCTAGGTGATCCTGCTGTGGCAGGAGGATTGGACTAGACGGTCTTCCGAGGTCCTTTCCAATCACTGATGGTCTGTGATACACAGTCAGATATGCTGCTTTACTGATTAAGGGAGGCTAGAGCTATGGGGATTACAGGCTTTGAGGTTTTCCTTGTTTTTATAGTTGAACTTATCATGAAAGTGGAGTTGAAAGAATTTTAGTGAGGTTGGGAGTTTGAATAATGTGGCCTTATCTTAGAATAGACCAATAACAGCCTTATAAGGAGGGTTAGTTAACCCTCGTTGAAATAAAATCTATAGATTTATCATAGGAAATTTCACATGTGATCAAGAGAAATCTTCAGAGTGCTAAAATTTTAAGGGTTGGTGGGTTCAGTTGTTTTGGTTTGGGTTTTTTTATTGTTAAGTTACACTACAGTTGTTCAAGTTTACAAACTGTGCTTCTTGAATTATTTATTCTTATAAGCTCCCTGAAATTAATTTCACTTCGAAAAAGCAATGTGCAGTTAGCAAGGTGCTGCCTCTGGTCTTCTGCTAGCATGCAACTTGCTGCTGTTGGGGCTGGAAACAGGCTGCTAGGGTTCAGGATGATGACATGGACCGTGACCTTGCCTTTTCCTCCTCTAGTATGGTGCAGCCTTTTAGTGAATGGCATCTGGGAGCAGAGAGAAGATTCAGAGCTGATACTGGCTCTTCACCTCAGCTGAAGCATCATCACACCAATTGCTTGTTTGGTCAGTAGTGTTACTCTGTGTCATAACTAACCTTTAACTACTTCAAAATGCCAGGACTGAAAACGGATCTTCAGTTTTCCAGTGTCTGCTGCCACTTGTGAGTTTCTGTAAATATAGCAGGTCTGGAAATGACCTCCCAGTCAGATGTTTGGCTGTGGTTGGGGCCTGGGAGAAAGGGGTTGATACACTGTTAATGCAAAGCTCTCACTAAAATAAGAGTGGGACCACCCAGGGAGTTGGGCAGCAAAGACATCAACACTACATGTAGCACCTGAGCTCCTAGACTGGTGAGGAGGAAGGGTCAATGGGAGTAAGATGGAACATAGGAGGTTCCACATGGATATGAGAAGGAACTACACAGTGAGGGTGACAGAGCACTGGAAGGGGCTGCCCAGGGGGGTGTTGTGGAGTCTCCTTCTCTGGAGACATTTAAAACCCTCCTGGATATGTTCCTGTGTGACTTGATCTAGGTGATCCTGCTGTGGTGGGGGAGATCGGATTAGATGATCTTTTGAGGTCACTTCCCATCCTTAATGCTCTGTAATTCTGTGAAGGGTTGTTTGGAATGAATTTACCTTTGCTATCTTTAACATAATTACAAGCTAAGAAATAAAGTGAACTAGGAAGAACTCATCAGAGAAGGAGCTTTAGTAAAGCAGAAGTTGTGTTTGCACTGAAGCGAAGTGTGTACCCAGGATGTTCTGCAGGGTTTCTGAAACCCCTCTATCCCAAGACAGTTGCTGAGGAGGGTGAACTTATACTTGAATCTACCTGCCACGTTTACATTTCTGAGTGTCTTTTGTAAATCGGTGCTATTTTTTCTATTTAAAAAGCTATATTTTTAATGTAAAGCTGCTTCCAGTTTGTATCTTTGCACTGCTAGATTAATATAGGTATTAATTTTGTTGCTGTTTATAACTGGTTTTCACTGATTAGATGTCCTGCTTCTCCTGCTCTCAAGCCATCTTTTTAGCTGTTGGCGTATAGCTTCACTCCAATCACACTGTTGGGTTGAATTTATTTTTTTATAATATCTTTCAACTAAATAAACTTTTACATTGGACTCGATGATCTCTTGGGTCCCTTCCAACCCCTAACATCCTACAGAATAAAGATTGAATTAAAACTGAGGCTGAGATATTTGTTTTGTGCTTGGGAAAAAAAAAAAATAAATCATCGACCTCATGTCCAGGTGAGTAGTCCGTGTTGGATCTGAGCCCCAGAAGAATGTCAGAAGACAACAGCTTAGCTCAGTGGCTCTTAGGTGGCCACCTATTTTATGCTGCATGGACACCATTCCCACTGCACCTGCTGCAGGCAGAAAGACCCAGAGCAATGTAAACTGGCTCTTGAACTCCCACAGCCAGCCAGGCAAATACCTGGTGGCCCTTGACCTGAATGTTCTGAGGTGTTCCACAGGCCACCACCATCATGGCCATGTTGGAGAACAGTATATGGGAAAGGAACCTGGGGGTCTTGGTAAAGAGCAGGATCACCTTAAGCCAGCAGTGTGCCCATGCAGCCAAGAAGGCCAATGGCATCCTGGGATGGATCAGAAGTGGGGGTGGTTAGCAGATCAAGAGAGGTTCTACTCCCCCTCTACTCTGGCCTGTGAGACCACATCTAGAATATTGTGACCAGTTCTTCTGGAACTGAGGGGCCCAGGACACAGAACTGCTGGAGAGAGTCCAGTGAAGAGCCATAAAGATTAAGGGAGTGGAGCATCTCCCTGATGAGGGAGCTGGGTGTCTTTAGCTTGGAAAAAAGGAGACTGAGGGGTGACTTCATTAATGTTCTCTTGTGTCAAGACAGTGCCAGCCACTCGTACCTCACCTACATCGCATTATTATTGCAATGAAACTACTACGCTGGCATTATGTCGGTCAAAAATGTCCCTGCAGACACTTTAGGCTTAAGTGGCCAATGCTCCAATGCTTGTGTCTGTCTTCTTTTACATTTACATACAACAGAGGCTCCAGTGGACCTACTCTTGATAAATGTTGGCTTGAGAGGAAGGCAGATCTGCTCATCATCTACTGCACAACACCAGGCAATAAGTTTTACAGTCTCTAAAACCAAAGCAGTGACTGCCAACCAGAAACTTCACCTGTCTTCACAGGATCACAGAACTTCAGGGATTGGAAGGGGACCTTGAAACCAGTCCAATCCCCCCCACCACAGCAGGATCACCTAGGTCCAGTCACACAGGAACATGTGCAAGTGGGTTTTAAACATCTCCAGAGAAGAAGACTCCACAACCCCCCTGGGCAGCCCCTTCCAGGGCTCTGTCACCCTCACTGGGAAGTTGTTCCTACTCAGATTGATGTTCTACCTTACACCTATTGCCCCTTGTTTTGTCATTAGATCCTACTGAGCAGAGCCTGGTTATCCTCCTGACACACCCCCCTTCACATACTTATCAACATTAACGAGGTCACCCCTCAGTCTCCTTTTTTCCAAGCTCAAGAGACTCAGCCTTTCCCCAATAAGGGAGGTGTTCCACTCCATCTTTGTGGCTCTGCACTGGACTGTCTCCAGCAGTCTCGTGTCTTTCTTGAACTGAGAGGCCCAGAACTGGACACAATATTCCAGATGCAATCTCACTAGGGTGTGCAGGGGAAAAGGCAGATTGAGAGCAGAGGTCAGTCTCATCAAGTGAGTGTTAAGAATCAATCAGACAAGTACCTTCACTGGTTTGAAAATAATGTCAGACTTTTCTGTTCAGCCTTGCTTGGGACTTCATGTTAGCTGAGGTCACCCCTACAGACATGTCAGAGCATCAAAACCTCCTTCAGTAAAAGTCTAATGGTCTGTCTGACCATCGATTTTGAATATAAGATTCCACTTCATAAAGGCTAAAATCACAGAGATTGGAGCCCATTGTGTGTGCAGAACATTAAACACTTCAAAATGCATTTGATAAAAGATGGTTATAAGAGGCTGAAAAAGTGGAAGCTTTTTGATTCTTCCCAGCACACACAATTAAAGAAAAAAGAACCTTTCAGATGCAGCCAGGGAATATATTTTTCCACAATAACATAACTAGGCAGTGCCCTGCCAGAGTATCTGGGGCTGAGCTCTAGGAGCCTCTACAGAGGATAAAAGGATTCACACAGGCACCAGCCTCCCTCCTCCCTCACTGAAGAAGTCTCTCCAGATAATTCTTCAAGCTAGTCCAAGCTGCAAAGTTCTGCATGACCCTAGGGAAGAACCGTAGGACAGAAAGAACCAGCCTGTCAGCTATTTCCTAGCAAAGTTGCTACTATTTGTTATACCAGATGAACACACCTGCAGCCTCCCTTGGACTTGCTCAATACATGGACAGTTTAATTAAGGAGACCAAAATTAATCTCAGAGCTTCATAAACATTTAAGTCTTTTGAAACCAGGAAATCTTGGTCTGGATTTACTGGGACCAGTACTATTCAATCTACTCATTAATGGCTTGGATGAGGGATTAGAGTGCACTGTTAGCAAAGGACAGAGGTATGAGACCAGGCACAGCTGCTACCTAACTGCCTCCTAGTGGAACCAGTGGTAAAGCCTCAGCTGAAAAGCAGCTCCCGAGCAAGAGAAGACTTCAGCTGTGTTCTAAAAGCCCTTACAAAAAAAGGGGGCAGCTTTGAGCTGAGCCCACTAAACTCCTCAGCTTAGCCAACAAGACACCCCAAGGGGGATGCTCTCCAAGGCAATGACTTTAACCTGCTGTTCAATTGCAAGTGATTGATGAAAAGCTCAAAATCGATCTAATATTAGATGTCTGCAGAGCCATAGCCACACAGATATAAAAGCTCAATTACATTTTCTAAAGGAAATCGGCTCGTGTGTCACCGTAGATTCCAAGATAGGGAGGAAGGTTAAAATGACTCTAATCCAATAATGTGATAATGAGACAAAGTGATTAATTACACCTCCATAATGAGAAAAAGATTGCATAGGCTTGAATCAGCTTTAACACATCACCTTGTAAACTGAATCCACGCACACATGTACCCGCTGGCATTTCTGCGCTCCATCTACTCACATTTCTGTGTTAAAAAGTGCAAAGGCTCTAATTAAGAGGGAGAGAGACCATTCATGTCTCAGGCCAACAGGAGCCTGGCTGAGGAGATTAGTCATAACCAGATAGGAGTAAGAACATCCCCCCTTCAGCAGTACTTCAAAGAGAGGACATTTGGATCAAAGACTAGCAGCATGATGAGCTGGTTTAAACATCTTTCTGACAAGAGGATCTGTGGTTGCTCTCTGTATCACACCCATGCAGCACCCATTGAACACTGCCATACCTGGGCAGCAACCACCACTCACTGAACCCACCCCTTGGGCTACGAGGACAGTTTTGCCCAACCATATCTGGCTGAAGCTCACCTCTAGTAAACACACTGAGCATTTATCTGGACTGCTACAACCATGGGTCTTTTCTAATGGGCTCATCAGTAAGCTGTATTATAGGCTGGAGACTGACATGTTGGAGAGCAACATTGGAGAAAGGGACCAGGGGGTCCTGGAGACCATGAACCAGCAACGGGCCCTTGTGGCCAAGAAGGCAAATGGCATCCTGGGGTGGATCAGGAGGGGTGTGGTTAGTAGATCAAGAGAGGTTCTCCTCCCACTCTATTCTGCCCTAGTGAGGCCACATCTGGAATATTGTGTCCATTTCTGGGCCCCTCAGTTCCAGGAGGACACAGAGCTGCTGGAGAGAGTCGAGCGCAGAGCCACAAAGATGATGAAGAGAGTGAAGCATCTCCCTGATGAAGAAAGGCTGAGGGAGCTGAGTGTCTTTAGCCTGGAAAAAAGGAGACTGAGGGGTGACCTCATTAATGTTGATAAATATCTGAAGGATGTATGTCAGTGTCATCTAATGATAGGACAAAGGGCACTGTGTATGAACTGGAACATAGGAGGTTCCACATAAATATGAGCAGAACTTCTTCATGGTAGGGGTGGACAGAGCACTGGAATGGGCTACCCAAGGCGGGGTTGTGGAGTCTCTTTCTCTGGAGACATTTAAAACCCAGCTGGACACATTCTGGTGCAACTTGATCTAGGGGATCCTGCTGTGGCAGGGAGATTGGAATGGATTATCTTTCCAGGTTCCTTCCAGTCCCTAATGTTCTGTGATTATGAGAAATTATAAGAAGTTTGAATATACCTTCTGAGAACCCAACACTGAAGGGCCTAACAGCTACACCAGAAGTGGAAATAGCTGCCTACCCACAGCTGACGATACTCAAATTCTCATCTGATGGGAATTCATGCTTTTACATCCTTTCTATCCTTTTAAGCTGTTTCCCCTCTGCTTACCAGCAATACAGCTTGAAAATGTATGCGAGAGAAGACTTAGAAATCATTTTGAAGGGCAAGATGCTAAACTAAAACCAGTATTATGAGAACAGTAGAAGAAATGTAGAAGCCTTTGCAATATCTGGCAGCAGTCTGTTCTTGATGCAGCACTGTGAACAGCAGGAGACAGGGCTGCCTCTGCCGGTTTGTTTTAACCGAAGGTGAAACTCTTCGTGTCGAACAGCTTGCATTTCTGAAAGACAGCCTCTTGTGTGGACACCTGGTCTCCTCCCATGTTTTTCCATTATCTCACTACATTATTCCTATCCTGATGGGTCCCATCCTTCTCCACACTGCAAATCAGATGAACACACTTATTAAGTTCTATAAATTGGGAAAGATGTTACAACCTGAGGCAAATCCGTAAATGTGCTCCCTTGGAAAATGGTGTCAGTATTCAGGCATTGCCTTCTGTGGTACAGTCACCCATCACCCATCTACCTTGTTTAACCTCGTTTAAGGAGTAACTTGCTGTGGGACATACCTAGGTCCTTTTCTGCTGGGCAGCTCTCCAGCCACTCATCCCCAGGTCTGTAGCATTGCCTGGGGTTGATGTGACTGCGATGCAGGACCCAGCACTTGGCCTTATTTTACCTCATACAATTGGCCTCAGCCCATCAATCCAACCTGTCCAGGTCCCTCTGTAAAGCCTTCCTGCCTTCGAGCAGATCAACACTCCCACACAATTTGTTGTCATCTGCAAACTTACTGAGGGTGCTCTCAATCCTCATGTGCAGTCCATCAACAAAGACTCCAAACAGGACTGGCCCCATTCAAAATCGATTTGTTTCTTATGACTAGGTGAGCAGAGCAAGGAGATCTTTGGTGAGACCACTGAAGTTAATGAAGTTGCATCAGAGACTAGTTTATCACAGTTTGAATAAGTAAGAAAAGTCAACAGCAGGTTACTTACTTTTTGAGGAAAGGTAGGGAAAAAGAGCAGTAAATCACATTTGCTTAAGTGAATTCAGGACAAGGGGTGTATTTGGGGATGTGATGAAAATTGATGCCATAGAAAACTATTTAGATAGCATGCTCGTTCTGTTAAGGTGTCTGAAGGCAAGATATTTTTCAATGCTTGCAGTGAAGCCTGCATCATCCTTGTGGCTCTGTGCTGGACTCTATCCAGCAGTTCTGTGTCCTTCTGGAACTGAGGGGCCCAGAACTGGACACAATATTCCAGATGTGGTCTCACCAAGGAAAAGTAGAGGGGGAGTAGAACCTCTCTCCATCTGCTAACCACCCCACATCTCATCTACCCCAGGGTGTCATTGACCTTCTTGGACACCAGGGCACATTGCTGGCTCCTGGTCATCCTGCTGGCCAACAGGACTCCCAGGTCCCTTTCTCCAACACTGCTCAACCTGCACTGGTACCTTGCCCAGATGCCAGACTCTACACTGCCCTTGTTATAGTTCATTCAATTTCTCCCTGCCCAACTCCCCAGGTCTTGCTGAAGGGCAGCACAGCCTGCTGGGGCATTGGCCACTCCTCCAGGCTTTGTGTCATCAGTAAATTTGCTGATAGTGCACTCTAGTCCCTGACCGACCCAAGTCATTAATGAATAGATGAATGTTAATCTTAATAAGGTGTGGAGTATAATAATGAGCTTCTGCTAGGTTGATCCCACAAATACCTTATGCAGTTCATGTCCCTGCACTGCAGACTCCACACTAGAGGGAGTGAGTTCATCAGGGCTGGGTACTGACACAAAGCTGAGCCTCAGAGACATCAGTCCGTTCTGCCCTGGTTTGATTTAGAACAGGACTAATTATGTTCAGTGATTTTAGTTTTCAACTCAGTCTTTTCTACATATCACAGCATCACGCATACAGAATCAGACTGGTAGGTGTTCGAAGGGGGACCTCTGAAGATCACAGAATCACAGAACATTAGGAATTTGTAGGGACCTGAAAAGATCATCTAGTCCCACCCCCACAACAAAGTAGGATCCGCTAGAACTGCATTTTCTGCAGGTAACAGCATATCTGTGCTGGGTCTGCTTCTACAAGTGGTAACATTTGATGTTTACAGTTATGGCCAAGGGTTGTTGAGCAGAAAGGCTCTTGCTTATACGGAGACCAACATTGCTACTAAGTCTTGCATGTGATGTTGAGGGTTCAGTACTTGAGAGGCCACACCTGCAGGGAGGAGCAGACAGGACAGGTGACCCTACACAGACATCATATTGACTATAAAGCTGAGGGATCACAAGGGTGAAGCTCATTTTCTTCAATGACCAGTATCCACAGAGCACATTCTGTTTCTCCTTATATCCCAATCCATTAATTTGTGAATCCAGTTACAGCATCCAGCTCCTGCCCTCTACTGAGCTCTGGAACTTTCCCAACATCTGCAGCAGTGCTGATTGTGACATAATTGTCAGCAGGGAGTTGGGTTCAGTATTTGTTTTGTTTATATTTGCATACACATTTAATTTCGTTGTTATTTTCCTTAAAGCAGTTTTAGTTTTCCAATCCATAGGAAAACACTCTCTCCCTTATTCCCTTTCTCTTCCCCTTTGGAGAAGGAAAGGGGTTAATATTATCTGTCATTCATCAAGTGGCAGGTGCAGCCTTAACCCCTTGACACCTTCTAGTCCAGTGGACTTGATGAAAAATAAATAGTTCAAGGAAGCTTGAGCAACAAAACATTTTGAGGATATCCTTACAGCAAAATTGAAAGGAGACCAACAGAAGGAGAACCCAGTACCCACAGTCCCATGGCAACCATGCTCTTCCTTCAGGCTGCCTAAGAATCCCGATAGGCCATCAGGAGTCCTTGGACACACTCATCCTTCTCAGCTCCCTCCCTGCAGCACTTCAACCTGCAAGTCTGAAACTGGTGTTAAAGTGGTGATGTCTATCCCAGCCTGGCCCCAGGCCCTGGCAGATGACATCCTGATGCACAGTACTCTCAGAAAAGCTGTAGCTCTGGAGGTGCTGAGTATGTAAACCAACCTTCTCCTCTTGAGAGCTTCCCCAGGATGGGGATTGTCCAGCCAACATCTCCAGAGGAGAAGATGATGAATACCCCATGCCACCTGCACCTAAGTGAGGGAGAGTTGCTGACAAGTCATCATCCCAAGAGCCTTTCTTAAACTACTTAACACATTTGCATTCACAGAATCATAGAACCATTCAGGTTGAAAAAGACCCCTGGGATCATCAAGCCCAACCATCAACCCTACTCTACAAGTTATCCCCTAACACTACATCTTTTAAACTCATCTGGGGATGGTGACTCACCTAATGTGATTTAGTGCTGATTTGATAAGCCCTAGGAACAAGCCTAGAACTCAGCTGAGTGTGGGTCTCATTGTTTCTGACATAGTCCTCACAAACAATGGCCTTCGCCATACTGTGGTACCCAAAGAGAAGAAGAATGGGAATAAAATTTCTCACTTAATCTTTACAGAAAGTCAGTCTAATCTGACCTGGCAGGAAAAATTACTTTCAATCATATAATGAACAACTGCGCCAGGGCAGACTTCCCTGGATGATGTGTCTGTATCGTCCTGTACCTTAACTCGACTCAGTTTCTTTTAGCTCAGGCTGAGCCTAACCACAACATGCTTACGAAGTTCGTTAGCGTCACAGGCACATTTTAATTACCTCAGCTCAGGTTTAGCAGGTTTTTTCCTTTCCTGAAAAATACATGTGAGCTCAGTTTTTCCAGAACACAAAACATTTTCCTTCCTGTGAATTTCTAGCCCATGTTGGATTAGCACTTAGCAGTTGAAGGTTTCCTCGGCCACAAAAATATAACAAATGTTTAGTTTCCACTGAACAAAAGGCAAATCAGCAGAATCTGCTTAGCTTCCTTTGCCTGTGAGCTAATGAACACAGACCATACATTACTGTCTGCGAGATCTAGTTATCTGTCTCTGCAAAAGGAACACGTGCTGCAGGAGAAAACACGATGCCAAGAAAGAGGGAAGATGGAGGACTGATAATTACCGGAAAGGAAATTCATTTAGGAGCCTAACGCGATCATTATGTAACTGAGCTTTGTTCGAGACCATTCAGATGATAAAGCAGCATAAACTCAGAACCAGCTAATGACTTGCTTGAAATGCTTTAGATTCTAAAGGAATTTTTTTTTTTTTTTTAAAACAGAAGCCTTGACTGAACCTGGGTCATGGGGGTTGCTCTCTTCTCCTAAGTCACTAGCAACAGAACAAGAGGAAATGTTCTCAAGTTGTGGCAGGGGACGTTTAGTTTACACTTTAGGAAAGATTTCTGCACTGAAAGAGTGGTCAGGTGTTGGAACTGGCTGCCCAGGGAGGTGGTGGAGTTGCTGTCCTTGGAGGAGTTCAAAACACAAGTAGATGTCAAAATAAGAACATGGTTTGGCGGGTGTTACAGGGTCAGACCAACGGTTAGACTAGATGATGTTGTAGGTTTCTTCCGACTTTAATGATTCTGTGATTGTAGTGACTGTTATTAAGTGATTATTATAAAATATGTTCAGTACACATGAGCAGCGCTTTCCCCTCCCCAGAAATAACAGAACATTAGGGATTGTAAGGGACCTTGAAAGATCATCTAGTCCAATCCCCCTGCTACAGCCAGGATCACCTAGATCCAGTCACACAGGAACATGGCCAGGGAGGTTTTAAACATTTCCAAAGAAGGAGACTCCACAACCTCCCCGGGCAGCCCCTTCCAGTGCTCTGTCACCCTCACTGGGAAGAAGTTCCTTCTCACATTGGTGTGGCACCTTTTGTGTTCCAGCTGACACCCATTGCCCCTTATCCTATCGTTAGATGCCACTGAGCAGAGCCTGGCTCCATCCTCCTTCACGTATTTATAAACCCTAATGGGGTCACTCCTCAGTCTCCTTTTCTCCTAGCTAAAGAGACCCAGCTCCCTCAGCCCTTCCTTTCTGCAAGAAACACGTGGCAGAAAACCAGACCACAGACCTGGAATGTTACAGTGAGTAAAATATTTTCATTTTTTCTTTCTCAAACTGAAGGAATAATCACAGAATCACAGAACATCAGGCATTGGAAGGGACCCTGAAAGATCATCTAGTCCAATCGCCCTGCCACAGCAGGATCACCTAGAGCAAGTCACACAGGAACATGTCCAGGTGGGCTTCACTGGTTGCAGAAGGTTGCAGAGATTTCTGTACTCCTTCACAGCTCTAAGTGCCACTGATAGTGAAACTTGTATTTGAAACACTCAGTCTTTGGTAGTGTGAAAACCTGTAATTGTCATTGAAATGGCATAGAAAATCTAATTATTTCTCCTTAATCCGAGTCCAATATCATAATTTATTGAACGTTTGTTCCAGTGAACATCTGACCTCCGAGAGAAGATATCATGAGCTAACTGGGGCTGTCTAGGTGATCCTGCTCGGGCAGGGGGATTGGATTAGTTGACCTTTCAAGGTCCCTTCCAATCCCTAATGTTCTGTGATTTCCTCAAGACAAGCTTGTTTAGGTTTCATGTCCCTGACGCCTTTTGCATTAAGGCGTAAGAGCTCCTGCCTTCTGCCTCGGCAACACAGGTCAAGAGTCAAAGTGACAGTTTCCATTTCCTACCAGCATGAGAAGAGCAATTACTTTTGCTGATAAGCCACTAGGAGTGCAGCCCTGTACACTGGGCTATTTGCAGGATCTTATGGCGCTTTATTTTGCAGCAAACTTCCTGCTTCTCTGATCTTGGTACCTGTGATAGGAAGGGAAGGCAATCTGAGACGCGTTTTGTACAGAGGACTCGTGGGGTTTTTTTTGCAGCTGCATATCAAAGGTGCCTGTTATGAAATCTGAAGAAGTTAAAGAAGTTAGTGTTAAAGAACATTTACTGGCAATGCCAGAAATTCATAAGTCAGCTGGAATGGGTGAGGCCTGACAAGAACTCTGACAACCAGGTTGTGCTCTGTTAAGGAGCCATGCTGACACATCACACTTAGTCCTCTCCAGGTCTTGGAATCTCCTTGATATAGCCCATAGGTTCACAGTGTCACAGACCAGCTGAGGCTGGATGAGCTGAAGACCTCTAGTCCATCCCTTTGCTCAGAGCAGGGTCAGAGAAAGCAGTTGCTCAGGACCTCACTGTCCACCTTCCCAGGAAAATCCTTTTTTTCTTTTGTTCAAATCACAGAACATTACAGAGTGGAAGGGACCTCGAAAGATCATCCAGTCCAATCCCCCAGCCAGAGCAGGACCACCTAGACCAAGTCGCACAGGACTATATGCCGTTGGGTTTTAAACATCTTGGAATTTACTACACTTCAGTCCATGCCCATTGCTCCTCATCCTGCCACCAGGCACCACAGAGAAGAGCTTAGTTTTGTCTCTACTCCATTTTGTCACGTATTTGTACACATTGGTGAGACCTCTGATTGTATAAGAGATGCTCCAGTCCTTCAGTCTTCTTAATGGCCTTTTGCTAGACTGGTACCAGCATCATAGAATCATACAATCGTTAGGGATTGGAAGGTACCTCGAAAGATCATGTAATATCCATGTTTCTCTTGTACTAGGGAGCTCAGAAACAGAACACGTGTATCAGCAGCGCTGAGTAAAGGAGGAGGATCACCTATCTTTGCTTACTGGCAAGAACCTTCTGAATGAGGCACCAGGGTGCCGCTGCTTGTGGTGCTGCAAGAGCACATTGCTGGCTCATGGCCAATCCATACACCAGAACCCCCCAGTCCTTTTCTGCAAAACTGCTTTGCAGTGGATTGGGCTCCTTGGTTTGCACAAACATCCTATTTTTCAAGATCTCAAAGGCAGGATTTTGACCCCAGAGCCCCTTTCCAATGACAGTGTGCACTTCTCTCCAGCGAGCACATGGTATTGTTTTTGCTTTTGTCAGGAACAGTAGAGCTGTGAATAGCAAGACTCAGGCTTACATTTCTTTATTAACATACAAAGACAATCAGTTGTATTTACCATTGTCCTCCAGTTTGCTCTTCTCAGCGACAGCTTCTGATTCTTTTTCAGGACTCCAGCCTCTTTTCTTTCCTTCCTCTGTTCTAGCCCTGTGAACCTTGGTAGAAAGAGGACTCATTATTCCCTTTGTCTCTAGACCCAACCTTAATCCCTTTGTCTCTAGGTCCAAACCATGTTTTTCTGCAGAAGGAAGGTTAAAACATACCAGCATGAATCATGAGGTATGGCAACTGCTGTGATTTGGTTGCCATCTGTACCGTATCCAAAATGCACCGGTACTTATAGTCTGGATGAAGTGTCTTGAATAGAATATTAGACCAACTATTGGCCTGTTTCTAGCTGGCCTGTGTTTCTCTCATCAGATGAGGAGACACTGTAGAGGTACAACACAGCGAATTCAGCAAACAGATTATGGACTGGGCAGGAAAAACCGTAGACTAAGTGATTGTGCCCTAAGCGATCCATGGACTTGATGATCTTGGACGTCTCTTCCAACCTTAATATTTCTATAATTCCACTAATGATTCTGTAGCTCTATTAAGACTTCACGTAGAGCAACTGAGGAAACTAGTTCAACATAAAACGTGTTGTACTTAACCTGTTCTTCCTTCCTTTTCTTGTCCAGCTCTGGGCCACTCAGTTCAAGAAGGACAGAACTGCTGGAGAGTCCAGCACAGAGCCATAGAGATGATGAAGGGAGTGGAACACCTCCTTTATGAGGAAAGGCTGAGGGAGCTGGGTCTCTTGAACTTCAAGAAACAGAGACTGAGAGGTGACCTCATTAATGTTGATAAATATGGAAAGGTTGGGTGTCAGGAGGATGGAGCCAGGTTCTTCTCAGTGTTATCCAATGATAGGACAAGAGGCAACAGATGTCAGCTGGAACATAGGAGATTCCACACCAATGTGAGAAGGCACTTCCTAGTGAGGGTGACAGAGGACTGGAAGGGCCTGCCAAGGGAGGTTATGGAGTTTCCTTCTGTGGAGAGGTTTAAAACCTGCCTGGACATGTTCCTGTACAAGTTGGTCTAGGTGATCCTGCTGCGACTTGGTCAAGGTGGTTCTAGGGGGATTGGACTGGATGATCTTTCAAGGTCCCTTCCAATCCCTAATGTTCTACGGTTCTGTGATAAACTTTGTGATTGAAAGGATTGAAGAGAATCTTCTGGCAAATTCAGCTAAGAAGCACAGCAGTGGATTGAGTCTTCCTGCACTGGTAGAGCAGAGTTAGTTTAACAGAGACCTCCAGATGAGGATCACTTAGGGTACTGATGTTAATTTGCTTTTGATGCCTGATAATCTCATTTACGATGTGCAGGTACAAGCAACGGGGAACAAGGCTGTAATTAGAAGGGGAAAACGTCAGAAAGAGAAACATTTAGGAGATCAGGGCTCTCTGCTGAAGGATTTATTGGAAAGCCTGCTATGAATTTACTGCCTAATCTTACAGTGAATTACAGTCTGTTTAATTAAATCATTAGCCTCAAGTAATAAATAAATAAAATGGGATGGTGGAAGGAAAGAAACACTGAAGTCCACCAGGTAGGTTCCAAAGGTCTGTGCCTTCAGTTAAGATAATTTATAGTAGGGCAGGAGCAGAAATTATCGAGGAAATGAAAACGTTTACCGTTCGTAAGTAAAGATCAGATCATCATAAAAACATTGCACAATAAATCAGGCGTATGCCAGGCCAGAGTGGACTCTTTCCCAGGTGCAGAGTATAAATTAACACGTTCTGCTTTCGGCTGGCAGCTCTTCACAAGATGGGCACCACCAAGAACTTGCTGTGGTTATTTCTCTTGAGTACAGTGCTCCTGGATGGCACCTCAGGTAAACCACTTAAAATCTTCAAGTAAAATTCTTCCAAAAAAAAGCTGGGAGAGAGGGGAATCTGCCTCCTTCTACACATAACTCGGACACTGATATAATGAACTTTGTCCAAAATTAGCAGTGATGTAGGCTGTCAGTAACATGACAACCTCCGGACTGCATCTGGAGTATTGTGTCTAGTTCTGGGTCCCTCAGTTCAAGAGGGACACAGAACTGCTGCAGAGAGTCCAGCCCAAAGGCACAAAGACGATAAAGGGAGTGGAACATCTTTCTGATGAGGAAAGGCTGAGGAAGCTGGGTGTCTTTGGCTTGGAGAACAGGAGACCAAGGGGTGACCTTATTAATGTTTAGAATATGTCAAGGGTGGGTGTCAGGAGGATGGAGCCAGGTTCTGCTCAGTCTCACCTAATGATAGGACAAGGGGCAATGAGTGTGAGCTGGAACATAGGAGATTCCACATCAATATGAGGAGGAACTTAATGGAATGGAGTGGGCTGCCCAGGCAGGTTGTAGAGTCTCCTTCTCTGAAGATGTTTAAAACCTGCCTGGATATGTTTCTGTGCAGCTTGGTCTAGGTGATTCTGCTCTGGCAGGAGGATTAGACTGGATGAACTTTTGAGGTCCCTTCCAATCCCTAATATTCTGTGATTCTGTGAAATTAGACAGCATCATATTGTCTTGTTAAAAATAGGAACTAATTAATATAACTATTTATTACTCATGTTGAAGTAAATTGAGTGCAATGAAATTAATGTCACTCTCTTTTGCAGTGTCTTGTAGCGTAGTTTAAATAAAGTTTTAAAACAATACTGCCAGGAAAACACTACTGGAAAAACTTATTCCTATATTTCTGCAGTTTTCAGCCTGGAATGAAGATGAAATTTATTTTTGTTTGGCTGCAATGTGTATTTTCTTTAAAAGACTTAAAATTCAACCTTGGAGATACATGTGGAACCAGACAATTCTTACTTAGATTTATATCATTTAATGGAAGCACAATAGTAAGACGGTTTCTACCCTGTAGCTTATCAGAGTCCCAGAGGTGTGCTTTTTCCTCACAGTTGTGCCCTTGAGACTTGCATGCACATGAAAACATGGAGACTGTAACATGGTCTAGCTGATTGTGGTGATGTTAGGTCATGGGCTGGACTTGATGACCTTAGAGGTCTTTCCAGCCTCAATAGTTCTGGGATTCTCTGATTCTGTAATTGGTACCAGTGAGGCCACACCTCAAGTGCTCTGTTCAGGTTTGAGCACCTCAAGACCAGAAAGACATTGAGAGGCTGGAGAAGGTCCAAAAAAAGGGCCACAAGGTTGGTGAAGGGTCTGGAGAACAAATGTTGTGAGGAGCAGTTGAGGGAGCTGGGGCTGATGGGTCTGAAGAAAAGGAGGCTGAGAAGAGTCCTTATTGCTATCTGTAACTACATGAAAAGTTGGAGTAAGGTGAGGGTTGGTCTCTTTTCCCAAGTCACTAGCAATAGAACAAGAGGAAACGACCTCAAGTTCTGCCGGAAAAGGGCTAGATTGGACATCAGGAAAAATTTCTTCACTGCAAGTGATCCTGCTCTGTCAGGGAGATTGGACTAGATGATCTTTCGAGGTCCCTTCCAATCCCTGATGTTCTGTGGTTCTGTGCAAAAGGCCTTCAGGCTTTTGAACAGGCTGCCCAGGGAGGAGGTTCAGTCACCGTCCTTGGACGTCTTTCAAAGTCATGTAGATCTGGAGCTCAAGGGCAAGGTTTACTGGTGGCCCTTGGGTTAATGGTTGGACTCTGTGATCTTAAAGGTCTTTTCCAATGTCCCAATATTATTTACAAAGTTAAAATAATAGAACAAAGAAACACAAAACCGTAAGACAAAATCAAGGCAGAACTTGAATGTTTTGGGCAGCCTGACTCACACCCACAATGAACTAGAGTATTATTCACAGGAGGGATTATTTACATAAACTGTATGTTATAGAAACAAGTTTTGCATGTTTTTTACTATGATTTTACGTTTAAAGAAAAAGCCCACACAGTTGCATGTGAACAACACGTGCTCAACCAGGTAAAATACTGTGGGTATTTCAAATTAGAAGTGCCAGTTTATCAAACTAGCACAAACAATTCACATTCATCTCACTCATTGATATCTTTCTGCAGCTTGTGACTGTTTCTTTTAATGATGACAATATGTCTGCGTAAAGACTGGTTTCCCTAGAAGCCAGCACCTTCAGTCCATCATTGCAAGCAAAGCACACTAAAAAAATCAAATACTAAAAAAACCCGAAGCTATTCCATTTAGTCTGACGACGCATTGATCCAAACACACATATATGACGATTCAGCTAGACAGCAGATTTCACAGAATCACTGAACATTAGGGATTGGAAGGGACCTTGAAAGATCATCCAGTCCAATAGGATCACCTAGATTATGTCCACACGAATATGGCCAGGCAGGTTTTAAACATCTCCAGAGAAGGAGACGCCACAACCTCCAAGGGCAGCCCCTTTAAGTGCTCTGTCACCCTCATTGTGAAGAACTTTCTTCTCAGAGTGATGTGGAACCTCTTGTGTTCGAGCTGACACCCATTGCCCTATCATTTGATGACACTGAGAAGAGTCTGGTGCCGTCCTCCTGACACCTGCCTTTCACAAGTTTATAAACATGACTGAGGTCACCCCTCACTCTCCTTTTTTCCCAGCTCAAGAGACCCAGCTCCCTCAACCTTTCCTCATCAGGGAGATGTTCCACTCCCTTCACCATCTCTGTGGCTCTGCGCTGCACTCTCTCCAGCAGTTCTGTGTCCTTCTTGAACTGAGGGGCCCAGAACTGGGCATATCTCCCTACAGTTGTCTCTGGTTGGT
>JAOXOE010000001.1:27483216-27501240 GCA_028565055.1 Phoeniculus purpureus | reverse complement strand
TCCAGCTCACACCCATTGCCCCTTTTCCTATCACTAGATGACACTGAGCAGAGCCTGGCTCCATCCTCCTGACACCCACCCTTGACACCTTTATAAACATTAACGAGGTCACCCCTCAGTCTCTTTTACACCAAGCTCAAGAGATCCAGCTCCCTCAGCCTTCCCTTAGCAGAGCATCTGTGTGTTTACCTAAGAACATTTATATCTTAGTAACATGACTTTGTCTAGGTGATCCTGCTGTGGCAGGGGGATTGGACTAGACGATCTTTCGAGGTCCCTCCCAATCCCTAATGGTTCTATGATTGTATGAACAGTACGAGTCATCAAAAGTGATTCAAACCACTAAACCCCAGGAGCTTTCCTTCCATTTACTGGAGGAAATCCCAGCTCCCTACTGCTCTACAGCCCATGTTCCAGTGCAACTTGGTCTAGGGGATCCTGCTGTGGCAGGGGGACTGGACCGGATGATCTTTCGAGGTCCCTTCCAACCCCTAATGTTCTATGCTAACACAGGAACAGCGCTGTGACGTGAAACCACACCCCAAGTCAGGACACACACCGCATCTAAGAGTCAATATTTATTTGATTAATAACTTACAAAATTTAACAGATTTAATTTACGTAAGGAGAGCTAATTTATTAAACACTTTACAGCTTTGTTCTTGTTCACAATGTAACACATCAAGATCCCAACAGTATTAAAATAATACTTGGCACAGTTATAAATAAAGAACATACAAAACCAAACCAAACCCCGTCGGTTACGATGTAGTGACGCTGCTTTACACATTAATTGGAAAAAAAAAACCCCAAACCCCCAAATCATTCCGGGGGACATCAAAGAATACAGAAACCTGCAAAGAAACAGCACGTTTAGGGCCAAGACAAAATTCCCATTAGTTCTACCTATGCTGGATTCAAGTCGGTCTGATCTGCCTGTTGGTCTGGACCAGCTTCGTTGAGTTTCAGAAGCAATGCGGTTTGGGTTCGACAAGTGACTAGTTCAGTTTGGTAACTTGACAGAAAGATGCTGCATAGTTGGCTCCCCCCTGCGTGATGTTTACGGTTTCACAGCGAACGATTCGGAGTTACTCAAGACAAATGACACTTTGCACTGGAAACTTCACACACCCCACATCCACGTGCTCGAGCTGGTTTTCACCACTACCTACCATCGCTCGGGTTCTGCAGGTCTCGACAAGCCTGTCACCAGAGAGCTATTAACGAGTGAATGGTGCAGAGCTCCCTATGTGCTGCCAAAGACCACTTCTGCTTCTGCACAAGGTTCTGGGCTGGACTGGGTGACACAATTAGTGGTGGTTAATGCTACCGGCCAACTCCAAGCTGCAGAGCTCCCTACGTGCTGCCAAACACCACCTCTGCTTCTGCAGATGGTTTTGGGCTGGACCGGGTGACACAATTCATGGCGGTTAATGCTACTGGGCAACTACAACCAAAACTTGTGTCACATCCTGAACTGCTCTTCCGGTGCAGTGGACTGAATGAAGTGAACTGAAGTTCTTCAAGTCAATTGATCCCCAACAGCCATGTGGAAAACAGACAAACAACAGACAATGCAGAACGTTACTGGTGATTAAAGCAAACAACGTAGTGAAGTCTTCATCGTGTTTTCTGATTAGGAAAAAATGTGAGCAACTGATGCCAACTGTTTGAGCTGAAACGGAAGGTGGCTTTGTTAGGACTGCGACTTTTGTCTCACGGAAGTAGCAAAAGCTTCTTGCCGCTCCCCCACACCCCACAAAAACTCGTGTCCAAGCTGATGTTGACTTTTTCAGTACTAAACACTCGAGTACGCTGACGCTGCGCTTCTGTAAATCCTGATATCTGGTACTTGCAAACTAAGAGAGAGTGTGTGTGTGTGTGTCTCGAGATCGATGAGCGACTACAGAAAGAAAAATGTTCACTTGCAAATACTGAACATCAACTATTTACAGTTTCACTGCTCCTCTCACTAAGGCAAGGGCCGGGAATACCACTAGGTTTGCTTTATTACCGGTAATCGGCGCATTACAGAGGACGCTAATTTTGCCAAGCATCAAACATGCAGTGAATTTGCAGGGCAGAAAGGCCTATCGACAGCAATACTGAACATCACTACAAGCTTCGTTAGATATCTTCCTACAGGTTGGGTTTTATTTTTGGTTGAATAAAATGAAAATGAGCAGCTTAAAATACACTAAACACACACTCACGGAGAGAGAAAACTAGTCTGATAAATTATTTATGTACAGATACACATTCTTTACACTGGTCTCAGACATCTGCTTTCAGGTCCCTCCCCCAGAATCCCCTCACAGGTTTCTCGAACCACTGGGTTGCTACAGCACTTAGAAGAGAACTAACCTGATTCTCAGTCTCTCTCTGTAAACAATAGTTAAGGAAGCAGTGAACAATTCACCGTGAGGATATGAAAACACCGTAACAAAAAGTCAGTGCATCACATTCAAGAAAAGCCCCTTTGGAATGCGGTCGCGGATCACTCCTTACCTTCCAGACACATCTGTAGCATGAGAACTTAAGGAAAGAAATTAAGGGTGGCTTCCACGTGCCAAGACACCGTCGTCTCCAGAACACTGCGTTACGTTTTCCACGTGCGGGCGCTACCGGGGGGAGGGATTTGTAGTGTTTTTGGTGGCTTTTAAGGTTTAGTTTCCGTTATTTCACATCCAACCTGAACAAGCGTTTAAACAACGTCGGGTTTGCTGCCATCACGTTTAAAGCTACCTTGTGTTGTCACAACTGAGGTGTTTCCCTTCGCATCCGTGGTTTCCCCCACGCAGCTTCTTTTCGAACGCGTCGCTGATGAACACTACGCTCTCCCGTACAAGGACCCAACCTACTATCGAAACACCGCGAGACTGAAAGTTCTTAGACGGTTACTTCAAAGATAATGAATTCTTCTCCACTTTGTTTTCCCAAACGTTATATACTGCAGTCTAGTTTAACAGGTGTATCATGCGCTTAAGCAGGACTTGAACTCTGACACCAGAGCTTCCCTTATTTGCGTAACTGATTGCGTACTAGATAAACTCAGGTCGGGGTTACTACAAGCACTGAGTTGTACCACTAGCCGGTGGTAGAAGTGATCACCAAAACACGTGGTCAGTGTTATGTCTGCGTTATCGGACGTGCCCTACTGCTACAACTTCACGTGTCACAGGGGAGTCCCACCACGTGACGTGTTGAACAGTACTGAGCAGCACTTTTCTCAAGGTACGTAACACTACAGGAGACTGGTATTAAAAGTAAAGGTCACATTACAGGAACTACGACACAGCGATCAGTGAAATTTAGTTTTAGAGTCTAGAGTCATGTTTCAGTGGGATTAGCCATATTGGGAAATAAATCTGTCTGCTCAGCACAACGTAACTACTCTGTCAGTACTTTGATAATCTCATGCTCCATTGTGAAAGACTGGAAATAAAAAGAACCCAACAACAAATACTGTGAATACGCTGCTGCGAGTAATTCTCGTGTTAAGAACTGTTAAAATCCCTTTTTTCATCTTCCTCCTCTTCCTGATCAGGTTTGGCAGTTTATTCTGTCCATTTTCACTTGTGTTAAGAAAATTCTGATGAAGAGAAGTTACCTTGTGACTCATCATCAGCCCTACACATAGCATGCTATTCTTCAAGGGAGGTGGATTCGAGAGAGAGAGAGAAGGTTTTCCAGGCACCACTCAGATATGATATGCTCACAGGACGAACGTGGTGCTACACCAGCTGGTAGCCTGATCCTGACGTTTGGTCATACTCTATTGTGTACTGCCTTGTCCAGTCCACGATAACGGGCCGAAAAAGACCACAGCATCTGAATTCAAAGAAGTCTATAATGTTCCTTATACATCCATGGCTAAAAAACAAAAGAGAGCCACAAGTTAGCAAGCCAAAGAGAGCAGCTGGTCTAACGAAACACACCAATTTTGTCTACCTGCAAACTTGACTCTGAGTTCCTAACTGTAGAAAACCACAGAATCATAGAGTCACAGAACATTAGGGATTGGAAGGGACCTCAAAAGACCGTCCAGTCCAGTCCCCCAGCCACAGCAGGATCACAGAATGTTAGCGACCGGAAGGGACCTCGAAAGATCAGCTAGTCCAATCGGTGGAACTGCAACGTCATGCACAAGGCAGCGGGTGCATGCACTGGGGAGCAGCATCAATCTCTGCACTCCAGCGACTATACTGGTAGTGCAGGCACCCAGTGTTCATACAGAGACCTGTAAGTGGGCACCTCAGTTTAACACCAGTTTCAGAGTCAACCTCTCACGCAACACCCACCTAGATCAAGTCGCGCAGGAACGTGTCCAGGGGGTTTTAAACATCTCCAGAGAAGGAGACTCCACAACCTCCCTGGGCAGCCCGTTCCAGTGCTCTGTCACCTCTGGTGTTGCTACAGTTCTAATCGGCATCATTCAGAAATGCCTGTTCTGCTTCTCACAGAAACTTTTGTATGGAAAGGTATTAAAACCAGATCGTACAAATGTCTCTTCTAGCACAAAAATCTAACTACAGCAGTAACTCAAATCTCTTGTGCCCGTGGGCGTCATCTGAAAGAGCAGCAACTCCCACAGGGGACACAGCAGGGCCAGACATGCTTCTGTCCTCTTGCTACTTGTTTCCTTATGTTCTCAACCCAACAAGACAGCAGTCTCCTGCCTTCATTTACTTCCCACTTTGGTTCCACAAGCTACTCCAAGCTGCTGCATTCCCATCCCATTGTTATTTCACTCCTGGGCCCCCCCCTTTCAGCTTGCACTGTCATCACTAAGGAAATCAAAATTTCAACCCACCCTTCACACACTGACACCCAGAAGTCTATGTCTCACCCATACAACATCCACTTCAGTTCCTGGGACATCCCTGTCTCCCTTTCCCACAGATACCTTTGTCCATGCTCTTCCTCCTGAGCAGGGAGGAAATGCTGCCTCTTTTCTCACCATAAAGAGAGCAGAGGGAGCTACTGCACAGAGCAAATTTAACAGCACATTAAATACCACTCATCAGGTGTAAAAGCCTGGGGAAGATTCACAACAACATCAACGCCATGTGGGAAGCAACTGCCTCTACCTGTGGTTTAGGTTTCTGAACCCTAAAGAGGGTATTTATTTCCCTATAAACTCCAGAGCAAGTCTGACCGCTGCTGGAAAGCATTATTTTCTGCATCGAGAGCCACTACAAAACATGATCACTGCCTTTAACTGAACAGAGCGTGTTACTTAAAAATACCTGACAGATGCAGCATTCCAAAACACTCTAAAAATACTGAGCTAAGTCCTGTTTCAACAAGCTGCAGAATCAAATGCACGTGAGGCTACCCAAAGAAGACCTATGTTTGTTTACCCTCCAAAACTTACTTGAACGGGCTTTCGATGGACGTGGTCGTCACTTTAAAGTGCTTGTATCTTCTTGCGTTCATTCTTTCGTTTGTCGTGATACCCAAGCAAGAGATCTGAACGCGGCAGAAAGAGGAAGCAATTTAGCTCATGTGACAACACACACAGACAAGCCCCACACGAGCCGGACTGGAAAAGGAGGACCAAAGTTCCAATTGGATATTCCTGCTTTTAGACGGAATGTCTGTCTGGGGAAACTTTCAGGCCCCAACAAGTGCCACCGCGCACCAGCTGTGAGAAAGGTTTAGCTCTGAAAGCAGTCACAAACAAATCATCATCACTGAATGAACTGTGACTTCTTAGCTTGTAAGAAAAAGATGTGGTTATCTTAGAATCATTAGGGATTGGAAGGGACCTCGAAAGATCATCTAGTCCAACCCCCCGACTGTCAGCAGAAGCGTACTGGAAAGAACACGTTCGAGAGTTACTTTACACAGCATTTGAAGAATTTCCTTTTCCTCCCGAGATTCTGGTTATAGCTCCACTAATATGATCTTCCCCATTTATAAGTTAGTTGCAGCAGCCTAACTTTTCTGTCTGTAAGTCAAAGGGATGATCAGAAAAAGGTGCAGGCTTTCTTTTGTCATTGCTCCTCGTGTTTCTTCCGTTTTACAGGGTTATGTGACCCAAAGGCTAGGATTTTCTGTAAGAGCTCTCCAAAGACGTTCTCCTAAAGGGCTATCATCATCATAAAACTGGAGTTTGCTGTGAGGTGATGTAACTGGAAACGAAAATATGAGAACCCCCTTGGCAGCCCTATACAACTTTAAGACAAAATCTTGCAGTTCCTAGTGAAACATAAAACAGCCAACTCTGCCACGTGCTACAGAGGCAAAAACATTCAACACACTAGGTTCGGGCTGGCTCGCCTCGCTTGGATGTCTTAGTGTCTCAAACATTTCCTTTTGCCTCCACGAAATCCAGTGAAGCTCCGCACATAGAAAATTCAGTGGTACAAATTATCTGTAACAATGCTGTAGGGAAAGGACAAAACTTGATTTCCCTGAAAAGTTCTACCTAAGCCTGAGAGGATTATTTTTACTCCAGGATCTCTGGAAAGATTAAATTGGTAAGTCTCATGGCACACTGATGACAAATCAAACTGAAACACTGTCAAGCCACGCTGAAAGACTTTGAACTCGTACTGACTTGTTTTTCTTTAAAGAGAATAAAGAAAAACGTGGGTTTGGCCAGCTGACAGTACAGAAACGCGACCTCAAACCACACTGAAGTGGTGTAAAAAGTTGTGGAAAACCTTTTGAAATTACCACCCTTTTTAGGGCAATGACATACTGCATTAGGCCAAGTTCAAGCCACAGCTACTATCCTCTGTGAGTCTTTATTGACTTTCTCTAGTCTGTTTTGCCTTTCTGTCATTTGAACACGGAAAGCAGGAGGTACGTACGCTCATCTCTTGTAAAAGTGACAGCCCCAACCCCGCACAAGTGAAACGAGGAGTTGCTTAATATCCAGAGACAACAGATCATAGAATCTCTCAGGTTAGAAAAGACCCCTGGGATCATCAAGTCCAACCATCAACCCTACTCTACAAGTTCACCCCTAAACTAGATCCCCCAACACCACATCTAAGTGACTGTTAAACTCATCCGGGGATGGAGACTCAAGCACCACCCTGGGCAGCCCATACCAGTGCCTGATCAAAACAGCACCATGTGCTCTGTTCTGACAGGGCATCCCACCCCTGTGTAGGTTATCACAGTTTTTAGTATTTGATCATAGAATCATTCAGATTGGAAAAGACCCCTGGGACCATCAAGTCCAACCATCAACCCTACTCTACAAGGTCACACTTAAAGAGATCCCCCAACACCGCATCTAAGTGACTTTTAGACACCTCCAGGTATGGGGACTCAAGCACCACCCTGGGCAGCCCATTCCAGTGCCTGACCACTCTCTCCAGGAAGAATTTCTTCCTCATGTCCAATCTAAACCTTCCCTGTTAGAGCTTGAAGCCCCTCCCTCTGGTTCTGTTGCTAATGACCTGTGAGAAGAGACCAGCACCAACATCTCCAATGTCCTTTCAGATAGTTGTAGAGAGTGATGAGGTCTCCTCTTCCTCAGACTAAACAGCCCTAACTCTCTTAATCTCTCCTCATCAGATTTACTCTCCAGGCCCTTCACCAGCCTCCTTGCCCATCTCCTCTAGCATGGCTGAGAAACTAAACACTTGGTCTTGCATAGTGAACACTAAGATTTATGTGACAGCTATGTACCACCCTGATGCCACTCCCAATACTCAGCATTACAGATGAAGTGCTCTTCCATACCTGATACATCTGACACATGAGTAACACGGCCACCCACATGAAGTGAAAAACACTGTTTAGAAACATCCAGAACATCCATGGGGAACAGGTAGCAATCTGCGTAACGTAGGTCCAAAACCCATCCTTTGCATAACTCGTCTCACAGTGGAAACCCCAGTCTAGAGAAAAAACAGAGTGTCAAAAACCATACAAATGTTTCAGCATATATCTACTGCACATCAACACAATGCCCACAGTAGAATGTCAAATTAAACACGAAAACCACAAGTGCCAAAATAGTTTTACTCGCTCTCTCTCCTTCTCCCAAGTCCTTCAATACAGGACACAGCAGATACTTGGCTGAGATGGCGAAAAACAAATCTAGGACAAGAAAAACATCGTCTTCTAACCTAAAATAACTAACCCTGTTGATTTTTAATACACAGTTCAATTCCAGAATAAAAATATTCAAAACTCTGATAAGGCAGCAACCTATTAAAATCCACACCAGGAGATGAAGTCGTTACCAGCAATTTAAACCACGTATTTACTCACAAGAGATACATCCGTAAATCATCCAGCAGATCATAAAGAGCAGGAAGAACAGGTATCCCATAAAATAGCGGTGGTTCCCTGCTCCTAAAGTTGTGTGAGAACAAAGATGAAATCATTACACCAGAAACAGCAATGCTTGCTTCAAAGAACTGTGTATTAACGGCTGTGGAAAAATTACTCTCCGGTATTAAGGTGGCATAACTGCAGGACAGTGGAGTTATCTGGTTTACTTAAATCTCAGACAACAGAGCAATGTTCTATTTACACTTGTGTCATGTTACAGCTGCAATTCACCTAAACATGTCTCAGTTGTAACCTCCTTCATGAGCGAATAGAATTATTGATAGATAGCATTTAGAACGTTGTTGGGGATGGCTGTGGCAGAGCCCTGAAAAGCCAAGAATTCCATATCAATAAATACTTTAAAATACTTCAATAATAATGTAATACTAGATACAAAAATAATAACAATTACTATTTATTAATAAAGAAATACCATAAATACATTTAAAATTCCATCAGACTGCCAAGAAACAGCTAAAAGAAACAGAAATATGAATAAAGACACAACCTCACTTGATAACAAGTTAACACACAACTTAGGTTTAAACTACCCAGATAAAAATAAAATATCTAATAGAATCCCAGAACATCAGGGATTGGAAGGGACCTAGAAAGACCATCTAGTCCGATCCCCCTGGCACAGCAGGATCCCCTAGATCAAGTCACGCAGGAACACGTCCAAATGGGTTTTAGACGCAGAACTTACAAAAAATATAAATGAAGCTGAACAGACACGGGCTAACAACCTGGCTAAAATAATAAACAGGATAAAAATTGCTCTGCTTAAGACTGAATTTAAATGCAAGAACCCAGGGACTAAAGGACTGGTCTATTTTTAACACTAATAGAGCTAAAAACATGCCTATTATGCAAGTACATCACAACTGTGAAGTACTCAGCCTTCCTTCTGTTTGCAAAACATGTCCATTGCTGCAACCTTCCAATAGCTCTAGGCTGTAAACTAAACCCACAGAGATGATAATGGGCTACAAAGCAGTTGGCTGTCATCATCTACCAGCACAGCTTTTACTTCTTCATTATGTCAAATGTTTTGCCTGCTAAAACAAGAGCATCCTCTGGAGGCAGAACAAAATCAAGTGCTTTTAGCAAGTAAAGTGAAAGACTGCATAAATAAGAGATGAGGAAAAATGCACATACAGCACAAGTCAGACTAAACACATTGCCTTGAAAAACCAAACGAGGTCCTTGAGACATAAAATATGCTGTTACATTGCCTTCAGTCACCTAAGAGCACATGAGAAATGGCGTTGGAAAAGTCCCTAAGGTGTCGCTTTCACTTGTATTCTGGATTTCAGAACTGCTGAGCTTCATGAAAGACATTTTTTGTTAAAAGCAGAAGTTAAACAGAGATCTAGCCGTCCATATGCAAGGCATCTGATGAGATGCTTCTTTCAGTAGCACCTTCAACAATACTAAGCCAAATTCTACTTGATAGGAAATTCATCTGTATTTGCTAAAAGCTGTAAGTGAGGAAGGAGACTCCACAACCCCCCTGGGCAGCCTGTTCCAGTGTTCTGTCACCTTAGTCTTGCTCACTGCGATTTTAACTAAAATTTCATGGGTACAATGAAAATAAATTGCTGGCTTATTTATTGTTCAGATAGTCTGCACTTTTGTCAACCTCTTCATAATGGTAAAAATACTCTCTCTCAATCTCTTTATGTGCCAAGTTTTATCCCCTGAAGATTTATTTGAGAGTGTCTGCACACACACTTACAACAACATTTCTCAGTCCTATATTTAGTAAAATTCCTATCCTTCCAACACATTCAAAGAAAGACTACATACACCATTCCCAAATTCCACGTTTCCAGAAAGGAGTGATTCATGTTTCCCTTTTTGGCAAGCGTGCCACGAAAGCTGTTTTAAGAATGGTTGCTGTTTTGTAATCCTATGCTCAGAGTCACCATGTACCAATCTGAGAGAGACAGAGAAACCATATAAGGTCATTTAGACCACCATTCCCTCCAGTTCAGGGCTGTTCCCATAGTGTCATGTCTAATGCTTCATTCCCAGCATACCTTTAATGAACCTAATGTTTACTTTCACCTCCAATCATCCCAATCAGCAAACGATCAGTAGTAGTGCTTTTCCATCATCACGCTTTTTTTGTTGACCTAACCTATCACTCATACACTCCTTGCACACAAACTACGGTGTTTTCTCCCCCATCTTTTTCTCAGGTTTTGCCAATTACTGATTCAAACACTAGTACTTTTTGTCAAAAGTACTGATTAAAAGTAGCTCCGCTAATAGAATAATAGAAGCATAGAATCATGATCGGAAGGGACCTCGAAAGATCACATCAGTAGGAAATACAAATAGAAGCGGGAGGGATAAGTCCAGCTCCATGAGACTTCAGCGACATCCACAGTATCACAGAACATTAGGGACTGAAGGGACCTTGAAAGATCATCTAGTCCAATCCCCCTGTCACAGCAGGATCCCCTACACCAAGTTGCATAGGTGGGTTTTAAATGTCTCCCGAGAAGCCCGTACCCTCGCTATTAGGATGCAAATGCTGGCACTGAGTATTTTACTTCTGATCCTGAGACCAAATGACAGTGACTATTCTTTACTATGTCCATATATGGAAGGTCTGCCATGAAGCATTTATTTGCTGTCAGTGACTCCAAGTCCTAATTCCTCCTCAAGATTAAAGTTATCTCTGCTTGTGTCCTGAAAAACCAAACCAGTAAAGCAAGCTGCACTGACTTCCTAGATGTGTGCTCCCTGTACCGTAACGGCTTTCAAATAAGTTTCTGAAAGACTATGACAGGGAACAGTAGCATTTAGACACTTTATGGTCCTGCTCGGGACCATAAAGTCCCTAAAGTCCCTAATGACCATAAAGTCATCCAGTCCCTAATGTTCTGTGATTATTCCTGTTATACATCTGTTTCTTTCATCAGCACTGGGAAGACTATAAATGACTACCCGGGGGGGCCAACAAGCAGAGTACGCCTCAATATGAAGTCATTCTATATCTAACCACTATAATCACTACGTTTTTGAAGACTTAAACTTTCCCACTGCATTACTGAAAAGTACCAGTAAAGATGAACACTTTAATGTTATGTGGTGTCTGAGAGTCAGCTGTGGAACTGGTACACACCTTGGCTGCAGATGTTAAAAAGCAGTTAATCACAGAACCACAGGACATTAGGGATTGGAAGGGACCTCAAAAGATCATCCAGTCCAATTCCCCTGCCACAGCAGGATCACCTGCTACAGTTATGCTAATAAAAAAATATAAGCATAGGAAACTGAGTTGGATACAGACCAGTTTTGAGGACAGGTATATAACAGACAATACAAATGAGGATAACACAGAGAATCAGACGTAGGAAAAAGGAATTAAGCTCCATCTGGGAAATGTTTTTCTTTCTACCAGAAGTCCTCAAGAGTTCTTCTCAGACTTCAGCAGAAGGCAAACGACTGTCACCATGAGACAAGAACAGACAAAGTCCTGCATAAAACCCCAGGTTGATCTCAGCAGCTTTTCCCTTCTTTATTTTTTAGGACACTGTCATAAATTCTCCTTCTTCATTTTTTAAGACAATGTCATGTATTTTGCACATTACTCACCTACACAGTTGCCCACCCACGGGCAGTGGTGATCAAACTTTGCTATGCAGCGATTGCACACACCGCAGTGTTTGGATCTCACCGGCTTCCGTATCTGCAACAGTTACGAACATTTGTTCAGAAAACCAAACAAACCCTGGCACATTTAAAATAGGAAATAAACCCCCACCCACCTCGATTTAACCATACACTAGTTTTGCTGCTGTCAGCTTGTTAAAGAACTTCAGGTTTGATGCTCATTTTTAAAGCAACCTTAGCTAATAACCTTAATCAACAGGCCACTGAACACAAACATCTATACAACCCCATGGAAACGATTTTCACACTATTTGTATTCTAAAAAGGGGTTTTTTTCCTATAAGAAATTCTCCAACTATTTCTAATGACTGAGCTTTGCAGAGCAACCAGTTTCATTTCAGCTTTTAAGAATGAAAATCCAGAATGAGTTTGAGTTCTACAAACTCTGTCAGAGTTATTCATAACTGAGCTCTAACATCAACTTTTCCAGTTTCTGTTCTAAAAACAGGAACGTGACTCAACAAGTCGCACAAAATGCTAAATTAATCCCAACTGGTTTTTTTAAAAGGTTATGTTTGGAAAGAAATAGAACTGATACTAAAGCATTCTGAGATACATACGGATATAGACACACATCATTCTCTACGTGATACATCTGCACAGGGTTAAATGTTGGAAATATTAATGCCATTCACATTCTACACAGGTCAGAGGATCACAGTGTCACACTCAGCCTTGAGAATTTCATATTTACTAGTTAACTGCTTGAAGCAGAAATGCATTAGATGTACTGTAGTTACTCTTTCATTCCCCCCTTAAACAGTCTACGTGTTCCGTGGTGAAACTAAGTATTAACCAGTTTAAGAGAAGTATTTGCTCGCCACTTGGCAAGCTTTACTAAAATTAAGACTTTTTTCCCCTCTTGATCGCTGTCCGACTGAGAAATTTTTCATTTCCCCCCAATGAAAAACTTCATTTAGGGGGTTCAAATAAATTACTAGAAGCACCACATGATTTTACCGTGAGTTACAGAGGGGGTGATTTTCATGACATGTTAGATATACTGGACACTTCCATTTTGATACTAGCAGGCTGTTTCCACAGTCACCATTTCTTTCCTCTTCTTACTGTACGGTTTTTCATGTACAGATTTGAAGGGGTTTTTTTATTAATTACTGAAAACACTGTTTAAATTAAATGACCTTGAAATTGCATTATTAAGGTGAAAAAATGGTTCCGTACAGGAACACCTAATTTTTGCCTAACACTGAAATAAAAGAAGGATAAATAAACCAGTGCTGCAATTGATTAAATCATACACTACCAAGCAGGTACTGCAAAATATACTGAGGTCCAGGCTTCCTGTCTCTGCAAGTTCTACTATTGTCTGCAGAAAGATAAAGAGAAAACATATTAACATTCAGCACATAAACAGATCCCGACCTCCACTGTATTTACACAGATTCACAGAACACTAGGGATTGGAAGGGATCCAGAAAGATCATCCAGTCCAATCCCCCTGCCACAGCAGGATCAACTAGATCAAGTCGCACAGGAACATGGCCAGGTGGGTTTGAAATGTCTGCAGAGGAGACTCCACAAACCCCCTGGGCAGCCCCTTCCAGTGCTCTGTCACCCTCACTGGGAAGAAGTTCCTTCTCATATTTACTTGGAACCTCCTATGTTCCCGTAGTCCCTCATCCTGCTGCTAGATGACGCTGAGCAGAGCCTGGCTCCATCCTCCTGACACTCACCCTTCACATATTTATAGACATCAATGAGGTCACTCCTCAGTCTCCTTTTCTCTAAGCTAAAGAGCCCCAGCTCCCTCAGCCTCTCCTCATCAGGGAGATGTTCCACTCCCTTCATCATCTTTGTGGCTCTGCACTGGACTCTCTCCAGCAGTTCCATGTCCTCCTGGAACTGAGGAACCCAGAACTGGACACTATATTCCAGATGCAGTCTCACCAGGGTAGAGTAGAGGGGGAGGAGATCCTCTTGTTCTGCTAACCACTCCCTTTCTGATCCACCCCAGGATGCTGTTGGCCTTCTTGGCCACAAGTGCCCATTGCTGGCTCATGGTCAAAGTCTTAGTTTTTATCATAAGACTTTGCAAAGCTCTTTTTTCTTTCTTTTACAATCAACAGCTCAAATCACTAAGGCTGGTGCCATCTGTATCAAACTGCTACAGTTTGATTTTGGGGGGGTAAAGGGATTTATTGCATGGAGTTGTTTGGGTTTTTTTCCTTTAAGATGAGTGATTTGGGGCTTTTTAGAAGGAGCAACTTTGGGGGGGGGGGTAAGCAAGCAGAAGTAAGCAGTTCTAATTCTTTTTGGGAGCATAAAATATTCTCTAATTTAAAAGTCACATTTTAAAATTCGTATTTTATCTCATATTTTCTTTAAAGCCAACTGAAGGGTGAGCAGGAGAAAGGAGCATACCCCTGATGCTGGAAACACTGGTCCCCATCTATCGAAAGCCAGCAAGCTACATGGCTTTCAAAACTCTGAGGTCATACACAGTCTTCAGACAGCATGAACAAAGCAGCTCATTTCCAGAAGCCAGTGACAGCATTAGACAAACACCATGGCCATCCTGCAGTGCGCAGAATGCAAGGTGGGGCAGAGTTTTCCCTGTAACCCCCCCAGATTTGGAAAGTGGTGCAAGATCACTCTTATGCTCTTGACTACACTGCCACTTCTGAACCCCTACAAGGCATGGAGAATAAGGATGCTGTAATAAAGGGTGGGAAGGGTGTCAAAGTAGGCAGATGGAGAAAAAGAACTGAAGTCATGTTGATGTCAAAGCCAGGTCTGGCTGGCCAAGAAGACAAAGAGCAGTGCAGGTGGCTGAGTAAGTAGCCAGCTGGGTGAGACACAAAAGGTGGGATTAATTGCACCTGACTTCAGATGTCCATCTGTGGATGACTGACCACTCTCTTTCAGAGACAGGTGCTGGAATGCAGTTGTACTGCTGTGTTATAGATGCTGTCTGCAGAGATCAGTTGCATCTCAATGGTTTCCTTCCTTCGACTACTCAAAGCAGCTCAGTGCTACCAGTTCAGACGTAAACGAGCGCATTGCCAATGCCTGCACTGAGTTAGAGTTGTTCTTAAGTGTGTTGAAGAGACTGGACAGAGAGCTATGAGAAAATGAGGATTCCTACTCAGCAGGAGAAGACCAGCACTGGGAATTTAGGGCCATAAGAACAGGCTTTCTTGAAATAGCATCTTTTCATTTTCATCCTGAAATCAAATTCTTATTTCAGAATACTGAAATTCAATAGTAGCTAAGTTGTGAACACGAAACACATCATTTATTGGTAAAATCACTCCAAAAAGGTGCATTCAAGCAAGCACTTGAATTTGAATCACTTTTGATGTAATATTCACCTGTTTTAGGTCCTATTCTGTAAGATGAGGGCACCATGTTTCTTCCCAGTATCAGAGGCTCGTTTAGATTGAAAAAGACATTTAAGATCAGAGTCCAACCATTAACCTCACTGTCTGAAGCCCACTGCTAAACCACGTCCCTAAGCTCCATCTCTACACAACTTTCCACAGAATCACAGAACATTAGGGATTGGAAGGGACTTCTTTTAAAGTACATCCAGGGATGGTGGTTCTTCCACCTCTCTGGGCAGCCTGTTCCAACCCCTGGATGACTCTTTACAAAAAAGAGGTTTTTTCCTAAAATTCTAACCTAAACTTCCATCTCACCCTACGGGGAGGTAGAGCAGCCGCTCTGTTCATGTTCATAGGTGGTAAACTTCAGGGGAAGTTTCCAAACCAGAGTTTGAAGAGGCTGTGGTGCCACCGAGCTGTTTTTCAGATGGAAGCAGGCATTAAATGAATGCTCTCCAGTGTGAACACTGAGTAAGAAAAGACTGCAGAGGGTAAAGAATAAATGAATTGTAAATGAACAGATCAATTTGGCTTAGCGTAAGATGTATGGGAAAATACTTCTTTCTTTTCCTAACAATAAATTTTCAACAACTTGTTTTCTCTCTCCTCACCCTCTTTTTTTTTGAAGCCCTAAGCTATTCATTGGAAATTTGAACAGGCTCAGTGTCTATAGAAATCTTCTCCAATACATCTACTATCTAATAGAAAAATGTTTCAAGCAGATTTAATGAGTTAAGTTATAAAAGTCTGACACTAGGTCCTCTAAAGGACTCTACTGATAGACATTTGGATTGAGCAGACACATTCCTCCTCTTTTCCAGTTTCCTTGGTGGCTGGATTTTGTTCCTAGGGATGCGTTATTGTCAACAAATCCTTTAAAAACGAAAAGTCTGTATTCCATAAATTAATGTGGTTCTCCTTTCAATCACACCTTCAATGCCATGTTTGGACAGGGAGTTAGACTCTCTTACAAACATGCAGAGGGTAGGGGCAGTGGGGTGATGAATAAATGCCTCTTATAGTGTAAGGGAAACAAGATATTTCATTGGGCTTGAAGCTTTCTTATTCACAGAATGGTACTTGAGTCCTATGCAAGTTCCAGATCAAATAATTTAATGATGAAAACATTAGAAGCCTTTCCTTTCAAATACTTAAAGATATATTTCAAATGCCCTTTATGCTCTCCTAGCCATCTCTCAGCTCTTGAATTGTCAATCAGCGTTAAAGAGGGGTAGGACTAAAGAGAGATAAAGAAACATTTATGATCTTTGGATCAGTTTCACAGAAGCAACTCTTCCAGAAGTAAAAATACCCTAGTTGGTATCCCAGCAACATGCTCCAGATAACTGGGTAAAGATGCAGTCATCTACACTTCACCTAAAACTGTGGATTTCAACATCAGCACATCTCTAGTTGCTTTCTGTGAACTCTGCAAAAGAACTCTACCACCTTCCTGCTCAGTCGTTAACTCCATCTACACACACTAAAAGAAACAAAGTCATTTGGTACCCTTAGCTCCTAGCCACCACCTACATGGACAGGACTAACCTAACAGTTTAAGTGCCCCAAGAGTTACAAAAATCATGTAGGTGAGAATAATTCAAGTAATTTTCCATCACACCTGCAGGAAAAGTAATTTTCCCTTGGGATCATCAAGTCCAACCATCAACTCTACTCTACAAGTTCACCCCTAAACCAGATCCCCCAACAAGATATTTAAATGTCTCTTAAACTCATCCAGGGGTGGGGACTCAACCACCACCCTGGGCAGCCCATTCCAGTGCCTGACCACTCTCTCCATGAAGTTTTTCCTGATGTCCAATCTAAACCTACCCTGTTGGAGCTTGAAACCCTTCGCTCTGGTTCTGTCATTAATTACGTGTGAGAAGAGACCAGCACCAACATCTCTACAACGTTCCTTCAGATAGTTGTAGAGAGAATTGTAGCTCTCACAGACCTGATAATCACCCAGATTATCCAGCCTGCTGCAAATATTGAGAGTCATAACTACCAACATTTCTTTTACGGGCCCCATTTATGGACTGTAATGAGCACATGAACCAAGTGCACATTTCCATGTAACTTGACTAATTGCCAAGGCTCTTGAGGATCATGGAAGAACCTCATTATAAAGATCATTAAACCCAAATCTATTGCATATATCTTAAAAGTATCTTCTCTTTCTGTCCCAGAACTATGTATTTATTTTCTTTGACATGTAAAAACCTCTGGCCTACAGCTTCGATCTGCGCTGCTAGAAAACATCATCATTAGTTTTATCTGCCATGTATGCTTTTTTCCTTTCTGTCAAAGTTTGAGAAGCAGCTGAGAGTCTCAAGAGATGGAGGTACTTTTTTTAATGTATTGACATAAATCATCATGATGGATTGAAAATGCAATTTATACAGTAATTTTCAGTTTTGCTGATGTTAAAACATATATTTATATAGTTAATATTATCATTTGCACAGACTCTTAATCTCTACAAAGGCCTTCACTGCTCTCTTTGTGTAGAAGCAAAGATATGGTGCACATTTAATTTACCTTGATTTAATTAAGAAAGAAATTCAAGCTAGAAAACCCATCTTCATGAACATGGCTGCATGCTGTGGGGGTCCTGGTGGACAGCAGGATGACCATGAGCCAGCAATGTGCTTTTGTGGCCAAGAGGGCCAACAGCATCCTGGGGTGG
>JAOXOE010000001.1:27453268-27483116 GCA_028565055.1 Phoeniculus purpureus | reverse complement strand
GTTCTGTCACTAATTACCTGTGAGAAGAGACCAGCACCAACATCTCTACAATGTTCTTTCAGATAGTTGTAGAGAGCGATGAGGTCTCCCCTTAGTCTTCTCTTCCTCAAATTAAACAGCCCCAGCTCTCTCAGTCTCTCCTTGTAAGATTTATTGTGCAGGCCCTTCACCTGCTTTGTTGCCCTCCTCTGCGCTTGCTTCAGCCCCTCAATGTCTCGCATGTGCTGAGGTGCCTAAAACTGGACCCAGTACTTAAGGTGTGGCCTCACCAGTGCAGGGGGACAATCACCTCCCTACTTCTGCTGGAAACAGATGTGCAGATCACACTGGATCTCACACAGAAATATTTTCTCAAGGATAATGACCGTCTCTTTGTCTGACTGAGCCATCTGATATTTATGATGCTCTTAGTTTTTAATTTACGTGGATTTCTGTGTTTGAAGTTTGTGAATAATGATGCAGCAGGTAACTATAACGTTGTCCCCTAGCAACTCTAACAAGTTTCTGAAACAAACCTTTTCAGTTCTGTGATATATATCCATTTGATCTGAAGTCTTTTGAGGAGTTTGAGGGAAGTGTGATGCATAAATATTCAGATCTGGATTGTCTGTTATGGTGCTACAAAGAAATATTCAGACACATGTAGTAATGCCATAAAACAGGTAACTCACTTATCCTAAGGAATACCTTCTGGCTTTAGAGAGCACCAAGGATTGCAAGACTTTTTTCCAGGTCATGTTTCCTGCTTGACTGGTTTTATATCCTATAGCAAGGTGATCCACGTAGTGAAAGAGCAAAGGATTGTGAACGTTTTCTACTTGGACTTTAGTAAAGCCTTTGATGATCTTTCCTACTGCATTCTGCTAGAGAAACTGGTTGCTCACGGGTTGAATGGGAATACACTTCACTGGATAAAACCTGGCTGGGTGACTGGGTCCAAAGAGTGGTGGTGAATGAAGCTAAATCCAGCTGGCAGCAGGTTACAAGAGATGACCCTCAGTACTGAGGATTGTCAAACATTGTAATAAGTTGTCCAGGGAGGCAAGGGATTCACTAACCCTCAAAGTAGTTAAAAGATTTGTAGATGTAGTCCTGGTGGCCATGATTCAGTAGACTTACATTACAGTTCTACATTAATGGTTAGACTTGATGATCTTAAAGGTCTATTCTGACCAAAGTGATCCTGTGATCTACTGACTGCAATCTGCATTGTGGCTGCCATTGGAGCCTGTGTCTCTAGCTCATTTCAACTGTTCACAGCTATACTGCTTTCTCTTGATGACTCTCCTCAGGCATCTACACAGAATCTCCCTCTTTCTCTCGCGGGAGGCCTGGTCACCTTTTATCTTTATTGCATGACTTATGTGACCATGAAAAAGATATTTCAGATGACCATTTTGGCCACTGCTGACATAGTTCTGGGGTCAGAGGTAAAAGCACAAGGAAAGAAGGAAAAAATAGTTTCATAGTGCCTTAGGGAAAATACTCCCTTTGCGCTGCTGAGGGAACCAAGGCCTGCCCTAACAAGGCAGCCAGAATTTCTCCTAGTGGAAATGGAATAAATCCAGTGGAGTCATCTATATGCTCCACACTTTCCTCACCCAGGCGTGTAGGAGTTGTGTCTGGGCAGACTGGGTACAGTTTCATTCTGTTCCAGAATTAGGAGAGCAGATGGGTGACTTAGAGTCATACTCCCCTCCCATCTCTGATCCTGTACTAAATCCCGATCAACATCTCTGTTTTCCATCTCATCACCCTCACTCCTTTCTTCTAGCCAGGCTAACTCCTTTTTCTCCTTCCCAGTCCTATGCATCTTTTTGTCTATTTATACCTTTTCACACGTTTTTCACCTTATGATGGGGAGAGCTGGGGTTGTTTTATTCTTAGCTGTAGCTCTTTATTCTATACAGCATACGAAAAAATTAAGGGAAAATACAGAAAGAGAGAGTCTATCAGTTATCTCTGCTTTATCACTGTTCATGCTAAGTGCTTGGCTTTTGTCTGTGGGTAACTTTTGACAAATGTAAATCACTCTTGTTACTGTGCTGCCGAATCTTCCATCAAACCTGTTTAAGTCAAGTGCACCACAGGGCAACCATTTGCTTGGAAGGTGTCTAGAAGTGAAATCTGTTAAAGATCTACATTAAATTTGATATTAAAGTTATGACTCAATGGTCTAGCAAGCAATCAGGTTACAGTGAGGCAGCCCACAGGCACTCCGGAGTTCACTAACAGCTTTCCTGTGTGAAGTAATCTGTGCTGTGTAACGAGTGCTGTCTAAACGCAACTGCAGTTTAAGGCTAATGCGTTGCATAAGAGTATGTACTTCTGCTATCAAAACTAGCTTTTACAGCCTTAAGCCCAGACCTTAAAAGTAAGGTTAAGCAAGATTATGCTATCTGTGATATTGATGCTCTTGTCCTCCTCTGGATACTGAGCAGTATCTCTTTACCCCCTAGATTTCATTTCTCTATCAACCCCATGATGTGATAATTTATTGTTTCTGAGACCTGTTGTGTCTAACATACTTTGATGCATGACCACTACCCTGAACTTCCCTTTTAAGGACTCTCATCTCAAGGGTGTATCAAACATGCTTCATGTCACAGGGGGATGCCAGCGCCTTATGAAGTAGAGACAACAGAGTGTAGAAAGGGACCACTGACAGAAATCAGGACTCCTTCTCCAGCCCCCAACTCTGCTTATTTAGTCTAGCAGAATATGAGAGAGTATGCACAGACAAAGTGGCGTCCCGTTATGTTCCTCCAGGGTAAATAATTTATCAGGACCGATGCTGATGAAGTATAAACGCTGAGAGCATTGGCGTCCAGGTGACACAGTGTCGTTCGCTGCCTTTCACCTCCAAAGAGTGCAGATGGCATTTCTTCATTCACATCTGTATCCTAGTTTGAGGAATGTTTGTGATGCTTGTGTGCTATTCTTATTTTAAAATTTTATCTATTATTTGGGCCAGAATAGAGAGCTTTTGGAAGGAAATGACTGTGTTCACTTGGTGCAGTCAGTGACACACGTTTATGTATCGTGGCATAGAGATCAGGACACACATTTATTCCTAGAGTATGTACTCATTAGAAGATAATTACATTTCACAGACTCACAGAATTACAGGACATTAGGGATTCAAAGGGATCTCAAAAGAGATCCAGTCCAATCTCCCAGCCAGAGCATGACCACCTAGACAAAGTTGCACAGCAACGTACCCAGGCAGGTTTTAAACATCTCCAGAGATGGAGACTCCACAGCCCCCTGGGCAGCCCCTTCCAGTGCTCTGTCACCCTCACTGGGAAGAAGTTCCTTCTCATATTGATGTGGAACCTCCTCTGTTCCAGCTCACACCCATTGCCCCCTTGTCCTATTGTTAGATGCCACTGAGCAGAGCCTGGCTTCATCCTCCTGACACCCACCCTTCACATATTTATCAACAATAATGAGGTCACCCCTCAGTCTCCTTTCCTCCAAGCTCAAGAGACCCACCTCCTTCAGCCTTTCCTCATAAGACAGGTATTCTTCTCCATCATCATCTGTGGCTCTGTGCTGGACTGTCTCCAGCAGTTCTGTGTCCTTCTTGAACTATGAGGCCCAGAACTGGACAAAAGTTTCCAGATGTGGTGTCACCAGGGCAGAGTATAAAGAGAGGAGAACCTCTCTCGATCTGCTAACCACCCCCATTCTAATCCACTCCAGGATGCTGTTGGCCTTGTTGGCCACAAGGGCCCATTGCGGACTCCTGGTCATCCTGCTGTCCATCAAGACCTCCCAGGTCCCTTTCTCCTATGCTGCTCTCCGCCAGATCAGTGGACAGGTCAGCCTATACTGGTACTTGGGGTTGTTCTTGCCCAGATGCAAGACTCTGCACTTGCCCTTGTTATAGATTTGGTTGGATCTTTGAGCCACTATTTTAATTCTTTATAAATCCTTGTGTTTCAGTTCTCCCTCCTCAATCTATTTTATTCCTGAATTTATGCTCTGGTTTGTTTCTGCTGCAGGCCCATAGGCTTTATGCAGGGTAAACACTTGTGTACAGGGACCTTTTACCACATGGCAATCTTCTCTGTGCTTTGTTGGTGTAACACGGGCGATGAGGCAGCCCATGGGATTTCAGTAGCTCTCAGGAATCCAAAAGCGAGATTTTGTAACACCCACGGTCTTGATGTAGATTGAATTGAAGTAGCCAATGGCATCCTGGCTTGTATCAGCAGTAATGTGGCCTGTAGAAATAGGGATGTAATTCTCCCCCTGTACTGGGTGCTGGTGAGGCCTCCCCTTGAATACTGGGGTCAGTGCTGGGCCCTTCACTTCAAGAAAGATTGAGGGGCTGGAGTGCGTCTGGAGGAGCAACAAGGTTGGGGAAGAGACTGGAGAGAAAGGCTGATGGGGAGAGGCTGAGGGAGCTGAGGAGACTCAAGGGTATTAGAAAGCCCTTCCTCACGGAAATCGTGATCAGACCCTGAAATGGACTGTCCAGGGCAGTGGTGGAGTCCCCGTCCCTGGAGGTGTTGAAGGACAGCCTGGAATGTTGCACTTAGTGCCTTGGTCTGGCCATTGTGGTGATGCTAGGTCTTGAGCTGGGCTGGATGAGCTCAGAGGTGTTCCTCAGCCTCAATCATTCTGTGATTCTGTGATCAAAGTCATTTTTCAAAATGGATCATAGCCAAATTATTTATTTGGCTCTTGCAATGCTGAGATGGGAAATGCCACCTGCTCTTTAAAATTCCATGTCTAAAACACTGCACAGTGATGCAGAGCACGCCTGAGCTCTGCTGGTAGTCAGCCCCTTGGAAGATCTTTGTCAAATGCACATCTTAATTAGACAGAAAGCACATTCCCTACAGAGAGGGAAAAAAGGTCAGGGTAGGAAATTGGAGGAGTGCTCTCCTTTACAGAAAGCACCAGCTTCAGCAGAAGCTTGAGCTGCTGGTGGGTGTCTGAAGAGATGAGGGCTCCAACTGAAAGTGAATCTGCAGGGACTGCAGCTGGAATGCACACTGAGGAAAGGGATGAGCATGAGGAGAGGCTTCTTTTCAGAGGTCAGCTGATCCAAGAGCTTTAACCTGAAGCTGCCAGGCTCACTTTTGACATGCTTTGTGGTACGGCTTGGGTCAGCCTTAGATCAATCCTTATCTGTACCAGAAGGAAAGTGCCTCTAACACACTGAGTATTCTCTGCTGTATGGAAACTTTGGATGAAGTGATGAAGAGGGTGATTTCACATAGGTGGTGTTTGCTAGGTGATGTTCCGAAACATGCGTAAATCTCAGAGGACATGGACTATTTAAAAGCAAAAAAGCTAATTGGACAAAGCACATGAGGTCTAGTGTGAGATAACTGATAGGGCCATCAAAGAATTCCTCATCATATTATTTTTGTGTTCACCAAAAGATGACTACCCGGTCTCTCAGCTGTAAGTTGCATCTGCAGATAAAAAGCAGCTCAGCATTTTATTGCAGAGAGGTATTCAAGAATCACAGAACATTAGGGGTAGGAAGGGACCTCAAAAGCTCATTTAGTCCAATCTCCCTGCCATAGCAGGATCACCTAGCCCAAGTGGCACAGGAGCATTTCCAGGCATTCCTGTTGTTTTGTTCACAGTCCAGGCATGATCCAAATCCATGCCTCTTAGAGTCCAAGATGCTGATCTTTGAGTTACCTTCCTCTGTTCCCCCCTAAGTGCATTAGCTTGAAATCCAGTGGAATGTGCAGAAGTGACTTCTGGACTAGTGGAAAAGAAGACAAGGAGTTGTCTTCTGGCATAATTTAGAATAAAGGCAAAACAAGGTCTTTCAACTAACTGCAAGGCTACCAATTGTTAGTAAAAAACAAACCAGAAGCCAAACAAACCACACTTTAGCGAACTAATATAAGACTATTCATTAGAGAATGAAAATATGTGGCTTTTGCACTGAACTGATTAGACTGACTGGTAATTTTAATCAGACTGTATCTGGTCTGTTCTTTGTTGTTGTTGTGCTCAACTGTGCTGACAGCTATACTAGGGGAAGCATTCCAATGCACTCAATAGATGGGGAAAGACATAAAAGCTTCCCGAAGAATAACTAGGAAGGAATCCTTTAAATAAATGTAGAAATGAGCTTAAAACCACAAAAATTTGTTGAAGCTAGTGTTGACTTTTCCCAAATATTAGGAATATTTGAATTTGAAGTCATGACCCTTGTCTGGATGAATTGACTGAAAATAGAAAGATCCTCGAGTGGCTTAAAATTTTCAAAATGTGGTAATGAAAATATTTTTTATTTTCCTTGTTTTGCTTTAACTTTTCACAGAATCACAGAACACTAAGGATTGGAAGGGACCTCGAAAGATCATCGATGCAAATAATAATTACTCATGGGTTTCTTCGTAAACCTGAATGCCAAAACAGTTATTTTACATGAACTGCAATATTTTTGTTTTAAATTCCTACTGTAAGCACTTTTTTGTGTGTCTGAACTGTTTTTTATACCCATGAAAAATGTTGGTGCCATGCAAACTCTTTCTCCTTTTTGCTGGACAGTCTTAAAATGTTCATAATTTTGTCCAGCTTCTGAATTACACAGGTCTGGGCTTTACTGTCAGTCCCCCTAATGCAGGTTTTAATGGAGCTTAATGAATCAACCTCATTCTTTTGAGTTTATTGTGAGATGTCCGCTAAGTCTGGCTGCTTTGTAGCCCAAGTGAAGACTAATGCTATCTACACTTAGGAGAGAGGGCCGTAAGGCATAGTATCTCAAGGAAGGAAAAAGGAGCCTGAGGGGTGGCATCTTTAATGTTGATAAATATGGTGCGACTTGATCTAGCTGATCGTGCTGTGGCGGGGTGATTGGACTAGATAATCTTTCAAGGTCCCTTCCAGTCCCTGATGTTCTGTGATTCTGTGAAAGGGTGGGTGTGAGGAGGACGGAGCCAGGCTCTTCAAAGTGTCATGTAATGATAGAACAAGGGGCAACAGGTGTGAGCTGGAACACAGGAGGTTCCACATGAATATGAGAAGGAACTTTTTCACAGTGAGGATGACAGAGCCCTGGCAGAGGCTGCCCAGGGGAGTTGTGGAGTCTCTTTCTCTGGAGACAATTAAAACTCTCCTGGATATGTTCCTGTGTGACTGGATCTAGTTGGTCCTGCTGTGGCAAGGAGGTTGGGCTAGATGACCTTTCGAAGTCCCTTCTGATCTAATGTCCTGTGATTCTGTTAGTTGCTTCTGAAATATTTCTTTGGTTTTGTGTTTATATACAGCAGTGATGTTCATCACAGAGAATTTAGAAGATGGCTGATAGATACAATAGGGAATACATGTCTCCTTGACAAGGTGAACAAGAGAGTGTCACTTCAAGCTAGTTGTGAAGAGAGTGTAGAACCCTCTGAGAAGTCTTACAAGGAAAGTCTGCATGTTGTACTGGAGTCAGTCTTCTCTGGAAACCTTTTGTTAGTACCGAGCTATATACTAACTAGTGTGTGTTCAACATCATGAGCTACAGCTTGAGTGTTCCTCCCCCTACTCGGAGACTTGCCAGTGGAAGTAAGAATTTTAAGCTGTAGATGGCTGTGGAGCCGTTCAGGCCTGATCCCGCACGGCATTGAACGTGGCTCATTACTCATCTCTTGTAATAGACCTTGTATGTCAGTTCAGGTCGATGCAGCCAACTTACCTGATCTACCCTTTCTGTGGGTGGGAGAAGTGAGCAAAAAGCACCCTGCCAATGAGATGCAGCACTTCCCGTGCTTCTGAACATTGTGCTACAACTTGTACCTGGTTAAATCGGCCTCTGTCGATAGTCACCCAAGGACAGTGTCCGCCAGTGACACTCTCTCAGAAGCCAGTTCAGAGGCCTGCTCCTTGTCAAGGACTTGTAGTACAAGACCAGAGCTGTGCAAATTCAGTGTTTGAATGGGTTTGCAATATATTTTGAGAAAAAAACAAATATAGAGAAAACCATGACTCATTCTAAGACAGCCATGAACTGCAGCAGTGCCAGAATCATAAACTGTTGTCCGTGAACGCATCAGCCATCTATTAGAGGCAGCCTTCTGCCAACAGCTCTGCCAATAGAGACAGGCTTGTGCCAATATTTTATTTAAGGTGGAACTTGCTGGTACTTATCGCAAGACTGAAGGTTTCCACTGGAGAGACATGGGGATATGGTTTCAGGTTATTTCCTCCTCCTTTCCTGGTAGTTCTAGAGTCTTAAGCAGCAGCCTTCTGGAATATGCTTCATAGTCATCTGGAGCAGTAAAGGAAGTAAAGACAGCAGTTTCCAGTGTTTCCCAGAGGTCAACAGTGAAATGGGACCGCTGGAAGAAGCAGTAGGAAAAATAAAGCCATGCTTCAGAAAATACCCTGCCCTGACAAGTGCTTAGTTGAGTCTCCTTCTATGCAGACTTTTAAAACCCGCCTGCAGATGTTCCTGTGCGACTTGATCTAGGGGAACCTGCTGTGGCAAGAGACTTGGACTAGATGATCTTTTGAGGTCCCTTCCAATCCCTAAAGTTCTGTGATTCTGTGACATTCCTCAGGCAAGGTGTTCTGATAAACCCAGAAAAATAACCATCTCACTTAGCAGTCCCCTCAACAGATTAACAGAATGGGATCTCTAGATGGATCCCCTTAGTGCAAGCAGCAACCTATATTTTGCTCAGGTGGGTGCAAACTAGTAGCAGTGAAGGGCAGAATTGGGTAGATTATTTCACAGAATCACAGAACATCAGGGTTTGTATGAGTCTATGATTTTGTAATTGGAAAGAACCTCAAAAGATCATCCACTCCAATCCCCTTGCCAAAGCAGGACCACCTAGACCAAGTCACACAGCAACATACCCAGGCAGGTTTTAAACATCTCCAAAGAAGGAGACTCCACAACCCCCCCTGGGCAGCCCCTTCCATTGCTCTGTCACCCTCACTGGGAAGAAGTTCCTTCTCATATTGGTGTGGAACCTCCTCTGTTCCAGCTCACACCCACTGCCCCTTGTCCTACTTCCTGCTTTGCAGACCCAGGACTGTGAATTCCAATAATTTCAGGTAGGAGCAAATTACATTCAGCTGACACTAATTTTAAAATAAATTAGTTTAATAAAGTTGCTTTGAAATTTAAAATCTGGTAAGTCCATTTGCTTCTAAATCAAATCAGTTTATACCTACTCCTAGCCTGCCTAGGTTTAATTAGAGAAAAAAACAAGTTTAAATTACTTTGGGTACATCCACACAGCGATTAGCACCAGTCTGACGAACCTGCTGTTACAACTACTAAAATTAATGCAGAGGTACTTCCATCAAGAACATAAACAGAACAGCTGGCAGGATCTGCCAGCCTTGAAAACAAGACTTTCTTTCCAGTTACTCCATCAAAATCTTTACATCTACGTGCTCCTCTTTCTTCAGATGTTGAAACTTCACAAGAAGAAGTAACGCAAACCAATCCTCTCACGGACAACACCGTGCCGGCAGGTCAGGGGATACACAGAAGCAGGTATCAGTTAAAGCAGGCCTGCGCCTTCACTCTACATGACAGCTGTCTGTATTACTTGTACACTCCTGCAGCACCCACTCTGTTGCTGGATTAGAAGGAATTAATTATTCCGTTAAATGGTTTCCAACAATGTCTCACATCCAGCGGCTGAAACGATGCCACGTGAGACTTAAAATGGTATTCGAAGCAAATGGAAAATTTCCTGAAAGCGTCTTTTGCCAGAGTAACTCTCCCTGAACCAGAACAAAATTCACTCAGCATAAGCAGCTTAAGGGCAAGTAGATTAATCTACTGCTCCCTTCTGAACCGCAGACGAGACATGCATTAGGGTGGCTTCTAACTGCAGAAGCAGTACGACAGCCTTTATAACGACTATAGACATTAAAAGTATGTTTATCATAACAAGTATAAACACATAAAAATGTTTTAAAAGGAGTATAATCAGCAGAAGTATGTTTAAAAAAAGTATAATCATAAAAGTACAAATGTTTTTAAAAAATTATACTCATAAAAAGCATAAACACAAACCTCCTTAATTAGATGATGACCACTAAGGTGGGTATTTTGACTGAAGCCACAGGGGTTGTCTTCCAAAATACTTACACTAAATAATGGGTTAGGAAACATTTATCACAGAATCACAGAACGTTAGGGATTGGAATCCGCCTGCCACAGCAGGATCACGTAGACCAAGGCGCACAGGAACATGTCCAGGAGGGTTGTTAGTGTCTCCAGAGAAGGAGACTCAACCACCTCCCCAGGCAGCCCCTTCCAGTTCCCTGTCACTCTCATAGTGAAGAAGTTGCTTCTCATATTGATGCAGAACCTCCTATGTTCCAGTTTACACCCAATGCCCCTTGTCTTATCATGAGATGACACAGAGCAGAGCTTGGCTCCATCCTCCTGACACGCATCATTCACGTATTTATCAACATTAAGTGAGGTCACTCCTCAGTCTCCTTTGTTCCGAGCTCAAGAGACCCAGCTCCCTCAGCCTTTCCTCAAAAGAGAGGTGTTCTCCATCACCTTCATGACTCTGCACTGAACCCTCTCCAGCAGTTCTGGAAACCCTTCCTCAAAATAACTAGTAAAAGTTACAGTCAGCAATCTATGACATCAGGTAAACGAGAAACGATCTTAGTTCTAACACTTTTAAACTCTGAAAGTTGAAGTATTTTTCTCCTCACTTGTTATATTTCCATTTCCTATTGGCCAAGTATTCTTGCCTGCATCCCTGCAACCCCTGTGATGGAACCTCTCTCCAACCTTGTCCCTCTCACAGCTTGCCAACTCCAGTACTTTACATGCCTTTCTCACCCCCCTCTGCTATTCTTCACTGATCCAACATTTCCCATGCCAGAGCTGAAATTAAAGGTCCTCCCCTCGCAAGAATAACTTTTGTAAATAAACCAGCTGAATGAAAAGCAAAAAAATCCAACAGGATGTGTCCGCTGTGATTTCAGTGCTGACAGTGTGGGTTTTGATCCCTTGGACAGATTCACAAATAGCTGCTCTGACTCCAGCGGGAGGATTCATTACACTACGGACTGATGAAAGGATGCACGAAGGAACGGACATGGTACGATGCTCAGCACTGTAGCTCAGTGATGGTCACAAGCAGGATCCCAATGTTTGGGAAAACAAAACTGAGTAGGGTCTGGAGAATAAACCTTATGACGAAAGACTGAAAGAGCTGCGGCTCTTTAGTTTGGAGAAGAGGACGCTGAGGGGAGACCTCATCACCCTCTACAACTACCTTAAAGGACATTGTGGAGAGGTTGGTGCTGGTCTCTTCTCACAAGCAATTACTGATAGAACAGGAGGGACTGGGTTCAAGTTACAACAGGGTAGGTTTAGACTGGATATTAGGAAGAATTTTTTCGCGGAAAGGGTGGTCAGGCACTGGAATGGGCTGCCCAGGGAGGTGGTTGAGTCCCCATCCCTGGATGTGTTTAAAGATTCCTGGATGAGGTGTTGATGTGGTTTAGGGGTTGACTTGTAAGGTAGGGTAGATGGTTGGACTCTTATGGTCTTTTCCAATCAGAGTGATTCCGTGATTCGTTGAGTAAAAGCAGGTAAACGACCTAAATATAACTCTCCTTAGAGATCAGGAGTACTCAAGTCAGACCACATTTTTGTGGTTTGTAGATGAATTATTTACTTACTTTAAGAATCACTTGGGTTAATGTGTAACACAGAAGAAAGGACATGACATACAAGTAGAATAAATATCTGAAATTGTTGCTTACTACGCAGTTTTTGGTTGCTTATTCCAAAGCTAAGGGCTAACCTGATATAAAATAGCTGGAGACCAAACCATAAGAGAGCAGCACGCTGCACAAAGGTAACACAGCACCCTACAGAGCTTTATGGCCTTGACAACCGATCATCTTACAGTCTGGTTCGCTGCAATGCAAGACATCCAAAACATCCCCAGCCACACGCAACCGACGGCAGAAGCTCCATTTTACAGTTCCCACTCAGCTGAGTAAGGCTTTTGGAACAGCACGTAACCACTTCAGCAAGTGGGCGACGTGAACTGCACATTTGTGCGATTTGCTGGATCCAAACCAAAGTGCAGTTGCTGACTACTCCATTTAATTTAGTCCAGTTGAAAGAAGAGAATGTAAGTCTGGAACTTACTCTGGCAAATTTGTGATAGTAGAAAGGACATTTGCAGATTGGATCTGCACAGTGACTAACAACTTGGTCATAACCGACTGGAAAACACAACAAAGTCATTTAAACTATTGCAACCATCGTTGTAAAGTCCTGCACCAGCAGCATCAGGACTGGCTGGGAGAGGATCTACTGGAGACCAGTCCTGTGGAAAGGGACTTGGGGGTGCTGGTGGGTGAAAAACTGGCCATGAGCCACCAGAGTGCAATCGCAGCCCAGAAGGCAGATCCCATTCTGGGCTGCATCCAAAGAACTGTGGCCAGCAGATCAAGAGAGGTGATTCTGCCCCTCTGCTCTGCCCTGGGGAGACCTCACCTGGAGGGTTGTGTCCAGTTCTGGAGCCCCCAGCACAAGAAGGATGTAGAGGGACTGGAGTGCGTCCAGAGGAGGGCCACTGAAATGATCAGGGAATGGAGCATCTCTGATATGAGGACAGGCTGAGAGAGCTGGGGATGTTCAACCTTCTTTTGACCTTCCAGTACCTGAGGGGGGCCTCCAAGAAGGCTGGGGAAGGTCTTTTCAAGAGGGTTTGTACGGATAGGACAGGGAGCAGCAAGCTGGGAAAGGAGAGATTGAGGCTGGAGATTAGAAACAAGTTCTTCAACGTGAGGGTGGTTGATGGCTGGAATGGGCTGCCCAGGGAGGTGGTGGGGGCCCCTTCCCTGGAGTCATTGAAGGTCAGGCTTCATGAGGCTTTGAGCAGCCTGACCTAGGCTGAGTTGTCTCTGTGTAGGGAGGTGATGACCTCTGTGATGACCTCTGGAGGTCCCTTCCAGCCTAGAACATTCTAAGACAAGACTTTTCAACATTTTAGACCTTTTGTTACACAAGAACTATTGGCATTTCATATACTGAACAGCAAACAGCTCAGAGCAACTGAAAATCAAGCTTCACTTATCTCAGGCCTTACCTTTTTCTTTTGTTCTTCCGTGGCTTTGATGATTCCTGGATCAGATTTCCAAGATTTTCCAAAATTGTAGAAAAGTGCAACACTATTAGCAAGGAATGGAAGATGTATAAAGAAAAAATTGAGATGTGTTTAATGTTAAGGAATCTAAATTCTAAACCCAACTTTTCTCTTGAAGATGTCTGCTGATCATTCTGAAATCAAATGTAAATAAACCTCAGTTTTACAAATGCCCTTGGATCACTGACTTCTGATTTAACAAAACTCAGTGCTGCTGTAGGAACCAGCTTAGCACTGTTCCCTGTTACTCAAACTTGAAAGCGTCGTATTTACAATGCTGTCCTCCATTAGCTATTGCAAAAGCACGCGTCTTTCTGAAGGGTGAACGATGACAGTTCAGTTTTTGTCGTTATTTTCCCTTTAAAATGATTTACATTTGTCTCCTTCAACTTATTCCCTGTTTTCACAACAAAAATTTCAGAGCTCTATTTATAAAATACTCCTTTGACTGCCTATGTCTTCAGCAGTTTGAAATTCCCATTAGATCACAGTAAGGACTGTGAAGCCATAGAAGGAATCGTGCTGCAACGAGCGCTGCTGCATGGCAATGACATCCCAGCGTCACCTACCTCCAGGAAAGGTACTGTCTGCAACCGGCGCCTGCTCTAAGCCAACACCCAAATTGTACATCCATTCAAGCCATTTTTAACACACTAACACATCTAAGACTTACAAAAACACAGAACTTGGTGTGTCTGGAAGTATTTCTGTAATTGGTTACCATATAAAGTCAGAAAATAGCCATTAGTTTTAAAATACATTTCCTGTGCTGAAAGACTGGCCACATGACACGCTCAGTGATACAGCACTGGAGATTTCTCCACAGGACGCCAACATTTCTTAGCGATGATGCTGAAAAAACCCAAGTATTGCAGACATGTCCCTTCCACAGAGGGTGGAAAACTATCTGTTCGACCTACAAAAGACCTGAGCTGCCCAGAGACAGCTGTCAGCTGTAACTCGATGGACACACCTTACCTGACAAAGCGCTGGTGCCAGAAGCTCTGCAGCATTACCCAGGCAAAAAGGACAGGTACAGACACAAATTGCTGCACACCCAAGTTACACTATATTCTGAGTAATTTAGAGGAGTGTTTCTCTCTGCTGTGGCAGTCACTGGAACTTCTGCTATAATTAAAGTTGCATACACTGCCTATTTGCGTTACAAAACCCTGCGTGCAAGATTTAAAACCAAGCACTACATGGTCATGAGTGCTGAATTGAAATGGAAGACTTTAAAGACAACAACAAAAATACCCACACTTGTGTCTTGGGGTTTGGGGTTTTTTTCTAAGTCAAAATAGGTGCTCAAACACATTCTGCTATGTATTTACATGTTTATCTATTACGTTTGACTGAACTACTGGGAAAAAGAAATTAATGAAGTAATTAAGCAGTACTAAGAAAAAAAAAATGACACAACCCATTGACGAACCAGTCTACACAAACAAAGAGTAAATGAAAGAGACCTGGGCATTTCCAATAATTATCTAATTATTATTCTTCAATAATAATTATTATATATACTAATTATTATTATTTCCAATAATTTTCTCAAATCCTTCTACATTGCTCTTGTGTTGTAAAAGAATCCTGAAATACAGAGGTGTCTTCTTGACTCCCGAAATGCTGTCTCATTGTCCATGGGAACTGCATCCCAAACAACTTGTTTTTCTTTTGTTGGGGCAAGGAATTGGCTGTGAATTTCAAATTTAAAAAGTACTGTCAAGTTACATTAAAATGTTAATTATGCACCTTATATAATGGTATGCTGCTAACTCATGACAGGCTGATTAATCTTTCCTCTAACAAGCTGTTTCTAGCAAGTTTGTAGTAGAGGTAAAAAATACAAGCTATACTATAACTTAAACCCTCATGATTCACTATCGATTAAAAGCCCTGACTTCAATATTAAATACTCTAATGTTAATATTATTTAAACAAACAATTCATTAAAAGAATTCAATAAACATTTTTATTAAATAACTAATACTAATATTTACACAATCTAATTTCCCCGTATTTTTCTTCTAAAATAACCTGCTCCCAAGAATAACACAGTTTGACTTAGCTGTGTAGCTAGACATTACATAGAATCATTAGGGATTGGAAGGGACATGCCAGAAGTGTCACCAGGGGTTCTGTGACAACAGTGAAAACTGTTTTTTCACTAGAAATACCTTAATCTAAGACATCTGTTACAAATAACAATACAACTAAAAAAAAATGAGGTGACACATTCCTGGTTACGCTGTGTGTAGACTGCTGAAGAAGAGGAAAGACAATTTGTTTTCCAACCGATAAAAGGTTTTTATAACCTTCATGTTTTGAAATTTTTTTTTTTTACAGATTAAAATTTGGACAACCTGTGTGATAAGAAGCTGCTCGTGGATCCAAGCCACATGAGTAGAAGTTCAGGATGCAGATTTGTTCTCATCTTACCCTTCACCTACTTTACCGCATAAAACACAGAGAGTGCATTAGAGACTCCCCACAGAGTGCAGGTAGGTAACAGCAGAGAGCTACACAAGAAGCCTCATTTGACTAAGGATTTATTAGTCAAAATCCATTTTTAATCAACTGAAGCTCTGCAAAAGACCTCTACCCCCCTCTGCTATCTAACATACAAAAAATCCCTTACAAAACCATTTACTGCCATCTCTCCCTTCCTGCCCCCTCCAATTTTTACATTTTTTAAGTTAAAAGTCACTATTTAGACACAGAAACCGAAGATAGTTGAGCCTGGAGTTTGGAATCCTCCAGAAACACGGCTATTTGCTTCTCTCCTGATGCATGTCAGGCTTTTTGATGCTTTCCTGGAGCTTATTTTGGTGACGTAAGTGGGTTTGTGATGGTTTTTTTTGTTTGGGTATTTTTTTAACTGCTTAAGAGCATCGATTGGCTTGTTACAGTTTTTGAAACATGCTGCCATAACAGCTTTCTGAAAGCATGAAAATTATAATGAATCACAGAATCATCCTGGCTGGAAAGGACCTCCAGGATCATCAAGTCCAGCCCTCATCCCAACATCTCCCTAAGCCCCAGACCAAAAAAATCTACCAAGAAAGGAACTGCTCACAAACGTCCGCTGAGCAAGAGCTGAAGGAGGAGACAACTCACCAGCAGAAGCATCATGACAGGGAAGCATTCAGGCAGGGAGGGTTTGCTTTGGTCAGGCACCAGGTCAGATCTGCACTGGGAGCCGTGGTGGTGGTGGTGCAGGAGATACCAAAATCTCTTATACACCTCTATTTTTTAAATGATCCCTCACTGAAAAAGTGTGGAGTGTTTTCTGACTTACTTCTAAATCCCATCAATACACGAAGCACATTCGAAAGAAGATAATCAATACAGTATTGGTCCACGATAAGCTATTTGTGAAATTATAGATATAACACCTCATCTCAGCACTGCGTGTAGTATGCTATCCCAAAATTAACTCGATGAAACTCACACACTCCCATTCGCACCAAATGGAAGTGCCAGACCAAAAACAACCCCAACTGTGAGTATGGTGGGTTACAGCAAACCCCATCTTAGAACAATGGTGCAGTACAGGATCTTCTGATATAACAGACACTATTTGTTCAGCTGGAGCTGAAAAGCCTGAGTGATCAACTGAGGTATGAACTTGATACACTTGCTCCGAACTTCTACAGGACACAAGAGAATATTCGACCTATCAATGCTAATGGAAAAGAATGAATTGTGCAATTTTAGTCACGAGTTATTAAGAGTTTGTTATTAAATCCTTCTTTTTCCTCATTCAAAAATAAAACTAAATTAAACTACAGTGATTTAGGGTGCAGGATTTTCCCCCTACTCTGCAAACAGTGGAAGATTAGAATACACTAACAGAGCAAGAAATATCTATTCTTTGTTAGGGGCACAGCAGAGTTAAAGGGAAGCAGCAAAAGAGTGGCAGGGAAGCACATGACAACAAGCTCACATCAATCTTAACTTCCTCATTCCTAGCAATAATAGAATCACAGAATCATTAAGGATTGGAAGGGACCTTGAAAGATCATCTAGTCCAATTCCCCTGCCAGAGTAGGATTTCTATTTTAACAAATACACCACATGCAGAAGTTGATGAGAAAAATACCACAGAATATATTTGCTGAAATTTAGTGCTCTAGATTGATCTAAACAGCTTGAACTTACTCTCACGATTGGTCTTTTAGAAGACACATCACTAAGCCTTACAATTTATAGATTTATCTGTCATGAGGCCACCCTGAAAATAAAGAAAATACACTGCTAAACTTCATGCTTGTTTGTTCCTTATGATACAGTTTTGACTGCCCTTTGCTGTCTCATTAGGATTAAAAACCCCCAAAAAACAGATGATCTTCCAGTCACCTTTAACATCTACAGGAAAGTAACACCCTTTTGTATTATTTATAATATAAAATTCCACTAAGGTGATTCATTATAGTTGATTACCATTAGAAACATTATTCTGAAGCAAAAGATGGTGAAAGAATTTGTGAAAACTATCAGGACAAGTAGTTTCGACTGCCCTTTGCTGTCTCATCAGGATTAAACCCAAAAAACCAGATGATCTTCCAGTCACCTTCAACATATCTACAGTAAAGTGATTATTAAGACCTCCTTAATTATTTATAATATTAAATTCCACTATGGCAATTTGTTATAGTTAAGAAACTTTTTTCTGAAGCAAAAGATGGTCAGAATTTGTGAACACGGTCAGAATTAGTGAAAACTACCAGGACAGGTTTTATTACTTGAACATTACAAAGTACTTCGCTGGGCTGCTGTAAGTAAATCAAATAAAGCTGTAAAAACACAAGGATCCTTTCTCCAACCACAGCGCTGTGCCTCACGCTATAAAAATAGAGCAGGCATGCAATTTCTTTTTTCCAATAAAGCTACAGGGCAATTTTCCAGAAGAAGAATAATGAATTTGGAATCTTATTGCAAAGGCTTCCAATTAAAAATCACCAATTAAAGGAGGATGGCCTCGAGCACTAAGTCTCTAAATCTGTTTGTCAGAGAATTGTGCCGGCTTTAATGAAAGCAATTAGTAACTGAATTTTTAGACTACTACTTCTGTGTACAAAAAAGACTGTTGCAAAGGTTGTGAGGCACCTCTCTCAAATTACAGGAGTACAGTATTCCATTAACATTATGAAGTCAGACTTGGTGAGGGTAACTAATGGTCAATGTTTACTACTTCCAGCGGACAATGAGCATCATTCTTTGACAAGAGCACCCTTCAAGCTTCAAGTTAGATTAATCAGAATGACTAACAAACACACATCTAAGCAAATTGGCACGGATGTGAGGAAAATAGGGGTAAAAATTGCAATTTGCCAGCCTTAAGGGACAGCTTTCTACATCGTCATGTTGTGTTTGCTGTACAGCCATTTCAAAATGGTCACGGACTTCGATTTAGAGTTGCACTCCCTGTTAGACTGGGTTCAAGCTGATGCTATGTGAGCACAAGAAAGCATTTCACAATAGCTCAGCATTAGCAACCCAAAACACACAGCAGCACCAGCAAATGCAAGTTTCTAAAGAAAACCTACAAGCTGAGATTCTGAAGTGAGATGGTGGAGTGTAACTGACACAAAAACTTGGACATTACTACTTGCCAAAAGTTAGGAACAGAAAAGCCTCTTCAGTCTAGAGCCATGACATATTTAGGCAGTTCTACTCCATTCCACAAAACCTGGAAAACTACACATCCGCTTTTAAATGCTTCTAAAAATGTTTCTCATATGAATTTTGTATTTGCTTTCCTCATTAAATTTCCTCAGTAAATTTAATTGAGTAAAAACACAGAAAATCAGAGACTTATAGTAGTGCCTGCCATGCTAATGTTGGTACTTTTTATGGTTTATTCTTTTTGCTTAACAACTACGAGGTTTTAATTTTTAGGGGTTTTTTTTAAACATGAAAGAGCAGCTGTCATCTCCAGTCACATGGAACTGACACTATTTGCAGCAGCACCTTTGCAAACACTGGCCTCACGGAAGCCAAAGGCTGCACGGGAGCCAAAGGGCACATTGAAGCAGTGTCTCCTCTCTGTTCTCAACCCAAAAAACGTGAGCTCATTCAGCTAAGGCTGGAGAACATGACACTAAGATGATAAAGGGCTGCACTGCTACTATCCTGTTTCATGGTAATTCCTTCAAGGATGAAAAGAAAACCAGTTTCTAGAAAAGTCAAGCCAACATCCATCTTAAACATTAAATACACTTCAACTACTTGCACCTATATTACTTTATTAAATGTTTATAAAACATTATCTGTTTTCTTTTCTTGGTTATTATAACTACAATACCCAAAAAGTTCTCAAAAAAATCTGAATCTATTTCCTTAAGGTGGTTAATTCTAATTCTTCACTGAACTCTGAGTCTACTGCAGTAGTAGGAACATTTCATACCTAGGCAGACGGGCATGAAACATACAAAGATGGGTGCACGCTGAATCTCTGTGATCTAGTGGTGCTAATACACACATCTTCAAAGAGTGAAAATACAGGTGACAACTGTATATGCAGTCTGTTTGAAATGGAATTTGCAAAATCTTTAGGAAGAACTACTTCTAATTTCATTGGAACCGAAATACTCTGTGAAATTACCTATCGTTTTCCAGAAAAGCAGTTACTACAGTAACTACTACTGTAGTAACTCTAGTTACTACAGTAACCGGTACTACTACAGCAGTCCATTGCATGTTGGTACCTTAGAGCCAGAGAGTATTTTCTAGAGCTGCTTACACTTCCCCCACTTAGGAAACTGGTAAAGCACAGGAAATTTTGCAGACTACTGTAAGCCCATTTTGAGGAAAATCTTTCACTTACTGAAGCAAAGCAACTGCATGTACATTTTAAAGCAATAAAATACCACTAATACAGAAAGCAATGTTTAATGGAGATAACTAATCTAAATATTTAACTAGTTCACTTACTCTTATATGCAGGATATATTTAGGTGTTTCCTCATACACAGAAAGCCTCCTGTGTAGGATTTATTTCATACATAGAAAACCTCCTCCCATAGAAAAATGTTACTTATACTGTACACAGCAAAGGATATCATTCCAAAACCAGAAGAACCACGTCACATACATCCAGAATTTTGTTGCCAAGTATATTCCAAGAGGCAGTGCACTGTGCATGGAATGATCGAAAAATGACCTGAAAAACAGCAGCAATAAAAGTCTGAGCAATTAAAGTTTCACTTTAAGTTCTAATTCAGATGTAAATCTTGAAAGACTGCTTCTGAAAACCACTTTCCATTAAAATATGTAAGTATACAGGATATGGCAAAGTGAAACAAAAATGTTATGAAGTGAATGAGAAACTCCCACTTTCAGCCTGTCCAGATGAAGAGTCGTGTCTTATTTAATTAAAATCTATGCACTAATTGACAAAGTGAATGTCAAAACTGGACAAGAACAGTAGAATTAGTAAATACTCATACTAAAACTACACTGTAAGTGCAGATATCTGTGGGATTCCTCATCTCCAGCATGGATACTGCTTACATTGACTTACAAGACTGCAGTGCTAAAGATACCTTGTAAAACCACACAGTTAAAATTTCATGTTAAAAGTACTCCTGTAATAAAAAAGCTTAAAGCAGCTCGGTGTTATCAGCCTCCATATTTGAAATGTTTCAGATTCTTGATTCTTTCGCTTCTGCTACAGTTGCCAAACCCAGATTTCCCACACCATTAGATTTGCCAAGTCTTAAGCTAGAATACCACTACTTCAATTACAAAAATAAAACAGTGAAGCCATCAGAATTATTTTTACCTTCTTAAAGAATATTCTCAGTAAAGTTGAACTTAGTTGAGACAAACTAGGTCAGTGACTACACAACTCCATATTCAAGCAGAACCTGCTAAACATACCAAAAGTCATACTCTAAATAAAATGCTGGACTCTTTTAAATTAACTTCCCATTGTCTGCCTAAACTTCCTTGCAGAGATTCGCTTTGCCTTCTGTCCTGGTGGTGTCTTCAGGGCTGCCACAAGACAAATGCGTGCACTGAGTAGTTTCCATGTTACACCTTTACTCCTCTGCAGCAACTGTCTCTTCTCTAACAGAGGTTGTTTCAGGTCTTTTGAGAAAATCATATAAGGAAGATGAGCCAAGATGGTAAGTATTAGGCAAACAGAGCTTTGGACACACAGCAGTTCCTTAGCACTAATATCTCTTTCAGTGATTACTGAGTGTTCTCTTTACTAAGAAGAGCAGGAAGGAAAACATGGCCATGCAGACCTGCTGAAATTCAACAGAGGAAGGTTTCTTTCCCCTACTAGAAAGTTTCATTCAAGCCTGGGCTATGTGAAAAACACTTCAAAAAGCATTTTTTACCTAAAGATCAAGCAAAAGGTAAGAGAAAATAAGGGAGTTAACCCTGAATGTGTGTCAGGTAGGTCAAAACCACAAAACTTGACAAAACACTGGGCTTGAGAAACTCAAAGAAATCTTGTCCATGCCCACAGGAGAGATGGTATTGCCAAATAAACTGCCTGTGGGAGGAGGTCAGCAGGTTGCAGGGCCTCGGAGATGACAAAAAGACTAAAGATATCATCTCCAAGATCCTGGAAAGACAAAAGTACCCTCACCCCCCGCCGGGAATAAGTTCCCTAAGATTTTATGAACTAGTTTAAAGAACAGATTATTTTCTCTTTCCCTTTAAAGGAAAGAGAAGGAGTAAGTAAGGAGAGGCAAGTAGCTCTCATAAACATGACAGTTAATGCACAAAATCAGAAAGCTCACAAGTTTGTACTAAGGTCTTTCATACATGCCACACATGACAATGAAAAGCAAAGGCGCAGGTGAAGTAGTCTACAGATGCTGAAAATCTGCCGATTTGTGTGTGTGGACATGAACATGCATTGACAGGTACCTAAAGCAACCATAAATACAACTGAAATTCTTTATGATCAGGTAACACATGACAAACATGATTAGAAGGCAGCCTTTTTCTTTAGTCATCCCTTTCCACAACAACAGAAGCTACAAAATCTGACTCTGAATTCATTTCTCTCCATATCTCTTCAGATGTCTTTTGAGTATTTAAAATCTAAAGTACTGGGCTGTAGGAGCGAACTTGCAAATAATTTTTTCTATTCCTTTCAAGTAACTTTTTCTTGGCTGTTTTCTTCAAAATTCATGCTGCTAACTCTGCAGGCAGGCAGGCAGCACCCTCCGCTGGAGAATGACTGAATTTCTGTTCTGCTGTTAGCTTCTGTTATCTCAGAGGTATTCACCCGAGGTAATGCCACGGCTACTTGCAAGACAACAGAGCACTAGAAGAGCTGAAGTCGCCTAAAATCCTTCCCAGAAAATACAAGTTTAAAAAACATGAACACCAAATAAAGTTTGCGTGTCAAAACGCCCCCAACTAAAATAGAACAGTTAAGATAGCCAATAAACATGCCAGCAAAACACCTCCTGTGCGCACACGAAACAGATGGAGTTCTGGTAAAACACTTACTTTGAAAGAAACTGCACCATAGCCCAAACACCACCATACATCAGCCCTTTAATGAGCCAAGAATCAATGTCTAGGTCTGCTATAAACCCAACCAGCCAAATTACTAGGAAAGGAGTTCCCAGCATCACCTTCTGACGGAATTCCTATGTAGAAACAAACAGCAGTAAGTCATTCTGGTTTTAGGAACAGGTTGCATAACAGTATTGTACAATGAGCAGGACAGTCACATCATCTAAATTTTGAGGAAGATTGACACAGAGGGAGGAATCTTCCTAAATTTTTGCCTTTTCCTAGATTTACCTGCCACCAACATGTGGGTTTGCCAAGATGAAAAAAGAACTTTTTTGTCTGATTCTACACAGCTACAATCAAATGCACTGAACTCTTTTCAGCCCCAATATCCATGTACACACAGTCCATAAAATTGCTTGGAAGTCAGTGATTGCTGCCGTTTTTCATTACAACATGTTACAGCACAGGCTGGAGACAGTGCATTAAGCAAAAAGATGGCTATTTAAGTCAAGAAATTGTAACAGATCAGTGACAGCAACATTTTACGTCTAGCAAAATACTTGGCCTGGTGAAAAAATATTAGCTCTATGTAAGTGATCAAACTACAGGCAGGGAGAGAGTTCTTAGTGCTAGAGCAAATGTCACTCTTTATACCTTCATTTCTTGCCTCCTCCTATCTGCAGTATTAAATAATAACCTGAGGAAAAAAAAAGTCTCCACTTTAGAAATTCATTATGGAGTCAAGACTGACTGCTTACTACATTCAACACAAATCACCACATAATCAGAGAGGAGATCAGAGTTTAGGATATCTAAAATGTTTTTCTTAGATACTTGAGAGTCAGCTTTGTGAAAGTCTTGGCTAACCCCAGCAGCAATTCCAGACCACTCAGTACTCCTAACTGGCACAAAAAATAAAGGTAACAGTGTGGAGGCTTAGGGTTATCTTTCCTCCTGCCTTGAATAAAGCTGTTTTCTTTCTTTAACAATTACTTTTGTCATACCTTAAGGAAGATTCCCTTAGAACCACAGTACTGAACTGCTTACCTCAAAGAAATACACACACCCCCTCAAAACAAAGGCAGCAGTAATACTGATTTACAGAAGTGTTTACACTACTTCCTACCTTATCAGCTTTTAGTTTTCTCAGAAAGGATGGACTGTCATATCCCTTTGCCTGTCTTGCTTCCTGCAAGTGATTGATCATCCACACGTTTTTCCTCTGTTTTGCTAGATCAAGCGGTGATTCTCCCTGCCAGAGATGGGAGGCATCCAATTTGAAAATACAATGCATTCAGAGCACTTTTGAAACAGAAAATTGGCAGGTAAAACAACACATTTAAGATCAGTTTACGCTACATTCTGGCAGACTCTGCAGCTTACTCGACACCAAACATCATTCATTCCTCTTGGTCTCTTTCAGTCTCCCATAACTATACATGAGTGAACGAGTAGAATAGTAAGTGTGGTCCTGATGATATGTATGCCCTGACACAGCAATCATTATTGCCTTTGGCATAACATATCTGGGCTTCATTCTTCTATGCACAGTCTACTAGTCTGTAAATAAAAGACACTGCTTCCTCCCGAGCTATTGACAGGCAGCAGAAATCAAGCAAAGAATAAGAAATTGCGACCCACTGGATCATGGAAACTCTCCCAGTCTGAAGCCTGACTTCTCAGTTAGTTCTCTGCCTTTTTGGCAAAGTGAAGTTACTAACATAACGGAATGTTTCTAGAGGAAAGTTTTTCCCACATGCTTAAATGTTCTTATATTTATCTCCGTTATTGAAGTCCTAGGAAGAAAATGGGAAAAAAGATGAACTGATTGCTCATGTCCAACTTATGCCATAACTCTGAGCTTTTATGCTTAGCTTGTGCTTTGAATAATTCGGGTGCTAAGCCAGTAATGGTCCATGCTTTCTCATTCCCTGCTTCCAGAAAGGACTGACAGACAAAGCAAAAGAGAGACAGAGAGATACAGGGCCCAAAGATGCCTACCAAACTGATTTGATTTTATTGCTTTATAAACATTTAGGAAGAGAGCTCAGTGAAGGCTATTGACTGCATCTAAAATTATAGAGGAGGCAAGAGACAACCAATTGCAGGTACCTCCAGCTTCAGTTTTGCTTTTGACTCCTCCTCTCTTCTACTGGAGTTAACTCCCCTCCTAAACAAACCATTCATGGAGGCTTGAAAAATGGCTGAATCCTCCATCGTTCGGCCCCCTCCTAAAAAAAAAGTGAGACAGGTACCAGAAACTGAAATTACCCAGAAAGGGCAATAATTACTATAGGTAGAAGAGATTTCAAATGCAAAAAAATCACAGTTAACTACTTATATCCCCAAAAAGGCAAAGGGAATTGAGTACCTAACTGTCAGTTTTGGCTTTGAAATCTCTTTGATTGCTCCAAACCTCTAAAAGGAGAGTAAACAGCATAGGCTACAGATTACAAGGCGAAGTTCTTCACTGTTTAACAGGATCTTGCACTCCTTCTGTGTGAGATGTTTAACTAGCAAAATTAGTTAAAAAAGAACAACCTTTTGACTTAACCTGGCTTCAGTATTGTTTAGCCAGGTGTTTACGAAGCAAGTGAACTCCATCCTCAACAGAAACACCTGAAGTCAAGCTGCGGTGCCTGCTTCACCACAAATTTAGTAACACCTTGTCCTGATAATATCTGGAAAACACTAGAGATGCTGTTATTTTAATATCACATTGTATATCCAGACTGTACAGTTTACCTGTGGACAAGCAATCCCCCTGGGAGCTGACCTCCCAAGTAAATCCTCAAGTTGTCTTGGGGTCCAGCTGAGCATCCCTTCCACTAGAGGGCCATGAGACACCTAGGAACTGCCTAGATAAAAAAATTGAGGGAGCTTAAAAGAAGTCTCAGACTACCCTTCTCATCATCCGGCCATTTAGTACTTCCTGCAATTCACAGGGAAGGTAGATGACTGACTTGCTTAAAAAAATATCTGGGAACTTACATCTAGTGAACACTGTGAGTTCACCCCCAAGCAAAATGGCTTCAATTGTAAATATTTAAGGTGTTGACACAGAAAGAATAATTTGAAGTCATTACCATAGGAAACTTCATGTGTAGACTTCCACAGACAAGCCTACAGATAGGCTACTTAATCAAGAAGCTACATCTGAAATCCATTCAATGATCCATTAATAGATCTAAAAAAATAAAATTTTCCGTAAACCATCAGGTTTTTTATGTCTCTGTCACTCTCTAGTCAAAAAAAAAAAAAAGGGAGCTTCTTAGACTTAAATAAAATACACAGGTTCCTCCCCCAAGCCCCATTGACAGGCTGACTCCCTGTGAAATCCTATCTTACCAACCAAAAAAACCCACCAAAACAAAATCACAGGACATTAGGGATTGGAAGGGACCTCGAAAGATCATCCAGTCCAATCCCCCTGCCACAGCAGCATCACCTAGACCAAGACACAGAATCACATAGAACCACAAGACATTAGGGATTGGAAGGGACCTCGAAAGATCATCCAGTCCAATCCCCCTGCCACAGCAGCATCACCCAGACACAGAATCACATAGAACCACAAGACATTAGGGGTTGGAAGGGACCTCCAAAGATCATCCAGTCCAATCCCCCTGCCAGAGCAGCATCACCTAGACCGAGTCGCACAGGAACATACCCCAAGTCCTGTTTTAATCCAGTCAGACAAAGCCATGCCGTAAAGCTGTTACCAGTATGTAATGAGCTGCTGATCTCATTCTGTTCTCAGGAAACACAAACTGCTCGTTGTAACAGCCATCGTTACTGGAAATGTAATAGAATTTGAAAAACAAACCCTAGCCCTGGTTTTCCCCTATTACTCCAAAGAGTAAGTCCTCTCAGTTTCTGACAGTGTTCAGAGTGAGGCTCATGCTGCCGGCAGCTGCTGTGTAGAGAGTGCTTCCCACTACAGAAGAGGGGGACAAGCTTTGCAGCCACAAAACTGCATTCAAAAGCCCAGCTCATGCTGCAGTAAAGGAATGTGCTTTTTTTTCCCCCTTTGTACAGAGACCTGGCAGCGCGGAACTGCTTGGTTGGAGAAAACCATGTGGTAAAGGTGGCTGACTTTGGCTTAAGTCGACTTATGACTGGAGATACCTACACAGCTCATGCTGGAGCCAAGTTCCCAATCAAGTGGACAGCTCCCGAGAGCCTGGCCTATAACACCTTTTCCATCAAATCAGATGTGTGGGGTAAGAAAGCTCTGGTATTCTTCTCTTTGTCATACTGTTGTTCTTTGTCAGCCTAGACAGTGACTTGCTTTCTCCACCTGAGGAGGAACAGTTGCATGCCAGGCTACAACTTCATAAATCAACAGCGTTTTTAGCGTGTAATGTCTTCACCTAGACTGGCCTGAAATGTCTGCAAGAACGTGACGCAGCCCGAAGCTGCAGTGAAGGCCACAACGTAATGAGCAACACAAGAGGAGGGCAGACTTCTGACCAGGAGTTTTGTTCTCTTCCTTTTGCAGCCTTTGGGGTGCTGTTATGGGAAATTGCTACCTATGGGATGTCACCATACCCAGGCATTGACCTCTCTCAGGTGTATGATCTGCTGGAAAAGGGCTACCGGATGGAACAGCCAGAGGGGTGCCCTCCGAAGGTTTATGAGCTGATGAGGGCATGTGAGTATCTTCTTCCAGTGTGGGGGACAAAGCCTGGGGAGGGGTGGGAGAAATCTATAGCAAACTCTGAGGTCCTTGCTTCTCAGATGCCATTTTGCTAGTTAGTGTGGAAAAGGCCTTTGTCGTCTGAGACTGTCCTGGCTACTGGTACAAAATGAGTCGGGTCTTCAGGGAACAAGAATTCGCTCAAAAAACGTCACCTCCGACTGCAGCGAGGTCGCCCTGGCAATCGTACTGGTATTTCGTCAGCAGGACAAAGTGGAATCGCCGAATTAGAAGGAAATCTGGTTCTCTGAAAACAGAGCATCTGTGCAGGACACGTGTAGTTGACAAGACTGCACAAAGTCGTCCTTCAGGCTCACCACAGAAAGCTCCCTCATGCTCTGTAACAGAATGAAATCTACCCAAACGACCGAAAGACAGGGTCTGCTACAGCAAGAGAGCAACAGCGTGTAACAGCTTTGCCAGTCCTCCTGTGACCTGCAAGGGCAGGCAAGGTGTTGGGCAGGAGGCTGGAGATCCTAGGGAGCAAACTAGGTTGTGCTGTTGAGTCAGGTAAGCAGCTCTGCACAGAGAGAGGCCATCGGCGTGACCGGCGTGAGAAGAGAAGAGAAGAGCCTTATCGGCACTAACTCAGGCGATCCATGTGGCCTTCAGTGTACCAGACAGACCAAAAAGGGCTTAGGGGGCCTGCAGCCTGTCTCCAGTGAGACCTGATTCCCAGCCTGTCAAAGGCAGTCAGACTGAAGTTCAGTTACGAACTGAAGCTGGTGTGTGGATTTCTTTTTAGTCTCCTTTTGTGCCTGAGTCTCAGTGTTAAGAGCACGTGAGCAAATGTTTCCTGGAGCTTTGTACGCTGGACCAGATCTGTTCAGTCCAAGCAGCCAGGGTGGCAAACACTAAATTCTGCTTTGCCCAGAAAAATCAGAGAGAGGGGTAGGGAGGTCTGAAAAAGCTGTGGAGTTGGTGCACAGCTGGGATTTTCAGAACGTGTTCCTTCCTCTCAAGATCTGTTTGTCCCTGGCCCCTGCTGTGGATTAGTACCTGTGAATGACTCTGAAGTTTGTTTAGTAGTAGGAGGTAAGAGTCTGACCACAGCTGAGAAGGATTAGGTCTTTCTTTCTCCTTGGACAGAAGAAAAACATAATCTCCTCCCCATTTCGGGCACTGAGACTTGCTCTGCTTTCTCACCTTGCAGGCTGGAAGTGGAACCCACCAGACCGACCTTCCTTTGCTGAGACCCACCAGGCTTTTGAAACCATGTTCCATGACTCGAGCATCTCAGAGGGTGAGGGGCCATGTTGCTTTATTTCCAGAACAGTCCTGGAGGTGACCCCCAGTGTCTTACGGATGGGCCCTTGAGGCTTGCTTGCCAGCGGTGGAGGTTATGACTGTTGGGAGTAGAAAAGCCCGAATACATCAGGCATCAGACAAGTAGAAATGTCTGTTAAAACTAAATCTGAAGCTGATCCATCCCCTTCTGAAAAAAAACTGCGCTAGATCAAAATCTGCCGCGGAGGACCTGTAATGGGCACACAGAGGGGACCACACAAACACCAGCCTGCGTGTGGCCAGGAGCCTGTGGGGGCTGTAATGTGTTTTGTTTCCCCATCACAGGCTTAGTATTGATTTTTGGAAGGAAACGTGCAGCCTTCATTGCAAACAGGGAGGTGCAGCGCTTTGCCTTGTGCCAAGCCACGTAGATCCAGATCCAGAGAGGATAAGACTTTTGTGGGGTCCCGGGAGCAGCAGCAGGAGGCACCTGCATTAAAAATAGAGGCAAATGCATTCAGTGCTGGTTTTAGGTCTTGAGCAACCCTGAGCCCGAGAGAGAGCTGGGTTTGTGGCAGACCTCTTGTACAGATCCCGCTGTTGGGTCTTTTCCTGAGTTTATAAAGATGCAGTTGAATTTGAAGGCATCATGAAGAACTGTTCCTTACCCTGAATATCTCTCGAGTTGAGGAAAAGCTAAATCCATGAACTGTGTGTTTCTTGGTTGTGTTTCTTCTCGACAGTCTGAGTTTGGCATGAACACCCGGATTTCCTCTGCTGGTCTCTAATCCAACTGTTCTCTTCCTCTTCTGGTGTTCCTGTCTTACAGAGGTAGCAGAGGAGCTTGGAAGAACTGCCTCCTCCTCGTCCGTAGTTCCTTACTTGCCCCGGTTACCCATGCTTCCCTCCAAGACTAGAACACTGAAGAAACAGGCAGAGAACAAGGAGAACATTGAAGGGACGCAAGACAGCGTGGAGCACTCAGCCTCCAGCTCAGCACCCGGTATGGGCTCGCTGCTGGTGCAGACTGCCAGAGGAAACAAGAAAACAGGACAGTGGGACCTGGGAAAGTGCCCTGTGCTGCTGTGTCGCAAGGGCTGTTGGCCACCCTGGCAGCACAGTTGTTCAAGTAGCGCTGCAGCTTCTTCACTGTTATTGTAGTCAATCCCAGTGTGTTCCTCTTGTTTTGAATGTAGTTTTGTCGCTTCTGCTGGGGTCCTCGTGGCCAGCAGGATGGCCATGAGCCAGCAATGTGCTCTTGTGGCCAAGAGGGCCAGCAGCATCCTGGGGTGGATCAGAAGGG
>JAOXOE010000001.1:27442155-27453168 GCA_028565055.1 Phoeniculus purpureus | reverse complement strand
CTCCAGAGAAGGAGACTCCACAACCCCCCTGGGCAGCCCCTTCCAGTGCTCTGTCATCCTCACTGGGAAGAAGTTCCTTCTCATATTGATATGAAACTCCTAGGTTTCAGCTCAACAAGCACTCATTTTGACTAAGCAGCTTTGAACTCCAACTGTAATCCAGTTCTCAAGAAGGAAAAAGAAAGCATCTTGCTACCAAAAGAAAAGCACTGTATTCTTGTATAGCACGATATAAAGAGGATAAGTAACGCAAACAGGATAAACCCACTGCTTGTATAAAGTTTTATTGTAGAGTAAGAACGCTGTTTGTCATATACTTCTCAAACTGCCACGCGAAGTAAAAAGAGCACCTTACTGAGATTACTGCTTCCAATCTGTACCAAACTTTGGTAGCCAGCAGCATACCGGTTTCTAGCAGAGACTTCCAAGAGCTGGTAACAACAGCTTGCACCTAACATTTCAGCTACTTTGTAATTTGGAAAAGATGAGTAGTTTTCAGGCAACACCTTTTTTAAACCTTAGCTGCCTTACCACTATTCCTGGCCAATTTCACAGGCTCTCTCAGAAAAGAACTTCACTAGACACAGCTGCAGCGATCTGGAAGTGACTGCATTAAAAAGGAGCCTTTCGTGATTCCTTATTTCTGGGGAAACACCAGCCAGACGTTTACAAAATGGGTTCTGGCTCAAACAAAGTGTTTTTGCTGAACATATAATTGAGTTTCTACAGAGCTACAAAAATCAGCCTAATTCTTATGTTTCCTGTATGTTTTACTATGAACCCAAGGGTCTTTTCCAATCTGACTGATTTTATGATACCATCACCCAATTCAGCATAAAGCCACTGGCAGGATGGTAAAACCACCACCACTAGAATGATTTTGATCCTCTAAAGAACCTGGAAACCTGGGAAGGCAGGCAAGAAACCTAGACTCCTGTGTAGAAGGCAGGCAGGGGTTAATGAAACCAAGCACCTATCTCCTGGCAGGACTGGAAATAAGCCATGATCCAGCAGGTTCAAAATCCTATTTTTCTGTTGACTGCTGCTGTCTGTCAATAAAGGAGAGACCACGAACTGCCTCAGGCTGGCAGGTCCTTTTCAATTTGGCCAAACACAGGAATTTTTATTACAGATTTCATTAGAGACACGAACTGTAGGTAGGGTGATTCCTTTAAAACTGTAATCATACTAATCAGTCTCCAAAGGGAAATCAGGTTCGACACACTCGGTTTTCCCCACAAAAGTAACTTATTTTTTACCATTAGGTGGCACAGATGAAAAGGTTTTCAACCGTTTATAAGAAGTGAGACTAGAGTTATAATACACCCACATGACTGATCCTACAGAACAGAAAAATTAGTATATGTTCGCATCAGTACATGCAAGAGGCTACTTGATTTGTTCTCAACATTTGGAAAGCCACAAGATTTCTCTAATGAGTATGCATTCATGATCATCAGTATTGCTGATATTCTGAAGTGCTAGAAAGCTAGCAAAAACTGACTAAACCCTTAAAAAGACTGTTCCATGCTGCTACAAGAAAACAGAAGTATATAAAGTATATTTCTATCATTTGTGGCCGAGCAAAATAGGCCCTTGGCCATCTTAATCAATAGGGAAATTGGTGAAATGTCAAATAAATTTAGTTAAGCATTGATTTTATAAATGTAGGCTTACAGCTGTATTTTCCAGTGTAACCACTTGTTAAGAAGAAAATGCAACTATCTGAAGAGAAACTGTGTGTAGAATCATTTTTCTAAAAGTCAGTTCTTCTCTGACACCAAAGAATAAACATCTTGGGTGGTGAACATCTAACTTTATGTTAGAATAGTCTGGAGGCAATGGACTAAATCCTAGCCAATAGACACGATTTCCACTGCTGGAGAAGCTCTTGCAGACTCCATGCTCTACCAGCTGCTTGGCTGGTCTAATATATGCCAGGGGTGGGCTCTGGTAGTGCTGAATCTAACGTCATCATTAAGCGGTTCTGGAGGAGTAATGAGGCACCTTAAAGTTCATGCATTTAAAAAACCCCACATTTTACTCCTACTGGTAGTCACCCCAGAACTTTACTAGAAGACATTCAGTCAGATTTGGAATTTTGCATCCAGATTCAAGGCTCTTCACACATTCAGTCTAATCACACACCTCACTCCCACACATTTGCATGTAATTATTGGTAAATAATTTCCACAATTTCCAGATTTAGCGACTATTCACCGCTGTTAGGAAAGACTGATTTCCAAACTAAACACTACTGTCATGGCTTTTGCTCCATCTTCATGATCTCAGCATACCCACAATAACAACCTGTTCTTGAGATTTATCATAGGCTCTGCCATTTTTGCCTCAAACCACTTACAATAAAAACAGGCCGAGTGTTTACCTTTATGTTTTGAGCATCAACATTAGCTCCAGCTTCTAACAGAAGACTAATAACTGTAGTATTTCCTGCGAGCACAGCCCAGTGCAATGCTGTGTTTTTGTGATACTTGTCTCCGAGATTAACAGAAACGTTGAATGTAAGTAGTAGTCGGGTTGGATCCACACTAGGAAAGAAAATACTTGTTAGATCTACAGACTATGAACTCAAACACATACTGACTAACTGCTTGTGAGTCCTATTTCTATAAAGAACATTCCAACAGCCAAGTGACATTTTTAGCTGATAGGTATGAATGGCTCAAATTCCCTTCCAATCACAGAGCAAGCACACTTCTGTGGACTTTTAAAGGAGGTCACTAAGGCAGCTTGTTCTAGGATGCCACCAACCGCATCTGTTATATAATCTGTGTCCACATTCACCAAAACGTAACAGTATTAACAGATTCATAAAAACATGCTCGTGATTATGTAACTTGGTAGAACACAAGTTCAAAGTTCAAAGCGTGTTGTAACTCCACTTCCCATTCCAAGAAATGAAAATAAAATAGGATGACAGTGTTGGCAATGGTAGGTATTCAGAACAGCTAGTGGATGTTGCTGTCAACAACTGATGGAGATAGGCCCTTCAGAGGAGGACTCTGATTCAGACAAACACGCTTTCTGGAGAAGTGTTATTTTACATCAACTTCCTCCAGTCATCTCCACAGGAAAATTCACTTTGTAAGTCTGCATTAGTTCTGTCTTCTGCAAGAGTGACCCTCTCTCTTGCATTGGTCACTTTATTGGTTTTGTCTAGGTTAATTTCTTCATAGCAGCTGGTACAGGGTTATGTTTTGGATTTGTACTGGAAACAGTGTTGATCTTCACAGTGAGGGTGACAAAGCACTGGGAAGGAGGTGCCCAGGGGGGTTGTGGAGTCTCCTTCTCTGGAGACATTAAAACCTGCCTGGATATGTTCCTGTGCGACATGATCTAGGTGATCCTGCTGTGGTGGTGGGGATTGGACTGGATGATCTTTTGGGGTCCCTTCCAATCCCTAATGTTCTGTGATTCTGTGATCACAGAGGGATGTTTTAGCTATTGCTGAGCAGTGCTTACACAGCATGCTGCCCCATTAGCAAGTAGGCTGGAGGTGCACAACAAGTTGGGAGGGGACATAGCTGAGACAACTGACCCTAACTGACCAATATTAAATTCCCAATCATGTAACATCATTCTCAGCAACAAAAGATGGTGATAAGGAGAAAAGGGAATGTTCAGAGTTATGGCATCTGCCTTCCCAGGTCACTGTTACACATGATGGAGCTCTGCTCTTCCAGAGGTGGCTGAACATCTGCCTGCTGATAGGAAGTAGCGAATGAATTCCTTATTTTGCTTTGCTTCCAGCATGTAAGGCTTTTGTTTTATCTATTAAATTGTCTTTATCTCAAATCAGGAGTCTCCTCATGTTTACCTTTCTGATTCTCCTTCTCATCCCATTGAATGGGAGTGAACAAGTTGCTCTGTAGCTGATCTGCCTACGGGGGTCAACTCACAACAATTGTAAGTGAATTAAAATACAGTGGCAATTGCGGAAAGAACAGTGACCAGTTAAATAAACAAACAAACAAACACCTTTTTAAACAAGTCACTACTATGGGCCACTAAGAGAGACAGTGAGATATTACCTATGTGTTCTGTAAGCCGCCCACATTAACGGTGTCATTCCATTTTGATCCATCATATCTACATCCTGAAACAGGAAAGAAGAGTCGGTGAGATAGATAAGCATGCTTAAGATTCAGCAGATACAAGGCTGAAATGAGAAGCTGTTTAAGATTAACCAAATGAAATGGAGAAAAGCTGCCAAACTTTCGGTACATAATAAAAACCAGACATTCACACCATTGCCACAAAAATATAATCATTCCAATCTTTTTGGAAATTAAGGAACAAAACTAGTTCTTTCTGTCTAACTGTCAAACTTCATCATAAAAAAAATACATAGAGATGATGTAGGATTGCACTGAAAAGCAGGAGAAAACTAAATGATGTGATATTTGACAAAATACTTGATAAATTAACATAAACACCACAATCTGAATCCTACATTCTACTGAAAGCTAGTTGCATTTGTTTTTGCCTTTACAATGAGCTCCTTAACTCAAGCAGTTCCAAAAGTGTTTACATATGTGGGTATCAAGTTAACGGATGCCAGAAGACTCTGATGTTTAAACAAAAAGTCATTAAAAAACCAATATACACACAAATAAAACTTACATACAAAAAAAGTGACTAAACTGATGGGTTACCACCTTTTTTAAAAGCACATCTCTAGCAGAACTTAGCTGCAGAATAAGAAAACAGCACAATCGAGACAATTCTCTTAAATCCATTGCAAATGATCAAATACCTACAGCATTTTTTTCCTGTTATAAATCCCTGCCTCACTAACATGGAAGTCAGTAATTCCTAAAGTCCTAAATACTCCCAAGATCATGACACAGAATCACAGCACATTAGGAATTGGAAGTGACCTTGAAAGATCATCTAGTCCAATCCCCAGGTGAGTTCCTCAGACCACCACTAGCAAAATTACTTTAAGCTAATTTAATGCAAGACCTGCAGTTCCTTAGAGGCAGCAGAGCTATGTCAATATTTCCTGTGCTACGCCCCTTAGTCCTTACTAGGAAAATGAGGTTGAAAGTATTTCAATAAACTCTTTTGTACAAAAATTACTGACAGAAATCCAGTAAGTGGATGATATTGCTTTCTTCACTCTCCCCAGCAGCCTGCCAAATGCTGAGGTATCCTGGTATCACAGAATCACTCCGGCTGGAAAAGACCCCTGGGATTATCGACTCCAACCATCTACCCTACCTTACAAGTTCACCCGTAAACCACATCCCTCAACGCCTCATTCAGGGATCTTTAAACACATCCAGGGATGGTGACTCAACCACCTCCCTGGGCAGCCCATTCCAGTGCCTGACCACCCTTTCCTTGAAAAAAGTTTTCCTAATATCAAACCTGAACCTACCTGTTGTAACGTGAACCCGTTCCCTAATGCTCTCCTCCTAAGGAACTAGGATCAAAACCATTCCTGAGGTCACTCCTCAGTCTCCTCCAAGCTCAAGACACCCAGCACCCTCAGCCTTTCCTCAGCAGGGAGGTGCTCCCCTCCCTTCATCATCTCTGTAGCTCTGCACTGGACTCTCTCCAGCAGTTCTGTGTCCTTCTGGAACTGAGGGGCCCAAAACTGGACACAATATACCAGATGTGCCAGAGCAGAGGAGGAGGAGAGCCTCTCTCAATCTACTAACCATACCCCAAAGAATCTAGTCTGTATCTTTCTTCTCTCTTGGACCAATAAACGAAGGTGTACAGTTTGCAGTACAGAATAACTGAAGTATAATAAGTAGTTGCTGCTACTGAGTTGTAACTCAACTAATGAAATATCAACGATTCCATCTCCATGCAGATGATGAAGTGACTCCAGTATCACCTGACGTCTCCTTGGTGACAGCAGCTGATGATTACCCTGAGAAAGACAGTGGATGGTATCCTGCGAGTACTAGTAAGATTTCTGTGCTATAATAACTACACTGAATGTCGTTTGCATTACAACTGCTTTCTTCTTCTAGCAGGGCAAACTGGTAAGTGATGAAGTACACAGCCGTCATCTCCAGTTTGGGAAGGGCATGGAAGCACAGGACTTCCCAGACTGGCCAAGTCAGAAATAAACTTCACTCAGTGGGGCAAGGGAGCAAAAACATTTACTGAGTAGTTGCTTCTGTGCTTGTAGAGGAGTTCAGAGAGGTTGGTTTGGGTTTTATCACATCTGTTTACCCTGTGAGGAACAACAAATAAGGGCAGCCAATTGTCACTTGAAGCCAATTTATTTCTGAGGTGGAAAAGGACTTTGTTGTCAATTTGTGATGAAAACATCTCTGATTCTAATACACTCATGGCTGTGAATGTGGCTGATCCAAGTTAAAACCGGGGCCTGGCTCACCAGAGCAGTGCTGTAAGTGGCAATTGCCAAGTTGTGGCATCAAAGTTTCCTCACTAGACAGACTTGCACGCTGTACAGATAAGCAAACTGTAACTGTTCCAGCCTTATCGAACAGGATAAACCACTCAGTTTATCATCAGATAAAGATGATCGTTAGAACTTGAATTAGACCATTAGAACTTGGATTAGACCATTAGAACTTGAGGTAGACCATCAGAACTTGAGGTAGACAATCGGAACTTGAGGTAGGCCATCGGAACTTGAGTTAGACCATTGGAACTTGAATTAGACCATTGGAACTTGAATTAGACCATTGGAACTTGAATTCCTAGGTCTGATATTTTCCAGTGCTTTCACAGCTTGCACAAAACCTGATCAAATCTAGTGTCTTTGATGCTGGCCTTCAAGCTATTTTTCTGAATCAACTGTTGAACGAGAAAGAGGAAATGATATATTCTCTTCATCTTCAAGGTGCAGGAATAGGGTGGTCTTAATGCTGATAAAATACTGACTGTGAAGAATTCCCAGAATAAAAAAATATATCCAGAAGAAACTGTTCTGAAGTAGATTTTGCTTTCTTTTTGTGAAATATGTCTGACTTGAAGCTCTTCTTGCAAACTCTGCTTCTCAGTTTATTGGTGAATAACAAGGCTGAGAGAAAGGTTGGACTGTCAGCTGGCTTGCTTGAGGGCTCTCAGTTTCTGTGGTGAGCGAGTTTCTGTTGGCTTTGACTGCTGTTTGTCAGTCTGTTGGGGCATTTCAAACGCAGTGTGTGATCTGTCATAGCTCCAATTGCTATGCAGAATTCTTGGACTTTACTGGACTCTCAGAGCTGGTAACACCATCTTCTACTTGAGTAGAACATCCGAAACTTCACTTACGCTAAAAGCACTGGGTGTTTTCGCTGTTGGAGGAATGTAATGACACCACAGGTTCATACATTCGCCTTGCACACTCATCCGTCTCGGTGGCATGAGCGTGCTCCTCAGGATGCTGGTGCTGGTGGAGCTGACTTTGGTGGAGGAAAACTGCTTCTCAAGAAATAACAAAGACTCTTGGTTGAATAAACCATCTCCTGACAGCTCCAGCACCTCGTCATGACAACCCGCAGCCAACCACCACTCAAGCTTGGTGGAATCCATTCTTAAGCCACTGGTGGTGGTCAAATCCTGAAGAGAAGACACAGGAACCTACGCAAGCAAGCAAGGGTAAAGAACATCATGCTAAGAGGGCACTTTGATCAGGGGCTGAACCCAGAGCATAGAGGCAGTGACATTCAGAAGTGTTAAGTGGAGGGGGGATGAATGTGTGGTAGATGTCAGTGCTTTTTGTTCCCATGGCTTTGGTGACTCTGGGAGTCCCTTTATAAAGGATGCCCTTGGGGTCTGGTGTTTTTGCTGTTTGGAGGCAATTTCTCAGTAGACTGTTCCAGTGAGGAAGATCTGTAGGAGGAAGGAAGAAAAGGTTTTTCAAGCTGATGCACCCTGGTCACTCTGCTAGAAGAGGATGGGGTCTGGGTAGTGCTGTGAGCATGCGCAGGGTGCTGTGGGAGACAGGGAAGCTAAGTACTGTCTGCAGACCACCATGTGGGTTAGAACTTCATGGCAGATCTAACATCGTCATGGCAGATGTGACCTCAAGTGGCAATGGCTCAGATGATGAAGACTCTTCAGAGGAGACGTTTTACGTGACAGTGTTCCCAGGCTGGGACAGGAGCGTGGTCAAGGACGAGTATGCTCCAAGTACCAGTAAGGACCTGCCTTTCTCTTTGGATGGTTTCCTTCTTCTTTCCCCTATCACACCCAGCATCCCTCCCGCTTTGTCACACACACATTGTGTGAAAATTGGATGCTGTCACAACGACCTCTTACTGCAAACACATCTCTCCTGCCACACGGAAAACCCCATTTGGATGTTGTGAGGTCCATATCCTTAGAAGCATCATTGCTTCCAGAATGATGTCTTGTCTCCATTCATGTCTGATTTGTTGGCTTCCTTTGTGGCATGTTGTGTCTTGAGGAATAAGTCCTCTCGGGAGGGACTTCCCAGCCTCTGTACAATGGGCTCAATTGTTTCTGTTTGCATGCCAGTACCTATTTGGCCTCTCCTGCACAGTGGCCAAAAAGGCTGTAGATTCCTGTAGTTTTTCTGAACAAAAAATGTCTCCTCATCCTTAAATGTCTGTCTCAAACACTTGGAATGTTTCTGTCTGAAATGCTTTCTTTGGAGAAAACATTGTGCATTGGTCACGGGCTAGGAGCAAGCTGTGCCTCTCCCCCTGCTACGCTGATGCCTAATGGGACAGTGGTTCTGGTGGGGATCTGGTGATGGTTATCAGGCCAAGAGCAGTGCATGTGTCTTTCAAATGGATTGAACGTACTTCTGAGCCCAGGTCCTTGGCAGCATTGGCTTCATGGGGTGGTCTGTAGAAGACAAGGCTGGACTAATGGGTGTGCTTATCTCTTGGCGTCCTTTATGCCCATCATGGATACTTCTTTCACCTTTTGTACTTGGTTTTGTGTCTTCTTGGTGGATGTTACTCTTTGTTGAGTCTGTCTGAGGCTATCTTCACTCTTCTGCTGAGAAAGCCCATAAGGAATTCATTAACTATGTTGAATGTGAAGGGCTAGGAAAGACCCACAGGGTTTTCATATGACTCCTCTCAAGGTACCATGTTCTTTCCTGGGACTACTACCAGTGCTTGCATCGGGCTAAGGATCTGAGGAATGTAATGACACCACAGGTTCATACATTCACCTTGCACACTCATCCGTCTCGGTGGCATGAGCATGCTCCTCAGGGTGCTGGTGCTGGTGGAGCTGACTTTGGTGGAGGAAAACTGCTTCTCAAGAAATAACAAAGACTCTGGTTGAATAAACCATCTCCTGACAGCTCCAGCACCTCGTCATGACAACCCGCAGACAACCACCGCCCAAGATCAGTGGAATCCATTCTTAAGCCACTGGTGGTGGTCAAATCCTGAAGAGAAGACACAGGAACCTACGCAAGCAAGCAAGGGTAAAGAACATCATGCTAAGAGGGCACTTTGATCAGGGGCTGAACCCAGAGCATAGAGGCAGTGACATTCAGAAGTGTTAAGTGGAGGGGGGATGAATGTGTGGTAGATGTCAGTGCTTTTTGTTCCCATGGCTTTGGTGACTCTGGGAGTCCCTTTATAAAGGATGCCCTTGGGGTCTGGTGTTTTTGCTGTTTGGAGGCAATTTCTCAGTAGACTGTTCCAGTGAGGAAGATCTGTAGGAGGAAGGAAGAAAAGGTTTTTCAAGCTGATGCACCCTGGTCACTCTGCTAGAAGAGGATGGGGTCTGGGTAGTGCTGTGAGCATGCGCAGGGTGCTGTGGGAGACAGGGAAGCTAAGTACTGTCTGCAGACCACCATGTGGGTTAGAACTTCATGGCAGATCTAACATCGTCATGGCAGATGTGACCTCAAGTGGCAATGGCTCAGATGATGAAGACTCTTCAGAGGAGACGTTTTACGTGACAGTGTTCCCAGGCTGGGACAGGAGCGTGGTCAAGGACGAGTATGCTCCAAGTACCAGTAAGGACCTGCCTTTCTCTTTGGATGGTTTCCTTCTTCTTTTTTCTGTCCCACCCGATGTCATAGAACCACAGAATGTTAGGGATTGGAAGTGACCTCAAAAGATCATCCAGTCCTCTAGATCCAGTCGCACAGGAACATATCCAGGCAGGTTTTAAACATCTCCAGAGAAGGAGACTCCATAACACCCCTGGGCAGCCCGTTCCAGTGCTCTGTCACCCAACATCACACATATATGGTGTGAAAATTTGATCTCTCCCAATAAGCTCTTCCTTCAGAAATGTCTCTTTTGCAATTAGAAAGTTCATACGAGGTCCACATTGATACAACAAACATTTCTCTTATCGCTACACAACTGTTTCATCCCTGTTCCAGTGCATTCGCTTACGATTGTCCAAGAAAAGGAAATGTTTATCTTTTTGGTATTTCTTCTAGGATTTTAAACAGGGTGAAAATAATTGCAGATTATCCCTAATCTACATCTGTACAGTTGTGGACTTGCTGGCTGTGGAAGATGTTCAGGCACCATTTGTGGGGGGCCAAACCCCAAGTGCTCTTTACATTGGGAAGTAAAACAGCCTCATGTTTGCTACTTTCTACAGCTTCCCATGAGCTCTTCTAAACACCATCTCACTTGTTTTGTGACCAAGGATGGTCCAACGCTATGACTCAGATATTTGAATAAGTAGCCTTATTTTCCTGATAGACCAATCCCACAGAGATCATCTGCTAGCTTTTTTTTTAACAAAAGCCATCCTTATCTAAACCAATTTGCTTCATACCCAGAAAACCACCAAATTTGAGGATCAAAGCCAAGTGCTCTGTGTCCCTGAAGGACACAGTCTGGTACTTGGCCTTACGGCCAGGGGTTCGTTTCAGTATAGCTGTCGCCATCAGTGAACGTCCACTAACATCTTCCGTGTACAAAGATAATAATCTGATCCTTCTGTGTGATTTCATTTCATTTAAGCACAGCTCCTTGTGTCACAGAACCACTGAACATTAGGGATTGGAAGGGACCTCAAAAGATCATCTAGTCCAATCCCCCTGCCAGAGCAGGATCCCCTAGATCAAGT
>JAOXOE010000001.1:27414871-27431365 GCA_028565055.1 Phoeniculus purpureus | reverse complement strand
AAATTCTCGCCAAAATACCTTCCCCCAATACTACCAAAAACCCTACCAAATCAAAACCAAACTAACAAACACCAACAACAAACACGTCTGCCCTAACCTATGAAAGATCCTGAATTGAAGGATACAGAGTAGAGCTGGCACCTAAAGAACCAGAAGTTATGTTCATCAGCTTATTTTAATTGGGAAAGCAGTAAAGAAAAAAAACCCCTAAACTTGGCATAAACAATGGAAATCTAAATTAGACTTTCTAAATCTTTTTAATAAACCATGATGTGTAAGCCTGATCCTATCTCTGCCTGTTTGAACCTGCTGCTACTCTAAGTTGCAATTTATTTCTAGGGTTTTTCCTATTGCAGTAGGCTTCTCTGACCTTTTGTTCTTTAATTCTCACACAGATATCCTGTATCTTGAAATTGTGGAAACTACCTTCTAGCATTAGCCAAAAGAAATCCAAATGAAGGCCATCTCTTATGTCATCAGCTCTATTTTTAATATCAAGAAGAGACACTACTGACAAGATAAGAGAGCTAAACTGTACGTGAGAGTAAACATCAGGTTCCTGTTTGACATATGCATGAAAGTCCATTTCATAAAAACCTTCCAAACACATTATAAGTGTATTGCACCTAAGCACAGCTCAATTAAGACCTGTTTGTTAAGTCTTCTTTCATCCCTTTAATCTTAAACTTGCATTGATTTTTCTATTTTATGTGTCTCCAGTTAGAGCAGAAATTAGGCAAATCGTAGAACATTAGGGATTGGAAGTGACCTTGAGAGATCATCCAGTCCAATCCCCCTGCCACAGCAGGATCCCGTAGACCAAGTCACACAGGAACATGTCTAGGTGGGTTTTAAACATCTCCAGAGAAGGAGACTCCACAACCTTTTCCAGTGCTTCGTCACTCTCACTGGGAAGAAGTTTCTTGTCATATTGATGGGATGATCTTTCGAGGGCCCTTCCAATCCCTATTGTTGTGATGGCAACAGAGAAGAGTGTTCCTGTTGGGAAAAGCAAGGCTGAGTTATGGAGAGTTTTGTGCAAAGGAAATCCACATTTATTCTGTCTCAGCACAACTGATTCTTCTTTGGCATCAGAAATGAAAGGTCTTGTTTCCACAAACAGGATGGGTAGGTGGCAGAACATCACTGCTGACTTACCTTAGTGTGTTATTTTGGAAAAAAACTTTAACAATAACATTGTTTTTCCTTTTGCCTTGATTTGACTCATTTCCTGCAGACTTTTCCATTGGTGTTGGGCAAGTGTGTAGCTGTAGAGGATAGCCATGCTTATGCAGGCTGTTGTAGTTGGATTGAGGGGGTTAAGCGGTGCCCTTCAGCTGTTCTTTACCACTGCCATGCCAGACGAGCAAGCAGAAGGGCAGGTGCAAAGTCCTGTGACCTAGTTCTGTTCAAACAACCTGTGGTTTTGAGAGTGTCTGTTTAAAACAATGGTTCGGGTTGGAAGGGATCTTTAAAGGTCATCTAGTCCAACCCCTTGCAGTGAGCAGGGACAGCGGTTTGAACTTCAATTTGATCTTCAACTTGATCAGATTGCTCAGAGCCCCATCCAGCCTGACCTTGAAAGTCTCCAGGGATGAGGCCTGGGCAACATCTCTGGGTAACTTGTTCCACTGATTCAACACACTCATTGATAAAGATGTCATCCTTATAGACAGTCTAAATCTACGCTCCATTATTTCAAAACTATTATCCCTTGTCTCATTGCAACAGGCCCTGCTAAAAAGACTGTCCCCATCTTTCCACAACCTCCATGGGCAGCCCCTTCCAGTGCTCAATCACCCTCACCATGAAGAAGCTGCTTCTCGTATCAATGTAGAACCTCCTCTGTTCCAACTTACACCCATTGCCCCTTGTCCTATCACAAAGGGCTTCAGAACACCTGGGATATGAGCTCTTGGGTTTTGGTGTTGGAGGGTGATTCTTCCCGTCTCTTCTGTACTCCTTCATTTTCATCAGGACAAGTTTGTCAGTGGGATACCTGTTTAAGGTAATAGTTAATGAAGTCGCAGTGGGTACTCTGAAGTTTATTGCACTTGGCATTGGAAAGATAGCAGAGGTATCTGGATTATGCTTCTACTTTCCAGGGGGGTTGTGGAGTCTCCTTCTCTGGAGATGTTTAAAACCCGCCTGGACACGTTCCTGTGCAACTTGATCTAGGTGATCCTGCTGTGGTGGGGGGATTGGACTGGATGTTCTCTTGATCCCTAATCTTCTGTGATTCTGTACATGAGAGATATTTCAGAGTTCTGTTCTAAACTCTTCAACTTTCCTGGGTTGTTCTCTCTTGTTTACATTTTGGGTTTGTTTTTTTTCCCGCTTCTGAAAACACCCCTACAGAAACAGAGAAGGCAACTTTCTTTGTGTGTGGACTGTTTATTCAGGAAATGAGATGGCAGGTGATGAAACATGGGGTGGAAGGAAGTGTTTCATAAGGGTGGTTTGGGTGGCTGATAGCATTAGGTGATCACAGTATACTTGAGAGCATACACAAGGCACGTGTTTGATCTGGTGTGGTTATACTTGTAGCTGACTTCTGAGCATTCAAACGTTGCAGTTCAGATTTAATGGGACTACGCAGGTCATCATTCTGTGACTTACCCTATGTGATTACTGGTTTTGTCCAGTCCTTCTGTTTTGCTTGTCTTCACAGTAGAAGAAATTGAACCTAGAGATTTCCCCAATCCCCACATTTCTATAATAGTGGAATAAAACCTCTACCTAGTTTGTCTAAGTTCTTGTTAGCTTCTGTAAGATGCTTAGTTGGACAGTTGAGGAAAATTCATTATTTCTTGGTTTAATCAGATTGTTTACTGCGTCTTTTGACACTGTTGGCCTCACTATGTTTTTATCAGTAACTAAGCTTCAGTTCCTGCTCTGACAGGAGGTTGGTCTAGATGATCTTTCAAGGTCCCTTCCAATCCCTAATGTTATGTGATTCTGTGATTCACTGAACTGGTCTCCGCAAGCATGGGGTCCCTGACACGCTGTAGCATTGTGTCATGTGTGAGAAGCGGGTTTGAGCTGTAGCCTGTTAATGAAGTATGTTTGGTGCATGAACTTGGGAAATGCGAGTTGTAGTCCAAGGCTGTGGCCTCGCACTACAACCAGGAGGCTGTACTAACCCTGGTGGACTCTATTCAAAGAGCCTCCAAAGCAAGGCGTGTACTCTTCTTATCTTCTATACTGTTGCTGCTTCCCCACTGCATAGAGCGTGCTTTCACTGTGTCATATGACTAGTGAATGACTGATCATTCAAGAGTTGTCATGTGATCCACTCTAGTTATATTTAGGATATAGATTTCCTTCAGTCTCCTAAAACTGATTCTCTCTCTTAATTGTAATGAAACTTGTTCCTTTTTTTGCCTTTTTCAGTACTTAGATCCCTTATGGACCATATTGGTCACCACAGTGACAACTGCTTACCTAGGTCAACTGATGATCTTTTGGGCGGCACGTTGGAGGGAGGGTCTAAAGGTAGTGGAGCCAGGCTCTTTTCAGTGGTGTGCAACAACAGGACAAGAGACAATGAGCATGAACTGAAACAGGAGGTTCCCTCTCAACATCAGGAAACACTTTTTTTTTTATGGTGAGAATAACAGAACACTGGCAACAGGGAGTTTATGTAATCTTCATCCTTGGAGGTACTCAGAAGTTGCCTAGATACTCTCTTGCAAAAGAAGTTGGACAAGATGACCTCCAGAAGTACCTTCCTGTCTCAGCCATTCTGTGATTCCCTGTGGAATACCATTTCTCTGGTACTGTTATGCCTGAATTTCTAGCCTTCTTGGTGGCAATGTGAACAACTAGCTTTTCTTTCTCCTAGTGTGCTTTGTCCATGCTTGTTGCCACATCAGTCTTTGAAGTCAAGTATATTATGTCTGTGTCATCTTAAGGACATTAATGATATGCTCTTACCTGATACCCGTCTTGGGCAACTTAAGTGCATTGCCTTATAATAAGCTCTAAGGAGAGAAGGCAGACACCCAGCAGAGCTCTGCAAGTCGCTTTTGAAAGTCTGAGTCCTGGAGAACACTCCCCTTTTGGAAAGGCTGAATCAGCATTCAGTAGCCATTTCTTTGTGCAGCTGGTGAAGCCCATTAGTAGGTCACAAATGAAGCTGTACATTGCCTATGAGGTATGAAGCTGGAGTGTTGGATGGTACTTTGATACTATAATGGATCAGAAAGCAGTATCACAGTGCCAATGCCAGATCTAATGACTGTGGGTGATAGTACTTAGGCAGAAAGCTAAAACCTGCCTGTATAATACAGTGTCCAGGGGTTCGAGTAACTTGGTCCATTGATTAAAGAGAAAACAGATTCAGGGGTCATCTCCTCCCCAACATTGTGGCTGCACCTTGGCTCAGGAACTCAGATGGTGGAGACTGAGCATGCAGGGGGTAGCATAACAATCATCTCAGCTGTTAGATCAGGCAAAAAGACTCTTGATTAAATTCTCCAAATTTAGTGAAGTGTTTGAATGAAAGCTAGTCTTTTGTGCCGTTGAGAATTATGTATTCAGTGTTTGAAATGCAATTCCTATAGGTTATCACTGCTATGGTTTAAAGTCTCTAATATGCCTGGAACAGGTTACATATTTGGTGAGGAGCCTTTCTTATGCTGGAGGAAAAAAAGGGCTTGTCTTTCCTGTTAAACCTTTATTCAGTTAATTGAACACATCCCTATGATAAATACTAACACCCTTCATCATCGCTGTGGCTCTGCACTGGACTCTCTCAAGCAATTCTGTGTCCTCCTGGAATGGAGGGGCCCAGAACTGGACACAAGATTCCTGATGTGGTCTCACTAGGGCAGAGTAGAGTGGGAGAAGAATCTCTGTCAATCTACTAACCACCCCCATTGTGATCCACACCAGGATGCCCTAGGCCTTCTTGGCCACAAGGACATATTGGTGGGTCATGGTCATTCTGTTGTTCACCTACTTCTACTTGCTGCACTATTTCTGGTACAAGCCAGGGTGCCATTTGCCGTCTTGACCACCTGGACACACTGCTGGCTCATATTCAGCCAGCTGTTAACCAAAACACCCAGATCCTTTACAACTGGGCAACTTCCCAGCCACTTCTTCAAGCCTGTAGTATGGCCTAGTGTTTTTATAACCAGAGACATACTTCTATGGCTGTTGAAACACTCTTTCTAAATGGTTGTGAGGTAAGAAGTCATAGATTACATTTGCGTAGGATTATGTTTAGGTAGATAAAATCTTGTTCACACAGTGAGTAGCTTTCACTGGTGCATACTGTCGTTTCCTTCAGTTGGAGATCCAAATAGGACGTTGACGTTCTTATAGTGCAGCTAACTGAAAACTAGACTGTTAAAAAAGCTACCTATGGCTGATGCAATCTGTTAAAATAAATTAAATAGAGATGTTATTAGGACAAGTTGTCCATCATGAAAAATAAGATACATTTCCCTTTTGCTTTAAATATATTGGTCTGTGCTTATCACCCTAGATCCTCTTCACAGATCGAGGGAAAGACTTTATTTTATGGCATGTGTTCTAGGAGTAGTCTAATTGCCATTAACATCAGGAATATTATGTCTAGTTCTGGGCCTCTCGTTCAAGAAGGTCACAGAACTGCTTCATAGAGTCTGATGCAGAGCCACAAAGATGATGAAGGAAAGGCTGAGGGAGCTGGGTAAAACAGAGACTGAGGGGTGACCTCAGTAATGTTGATAAATATGTGAAGGGTGGGTGTCAGGAGGATGGAGCCAGGCTCTGCTCAGTGGCATCTAATGATACGAAAAGGGGCAGTGGGTGTGAGCTGGAACAGAGGAGGCTCCACATCAATATGAGAAGGAATTTTTTCACTCTGAGGGTGGTGGAGCACTGGAACAGGATGCCTAGGGAGATTGTGGAGTCTCCTTCTCTGGAGACATTTAAAACCCACCTGGGCATGTTCCTGCATAGTTTGATCTAGGTGATCCTGCTGTGTCAGGGGAATTGGACTAGATGATCTTTTGAGGTCCCTTCCAATCCCTAATGTTCCGTGATTCTGTGATGGTTTTTTTGGTCGGTGCAGCTGCTTTAAAATGAGCAATAACTTTGTAAGTGCTTATTTGTATCTATCATCTGTACAAGAAACACAGGTGATCACCCGGCATGCCATCATGTAATTATTGTCAACTCATTCCAGTTTGCATATGTCCCTCTGAACATTTACATTGAGTTGTCTTTGCGAAGTAGGAACATCTGTTAGTTAAAGCCCTAAACCAAACAAGCAACCCATCAACCAAACTGCAAACATCTATTAATGGGCAGAGAGCAGCAAAGACAAGTCAGAAATGGATCCCAAAAGATAAAAAGATGATGATTTGAACTTTGGAAGTAAAGTGCTGTATTTTTCTCTCCCTCTCCAGGATCTCAAGTAGTAGGATGGAAGAACTCTAACTGACGAGGAGGCAGACAGCACACTCTTTCAGCATGGACACCGTTCTGGTTGATGGGGAACTTGATAGAACTTCAGTGAGTAACTTCATGTGGGTTCATGTGATCAGATGAACACAAAGATTTGCAAATAAAGGATTAAACAGCTTGAATTTATCCTCTTCTGGTGAATGCATTTGGAATTCATGCAGTATTGCTCGTCGTTTGCTAGGTTTCCATAGCAGGAGGGCTGGATGTCAACACATATTTGATTCTTGGATTTGATCGGCAGTTTCTGAGTATCAAAAGAAAAATGAATTCCTCTCAGCTTTACTAACTGGGACTTCACTAATTAGTGGTTAGGGACAAAAGTAAAAATAATGTGTTTGTTGGTAGAATGAGGAGCAGAAAATGTAGGGAGGATTGATGATGATATGTTGAGTCATTTCAGATGTAAGAGTTGATATTTGGTCCCGATTGTAAAATTTCTGGAGTAGTGAAAATACCAGCACTTCCTTCTAAGCACAACTTAAAACCAGGAAAGGATAGTTAGGGTTCTATGACACTTAATCATAGTTAAATTATTTAAGAATGTAATTGAAATTATTTAAGAATTGAAATTAATTAAGAACTTAATTTTTCTGGAAGCTGTGTTATGTGGAAACACTCCTTGCCTAAAGCAGACAATCTTTTCTTAGTTTCCAAAGCTGCTTTGTGATACAAAACACTGCCTCTCAAAGGCAAAACAGGTTATTTTTGCTGTAACTGGGGTGAAGCTCAAGTTTAACACCTTATTAGTGACAAACGTGGAGCTATGATGTTGATCAAGTGTTTTATAATCATTTTTATCTTAAGCAAACCTCCCTGATGAGGAAAGGCTGAGGGAGCTGGGTCTCTTGAGCTTGGAAAAAATAAACCCTGAGTGGTGACCCCATTAGTGTTGACAAATATGTGAAGGGTGGGTGTCAGAAGGATGGAACCAGGCTCTGCTCAGTGTTATGTGATGATAGGACAAGGGGCACTGGATGTCAGCTGGAACATAGGAAGTTGATCTGAGAAGGAACGCCTTCCCAGTGACTGGTGACGGAGCACTGGGAGGGGCTGCCCATGGAAGTTGTGGAGTCTCCTTCTCTGGAGAAGTTTAAAACTTGCCTGGATATGTTCCTGTGCGACTTGGTCTAGGTGATCCTGCTCTGGCAGGGGGATTGGACTCGGTGATCTTTCACAGTGCCTTCCAATCCCTAATGTCCTGTGATTCTGTGTGTAGTTTCGGTTCTGTGACATGGGTTCACAGTAGCGTGATGTTAAGAAGGTATCTTCAAGTGAGCCTTTTTGCATTTTACCAAGTCTCCTTCAGAAGATTGCCAGATGTATGGATGGATTTGCCTTTCATCCTATGTGCTTAAGCATCTGAATTGTCATCTCAGAATGTTTTAACTGATGATACACTGTGATTGCCTTCTCTAAGCATTTCTTTCCAAAATAGCATCTCTTGCCTGCCTTAATTACAATGAGAAGTTGTAATTGCACTACAGCTGCTAAAAAACTCTTGAAAGCTTATCTGTCAGCTTAATCTACTTGGTCTGGTGTTACCAGAGTAAAAAATGGAAACTGAAATATAAAAAATGTAAAATCCCATACATTTTTAAGAGGTGTGACTCAGTAACTTTGATGACCTCATGTGTTTGTGAATCCTAACACATCTCAGACTTCTACATTTTAAAGGGTTATGTTTGAGGTTTTTCAGTACTTTTAGCTGCAATCTGGTTGGGTTTTTTTACGTTCCATTTATCTTATTACACTTAATGGAATTCATAAGTTGCTAGCATACACAGAGAATACCGATGAACATTTTGCTACATGGTTTAAGCACTTTGGAGGCTTCTTAGGAGGTACCTAAAGGAAGTGTCAGCTGTCTAATGCCTGTTTTGGATTGTGTATAAAAGACAGCGCAGGGGATCACTGAACTTAACACTGTGGGCTTTTCTTTCCAGCATTAATTTAAGGAGAAAAGTGTTACATGAAATGTTCTTCCTAGGTTCATATGTACTGTATCTGAACACAATTTTTATGACAGCACAGCGAACTGATTTTGTAGTGTGGTGCCTTTAAAGCCCTGTAAAATGCTAAACATTTTGTTTGGGTTCTTGTTCTAGAATAGTTTTTGCTTAATTTTTTGTAAAACAATAATTAAATTTAAAGCAGCCAAACTGGCCCAGAGCTCAAGCATCAGTTGGGGACGTTTGGTTTAAACCATTTTTTTTTTAAGTGATGTATTTAAGAAATTCTACTAGTTATCTTTAATTTCTACTAAAACACTTATTTTATACATGCATTGTCTCATGTAGTTCCGTATAGCTTGTACAGTCAGTCTTTTCTATTTAAATATATCAACAGACCTTAGAGTGCAGAACAGAGATTATTTTTACTGATGAGGTTTGCAGGTTGCGGTAGTGGTCCTGAATTCAAGTGTAATGTGATGTGTGTCCACTTCTGGGTCTCTCAGTTCAAGGACACAGACTGCAGAGGGTTCAGCAGGGGAATTGGACTAGATGATCTTTTGAGGTCCCTTCCAATCCCTAACGTTCAGTGATTCTGTGATTAATCTCGGTAGCTCACGTGTATTAGAAACTGCTTTCAAGAGCAGTCTGTCTCTAGCAGGGTGAAAACTCTTACCAGGTTTTTAACACGTCCACTTAAACTCTATTAAGAATTTAGCTGTAGGTTTAGATTGTAAATCTAGTAAGTATGTCTAACAAACGTGTCTGTTGTGGTGTGAGATTCAGACCCGCTAGCGCACCATGTTTTTGCTTTTACCGTAATGTGCAACGGGAAGTGGATTTTGCTTTATAGGAAAAGTTAGCAGATACAATTTTAGGTTCAGTTGTAGTTTTTCTAACCTTTATTTCTGAGAAGCAAACATACAAAATTGCACTTTCCTGAAGCATAGAGCTAGTTTTATATGAAAATAGTATTATGGCTGCTGTTTCATGATGGTTGCTATTACTGGTTTTATTCCTTAGTCTTAATCTAAAACTTAACTTGGAGGAAGGTTAGATTTTGTATGTTTTGGTAGTAACTTTTCTTTACTAAATGTGCCTCAGCAGAAGCTAAATGAATCACATAGTGTGAAGACCCTCCCTTGTCAAATGACTTACCCTGTAATCAAAATAATCAATTAAATAAGAAAATAAGTGTAGACTGTATCTCTGGAGATAAGTGTGTATTAATTTTGTGTCTTTAGGAAAAGAAGTTGTGGGAGATAATGGACAGGAGTGCTCTGAGGCCATTTCTCTTTAGAGAAGACTTTGGAGTAGTAAAACAGTGATTCTTTAGTTCCCTTAGGGGTTTGAATCCCTGGTCAGCATTGACATGAATTGCACATGACAGAGGTGTGGCAGGCTACTAGAACATCTTTTTTGCTGAAAATAGTCTCGTCTCAGTGTCTTGGCACACTGCCTCAAGATCTACAAGTATGTATTCTGCAGGTTTTAGGTAAACACATGGATAGAAATAGCTCTAATGTAGAGAGGGGGTTGACCAGCAACGGAGGCAGTTTGGTGTGTAAACAGAATGTCTGTTGGAGAAGATCAGGGCCAGAGTTAGACAGGCTTGTGTTTCAGCCCCTGGCATAGGAGCTGTTTGTACCCGTTCATAGGATTAACCGTGCAATGCTAAAATATTTACATGAAAAGCCCCTGCCTCCTCTCCTGTGACCGGTTGCCCTGCTCTGTGGTGTCACGTTGTATCTTGGTCAAGGCTGCTTGAGAGACAAGCTGTGAGACAGGACCTGCTGTGGTGCTGCTTCATGCTGTTTCTCCAATGTGTAAGTGAACATGCGGTCCGAGTCTCAGAGATTTCTGATCCTGTGTGTTTGCTAATGATTGATTTGTCCAGTTCCCTTCTCTCGCTTTCCAACTTGTAGTGTGAAGGCAGACCAGTGATGGATAATGGTGTTTCCAGTCCTTCAGACAGCTTTTGGAGCTCTGTACAGCAACTGCAGACTCCTTTATCTTGCCTCTCCTGTCAGTCACTATTCTCTTGAATCCCAAGATTCCGCTCCAGTTCAACAGTTCAAACCTAAATTATCTCCTAGCCTGTAGTATGCTGCCTGCACATGGAAAAGAAATGCTTTCTCTTGAAAAGCATTGACTTCTTGAATACATTTCATGTGTTCAGGGCTTCCTCAATCAGTGTTTTACTCTTTGACCTAACTTTAGTCTCTGACGGGGATAGAAGGTTGTTTGCCAAGTGCACTTACAGTTTATTTCAGCTTCTCCTGTTTAACAAAGTCCTTCTCTACTAAGTGCAGATTGTGAAAGAAGGGTTCCTTTACCTTTCCAATGATGTCTAATGCAACTGCAACTACTCTCATTGTAGTACTTTACTTTTGGACATGGCAGTGTAGATTTAATATAGACTTTTGTTTTTTCTTTATGGTTCCTGCTGTTTATATCTGATGACAGAGAGGCTCGACTGGATCTTCTTTAAACCAGGGCAAGAACTACTCTCTGTTGTGGAATTTGTTTTTTCATTGGGGTATAGAATCTATGGTTTATTATGTTTTAATTTTTATGGAGAAAATGTTCATGCTGATCAGCACGCTTGTTTTCTCTCCCTTTTCTGTTATGTGTGGGTTTCAAATGTAGTAAATCATTGAAGACATAATAGGTGGCACTTACATCACATTTGTACACGTCAGAAAGGAGTACAGACCCTTATGATGTCATTACTCTTCCACAGCACCTGTATTTGCTAGAAAATATAGTATCTTAAATTTAAAACTGCACTGCTTGTGTTGCATCCTGAGCAATTTGAAATGTTAGCTGTGTTCATAGATGAGCTGAATCTGTGGTTTCTAAGTTTGTGTGAGAAAGCAGTTAGATCTAGGTGATCCTGCTGTGGCAGGGGGATTGGACTAGATGATCTTTTGGTAGGTCCCTTCTGATCGCTAATGATTCTGTGATTCTGTGATTTGGATCTGGCACTGGTGACTGCTTGCACATTACTGGTGCTGACAATTTTAGATCATTCAAAACACCTAAAGAGCTTTAGTCTTCTCAAAGCATTCTGCATAAAAATGTTTTGCAATATGTTGTCTCCCAAGTCACATGAGCACTAAATTGCTTATGGAGATCTTCCTCTCAGAATTAAGCAGCATTTGGAGCATTCGCTGGTTACTAACTGTATATGACGATGGCTTCTAATAATGTCTCCTCTATAAGCATATTTGTCAGTTTTGTTGCTTCAACCTTTCTGAACTGTTAAGTCTCTTGAGGTCTCGCCTTCAGTATTGAGGTGCATGTTGTATTTTAGTTATGAACTAACACTGTTTTCATTGTCCTTCTTTCCCACTGCTGCTGCTGCTTTTGTGCACTTGCTTCTTCCTGGCCTGGATTTTTTTTGTTTGCTGTTCTTCATTCTTCAATTGTATGTGTGCGCAGCATCATGGTGATAACAGAGACTCTCATGGACCATCAAGTAAGTAACTCCCCTCTCCTCTACAGTATGTTTGCACATACGTTCATAAGACTTAGAATAAATCTTTGCGCACCGGCTGTTTGGCTCAGTACTAGGTTTTCTTCTGTCCTGTAGTTGAGAAGCTGAAGCATAGTGCAAACTGTTGTAGAAGTATTTTCATGTGGAATATTATGAATCTAAATGTTTCCCTACATGAACCTTTCTTTTGTGTGTGTGTGTAAAAGCTTAGTTCTTTATTCTTCACCTTTCTCAGTCATGGCTAGAAAAACATAAATCTTTAAAAATACTTATTTAAAACAGATAATAAAACATTGAAGTAAATGGGTCAGAAACCATTTATTGTATATGGTTTTATAAAATGGTTTTAGTTTTGGGCTTGTCTGTTTATAGTGCCATCTGATTTGCTTGATTTCAATAAATTTACATAGTCAGAAGTGAACAGGTGTGTCTACTGGAACAGTCAAATAAGGTGTGTTGATGTACACAGCCAAAGGCTTGTTAGTGCCATTGGTTCACAGGTGTTGGTAGAAGCATAGGACTGTCAGAATAATTTTGCCTGGCATTAAGAGTCTGTTTATGCGGTGAAGGATGCAGACACAAGGAAAGGCTGAGGGAGCTGGGTCTCTTGAGCTTGGTGAAAAGGAGACTGACGGTTGACCCCATGAATGTTTATGACTATGTGAGGGGTGGGTGTCAGAAGGATGGAGCCAGGCTCTGCTCAGTGGCATCTAATGATAGGACAAGGGGCAATGGGTGTGAGCTGGAACAGAGGAGGTTCCACGTAAATATGAGAAGGAACTTCATGGTGAGGCTGATAGAGCACTAGAAGGGGCTGCCTAGGGGGGTTGTGGAGTCTCCTTCTCTGGAGATGTTTAAAACTCACATGGACATGTTCCTGTACAACTTGGTCTAGATGCTCCTGCTGTGGCCAGGGGATTGAACTGGATGATCTTTTCAAGGTCCCTTGCAATCCCCAATGCACTATGATACTGTGAAATTTTTCCTTTTTGTTGAGAAATCTATGCAGAAGCAATGAATTTAGTTGATACTGCTCATGACAGACATGAAAAAATAATGTGAAATTGGATTATAATAAACCCTTTCCTATATCTGATGTCCTTTTACCAATTTCAAGAGGGTAGGTACTTTCACTTGCTCGTTATACACACAGTAGAAGTAGGAATCTACCACTTAAGATTTTTTTTTAGTTCGTAGCTTTATCTGATGGAATAAATTGGCTGTAAAAACCTCAATTTGTCTTTCTTCTTATGCATGAATTGTAGTGACAAATTATATTTTAGCAATTTGGCCAGTGTGAGGAAATTGAACAAAGGATCTATTACCAGCTCTTAATAATTCTTGTGGTCTTGAAGTGTGCCCTTCCAAGAGTCTTAAGGAAGCTTTGATATTTACTAAATGATATTTCTTGTCTAAAATAACACTGCTTATCTTCAAGGAGGTAGATGGTATGGACATCAACTCACTCAGGTAGAGGAAGGCATGAATGGAGGTTGTCTTTCTCTCAGATTAAGTCCTCTGAAGCTTGAGTGAAAGTCTAATCACTGCTTTGAGGCCTTTCAGTGGAAAGAATGGTTGGCAATGCTATTATACATCTTGTTGGACACATTGAGCATGTGCCTCCCGAATTAATCTTTCAAGTTGTTGAGATGGCTTGTGAAATCAAAGGAGAACTAGAATCATAGAGTAGTTTGGATTGGAAGGGATCTTTAAAGTTCATCTGGACCAGCCCCTCCAACCCCCTACAGCTTCCACTAGATCATGTGGCTCAGCACCCTGTCCAACATGTCTTTGAATACTTCCAGGGATGGGGCATCCATAGCCTCTTTGAGCAACCTTTTCCAGTGTCAGTGAGCACCATCCTACAACATTTCTTTAATACATCCAATCTAAATCTATTCCCTTTTAGTCCTAAACTGCTTTCCCTTGTCCTGTCACTACAAGCCTTGGTAAAAAGTCTTTTTTATAAATCACTTCAAGTATTGTAGTCTTCCCAGAACCTTCTTGAGACTGAACAACTCCAACTCTCAGTCTTTCTTCTTAGATGTGTTCTAGTCCTCTGAGCATTTCCGTAGGTGAAACATTTCCCAGGGCTCCCCTGTGTCTCCTTTTCTCCAGACCAAACAAGCCCAGTTCCCATAGCTGTTCCTCGCAGGGTTTGTTCTCTAGATCCTTCACCAGCTTCATTACCCTTCTTCATACTGTCTTGTGTTCATTTTAGGCTTTACTGAAGAAATTTTTCCATCGTTGTAATAACAGTAGCTGTAATAACAGTAGTGATGAAGTTAAGAGAGCCTCTGTACTTTCAGAGTCTGTCCAGAAACAGAACTTACTTGTTTTGCCTAGGTCTTCTCCTGAACTTTTAAACTCCGGCTCTTTGACCAAAGGTTGGGAGCTCTAAAAATGAGCAGCATTGTAAGCTGCAACCTTTTAGGGAAGCTCTTCCTTAGTAACCACCTGTGTTTCCCCCTCCAATCTCTTTTTGAGAGCACTTCTGGTTCCACTGGACAGGTGCCACTGAGTCAGCCATTCTTCTGCTATGAAAAAAGGTAACAGTTTAGTTGTAGCTTAAGGAAATGTGCAGATACCATCAAAAGAATGACTGGCCAGGTGATTTTATAAATAGATAGGAGACATCAAATAAGTCTTTCAGACTGGTAAGGTTAAAGGAGTGTAACTCTTCTGCTTTTAACAGTCTGTACGTTATCTTTATTAATAAGACTCGGTTCGTGTACTGTAAGCTCTTGTGATGTTACTCGTGATTCATTTCAGCTTTCAGGGATCGTGACACAGCTTGATCTGGCAAGCTGTTTCCTGAGTTGGCTATTTTGAGGGTAGTTAAACCAAGAGCTATCCTAGATAGTAGTGAAGAAAGCAGGACTTCAGATGTGAAGAGCTCAGTGCTGTATCTATATGCAGTAGCAGCCTTTTGTACCTCTTCCTAGGTTTTGTTTTCATCATCTTCCTCACATCTTAGACTGTTGTTGTCAGCCTCTTTCTGCCATCCCCTCCGAAGCAAATCTCTGGTTTGAAACCCTCTTTCTGGAATGGAAAATTTTGCAAGGCAGCATTTAAATGCCACTCTCATAAATAACTGTGAAGTTGTTAATGGAAACTCATACCCAAGCATGTAACATCACTGAATGACCATCCATTTTGTATTTCAGCAGTGGTAACAAACAGTGATGAGTCACAGCTTTTAACTCCAGGAAAAATGAGCCAGCGCCAGGGGAAAGAAGCCTATTTTACTCCAACCAAAGAGTTACACCAGCCATCTCTCAGCCCAGGAACTGTCCATAGCCATGGTAAGACAAGGCTATTTTGTACTGTCTTAAATGCTGACATTCATTATTTGTACTACATACAAATAATTGGTTCAAAACCACTGCCTTTCACAGTAAAGAGGTAAGGAAGAAAGCATATTGATATATTGTGTGGAATTCTTTGTGTTCTGAACCTGAACAAATACTGTGTGATGCACTAGTTTATTAAAGTGTACTGTGATCTATGGGAGAACAGTCCACGTTGTGTTAACTCATCATCTCTGTGTAAATCCCCATTTAAGTTGTGTCTTTTCTCAGAATTATAATGCTATGCCACCTAAGCCTAGAACCTTTCTGTAGAGATCCTCCTGCTGAAAGACACTTCTACTCAAGAAAGAGAAAAAGGTCTCGGCACTACTTTTTGACAGCTTTCAAACTGTCCCTTTGCCTTGCTAAACCTGTTGAAAGCAAACTCTTGGTGGATCCATGTGAACTAAGTGGGTGCAGAGTGAAATTGTCAATAGACCTAACACAGTCTATTGAAATCCTCTGTTTAAGACAAAAACCAAGCAGTATTTCTCGTGCCTATTTGCATTTGAAACTGCTTCTGTTGTCCTCTCGCCTATGATATCCTTAGATGTGTTGTACAGCGTGTGGAATCCTTAGTGGCTCTTTGTAAATAATACTCTTTCTCCTTTTACTCGTCAGCAATTCTAATCATCTGTACTTCCTTTAGTTCTTGCCATAAATATTGTATCTGAGGTTTGTTTTATAACTCTCCTTAATTTCCATAGCTTGCCTTATCCAAGTAATTATATGAATCCATTAGAGTAATAAAGGCAGTTTGTCAGGTAACTTTGAAGCATTTTCCTGTTTTCCCATTCCTCACCACTTGGATCATAAGAAAACAACCAACAACTGGAAAACCAAAGACAGTTTTTACCATGTTGAATCTGGTAGCCTCTCAATGTATTTGATGAATCATGATGGTATTTTCAGTGTTTCCCACAGCTCTGATGCACTTTTCCAAAAGTTGCTGACAACTCACTGAGACTTCACTCCTCTGAGCTGCATTGTGCTTATCCTGGAATTATTTTCTGTAGAATATGCATCTATATCATGCATGGTTAAATAAATTACTGATTATTCTCTTTATGGGAAAGAGAAGGTAAAGGGTCTAGAGAATAAATCTGATGATGAAAGACTAAGAGAGCTGAAGCTCTTTAGTTTGAAAAAGAGGAGGCTGGGAGGAGACCTCATCACTCTCTACAACTACCTGAAAGGACATTGTGGAGAGGTTGGTGCTGGTCTCTTCTCACAAGCA
>JAOXOE010000001.1:27394608-27414771 GCA_028565055.1 Phoeniculus purpureus | reverse complement strand
GGGGACTCAACCACCACCCTGGGCAGCCCATTCCAGTGCCTGACCACTCTCTCCATGAAGAATTCCTTCCTGATGTCCAGTCTAAACCTCCCATGTTGAAGCCCTTCTCTGTGCTTCTGCCACTAATTACCTGTGAGAAGAGACCAGCACCTCTACAATGTCCTTTCAGATAGCTGTAGAGAGCAATGAGGTCTCCCTTTAGCCGCCTCTTCCTTAAACTAAACACCCCCAACTCTCTCAATGTCTCCTCATCAGATTTATTCTCCAGACCCTTCCTCAGCTTCGTTACCCTCCTCTGCACTTGGTCCAGCACTTCGATGTCTCCCTTGGACTGAGGTACCCTAAACTGGACCCAGTATTCAAGGTGTGGCCTCACCACTGCTGAGTACTTCTTTGCAAAGGGAGGGAGTGTGGCATCAGGATTTCATTGATGGAACTGGAATTCCAGGTATGTAGAGTCTAGCTCTGACTACTTGGGTGAGTAATTTACCCCTCATCTGCCTTAGTCTATAATTAAAAATTGTAATCTCAACTGGTGTGATGCTTAGTTTGTGTTTGTAAAGTGCTTATAAATCCTTGCATTAAGAATAGAACAGATGGATAAGCTACTATTAATACTGCTTTCACCAGAATAGGTGCATTAGCTTACTCCTAGAGTTCACCGAAATGTTGGATTTTCCATATGTTGCAGCTTGCTTGAACAACCAACCCTCCTCTCCTTCCCTTTTAGCTTCATTAATGTGTTCTGAAAGAGGAGAACAGAGAATCAATTGAAATATTTGAGACTGGAAAGTTTAACATACTACAGCACTTAACTCCAGCCTGCAGAATATTTAAAGTGTAGTTCCACTCTGGATTTGGCAAGCTGAGGCAGTACCTATCTGGAGCGTTAGTACCGCTGGATGCTGCATTTCACTCTATGGCAATCCAACTTGCAGTATTGGATGTTTATAGCTGCTTGACGGTTGAGAAATTACTAACGATAAGACGAGAGGAAACGGCCTCAAAATGCATCAGGGAAGGTTTAGACTGTATCTTAAGAAGAAGTTCTGTGCTGAGAGAGACTCATAGTTGTACTCATAGTTGAGAAACTATGAGTTGACTCATAGTTGAGAAACTCACAGTTGTAGAGAGCCATGAGGAGTCTGCTTAGCCTCTTTTTCCTCAAAACAGCCCCAGTCCTCTCAATCTCTCCTCAGAAGATTGATTCTCCAGGGCTTTGGTCAAGCGAAGTACCCAATGGTATTGGAATTCGTTCTGACATCCATAGGCCAGAGCAGCTAGAATAATATATTTTCTTTTCTCCTTGAAAACAGCCTGGAATCTTTCATTTTTCTGGATTTTTTAAAAATTTATTTTAATTTGCTTTAGCTTAGCAAACACAGTCGTTAATTGCTTACTAACTGTATTTCACTGACAACCTGATGTCACCTGTGGCTTTCTGTACAATGCTGAAGAAAAACTCTGTTAAAAACTCTTTACTCCAGTAGTAAAAGTTAATCATAGAATCAGAAAGCCATAGCATCGTCCTGGCTGGAAAGGACCTCCAGCATCATCAAGTCCAGCCCGCATACCAACAACTCCCTAACCCCTAGACCACGACCTCAAGTGCTCTAGCTACTTGGTTTTTAAACACCTCCAGGGATGGGGACTCTACCAACACCCTGGGCAGCCTCTTCCAGTGCCCAACCACTATCTCAGGGAAGAACTTCTTCCTAAAATCTAATCTAAACCTCCTCTAACACAACTTGAGACCCTTTCTTCTCATTCTATCATTAGTAATTTGGGAGCAGAGACCAGCAGCAGCCCCACAACAACCTGCTCTTAGGTAGCTGTAGAGAGCAACCAGCTAAAGAATCACAAGCTAAACAAAAACTCTATAGATCTGGAATCTTGTGTCCAGTTGTGGGCTCCTCAGTTCCAGGAGGACACAGAGCTGCTTGAGAGAGTCCAGCACAGAGCCACAAAGATGATGAAGGGAGCGGAGCATCTCACTGATGAGGAAAGGCTGAGGGAGCTGGGTCTCTTGAGCTTGGAAAAAAGGAGACTGAGGGGTGACCCCATGAATGTTGATAAATATGTGAAGGGTGGGTGTCAGGAGGATGGAGCCAGGCTCTGCTCAGTGGCATCTAATGATAGGACAAGGGGCAGTGGGTGTGAGCTGGAACAGAGGAGGTTCCACATCAATGTGAGAAGGAACTTCTTCCCAGTGAGGGTGACAGAGCACTGGAAGGGGCTGCCCAGGGGGGTTGTGGCATCTCCTTCTCTGGAGATGTTTAAAACCCTCCTGGATATGTTCCTGTGCAACTTGAGAAACAGAAGGTGCGTAGGTGTAGGTAGATGGATTGACAGTGGAAGCAGAGTTTTGTAGGTCTGCAAATAGTGATGTTCACAATGAAAGGAAAGGAGGTGAAACTTGCAGCTTTAAAAAACATCTGTTTTGGGTATTTGGCATCGTTGACAGCAGCAGCAACAGAAGTTTGACCAGGCAGTAAGAAATATCTGGAGCTTGACTTTCATCATCCCTGTGCTGGCTCAGCATGCAGAAAGCTCTGAAGACTTAGCATGCATCTCTTCTTACCATTGGTCAGGGGAAGCCAAGTTACTGTGGTCTAGCAGAAGGAATGATAGAGCCCCATGTCAGGGAACTCAAAGCTTTTTCACAGTATTGGCAAATCTTCTTGAGATGGCCACTGGGCTTTGGCCAGGTTTCTGCCAGGAAATCACATGAGCTGGGTCTCTACGAAGCCACAGTGTTGGATCTGGAGGGAGAAATACTGCATGCCAGCGGTCATAGGAGATGAGTTCATCGAGCATGGAGGAAGCTCTGCATACACTGGCAGAGTAAAGATCACTGCAGAAAAGTCAAGCTCCTTTTTTTTCAGCTAGCACTTTCAGTGTGTTAAGACTTCTTTTTGGTAATGGTATTTGGCCTGCAGGTGGCAAAGTCTTGCCAGTCTGCTTCCAAATCAAGCTGTTTGCTGGGTAGCTGAGTTACACCTAACCTTTGCTAATGCTTTCTGCCTTTCCTCTCACGTTTCCTTTGTTTTTACTCTCTGCATCTAAACAGACTTAGTCACTGAAGTAACCTCATGCACTCTTCTGTTTCCCTTTACTATGTCAGTCCTTTGAATAGAAAGCTGAAGAAGGGCTAAATAATTGATTATCTTGACATAGTATCAAGACTGTATTACTAAGCATGTCGTGTTCTACCTCACTTTGTCTTTCTGTAAGCCTTTTACTGTCTCAGCACTAGAGAATATTCTGTTAGAGGGTTTGTTGAGTCTCCAACAAGACTAATTTTTAACACATGCATATTAACAGTAAATATTACTTCTAATAATCAGATGCCTTCTCTGTAGAGCAGTTGTGTCTAATGTCTTGGAAAGATGTTAACGCTTTTGCTTTGTTCTGCTGCGTGGGGGTTCTCTCCAAACCCTTGCAAACCTTTGCACTTGGAGAGTCTTGGGTTCTCTCACTGTGGTCTCCAGAGCTCTTTTGTCTTTCCATGATGAGAGAGTATTTGTAATCAGCAGTGTATAGGAGCCACGTGGACTGGTTATTCTTTAGGTAGTTCTGTTTCATTATATGGGCGATTGGATTAGATGATCTTTCAAGGTCCCTTCCAATCCCTAATGTTCTGTGTTGTACTGCTGCAAGGACCTGACCCCAGTGACAAGGGTGGTCACTTCTCTGCTTTTTTGTTGAGGGGAACCTCATGGCAGCAAAGCCCCAGTTCTGCAAAATCACACTAGTTATTCAAAACAGCTTTAGTGATGCTTGTCTCAGATGGGATGTGTGTGAGGTTCTAGACACCATAATCAAGGAAGGAGTTTGACTCCTAAATAATCTGATTTTTAACTCGTGTTACCAGACTGAACTTCTGGTGTATATGTTGTAAGCTCTTCTCTGTGCGGTTAGCCTCCTGAATCTATTATCTTGACCTCCTGCTTTCCTATTGTAATGCATACTCTAGTGCATTCCTCTCTGCAAGTCATCGTGTTTATTAAAACGTGCCTTTTCTGCAATGCTGCTCCACCCAGCATTTGTGGCTTGGGTGAATTGCATGTGTTCCTTTCTCTGTGGGTTAGAGCTCTGTGAAAGCATGGTGCTGGGTTTGAAGGACGCAGCAGGGCTGATCACTGTGAAACTTCTCAAGCAAGTTCTCTTTTTCCATGACTGTCTCTGCAGAACTGGCCTTCTTAAACCTGAACTGTGACACTGAGAATTTCATAAGGGCCGAGGTGAAAACCTGAAACTTGAGCAGTGAGCAAACCTATTTACTTTGTGTGGGAGGAGCCAAGCAAGGAATGTTAGCAAGAGAGGCGGTGCAGCCAAGTGCAGTTGCCAGCAGGGCACTGGGGGCCTTGGTGTTCATTCATAACCACTTTCAGGCTTGTGTCTGGAATTACTCCTCAGCTAAGTAGCACTCCACTTGGACATACCAGGGAACAGGATAATACTTGGTGAAAGAAACTTGCCACTATAGACTGCTGACACAGCTTGTAGCCTCGTGTTCAGATGTCTTTTTTATATTGGTATCTGAAGGCAAGTATATCTCTAATACTGGTTTTGTTAGACAGGCGAAAACCTCTTAAATTCCATGTAGAAAAATCAGCTGTTGGATAACATGTTTTTACAGGGATGATAGTCTAACAGTTGCCTTTCTGTGTTGTATGCATGCTGCATGTTACAAATTATTTATGACCTTTTCCTTTGTTGGGCTGGGGGGAGAATTCTACTGGAAAACATAGCCCTGTAGAGATGTCAAGGCAAATTATTGTCAGGCAAGTCTAAAAAGCTTCTCTTCTCTGCTATAACATCAGTTTTTCTTCCTCCTTCTGTCTGCTTTCACAGGTTTGCTTTTCAGAAGGCTTTGGGTTTTCCTTGTGTACTTCTAAAAGGAAAAGGAATATTTATTTGCTTTGCATTGCATCGCTATGTGCGCTCCCAGTTTTATTGTTGCATCAGTATCAGTTAATATAAATTAACATTTTAAACTTCTAAAAATCTATACAAAAATATTACTGTGTATAAAATTCCTCAGTTGGATAGATCTGCATATATTTTATTTGAATTCCATGTCCATTATTGGAATTTATAGCTGTTCTATTCAGAGGTGTCTTTCGATAAGCCTATATTTTTTTTTTTTAACTCTGTAAATACCTTTTAATTGGAGAAATGACTTAAAACTAAACTTGGGCTTTGTCAAAAGCATTCATAACACTGCTGGAATTGCATGGACCTTCTGTTTGTCTTTGTTTAAAGATCATTTGGATGAGGTGTTGAGGGATATGATTTACGGGTGAACTTGTAAGGTAAGGTAGATGGTTAGACTCGATGATCTCAGGGATCTTTTCTAACCAGAGTGGTTCTGTGATTTGTCATGACACAATGCATGTTTTCCTGTACAGATACAGTCGCACACCTGATGCATTTAGGCTAGAATGGGGATACTTTCCTGTTTATGCAGGCTTCTCAGCTATGCCTGGCTTCTGCAGTTGGACTTGATCCATAGTTCTGTTTGTGAGTGTCTTGAAATGGTGTCTGCTCCCAAGCAGCGTATGTTAGTGCAGTTCTTTTATCTCAATTATTAAGGCACTGGGAACTGTTACCAAAGATTGGAGGCTTCCTGGGTTGTTAGACTGAGATACCACTTGATGAATAATACTAACCATGATTTGATCAGTAGACTGATCTATTCTGTCCGAATTTATTTTCAGGGAGGGGAGAAAAGGCAAGAGGAGATTTTTTTAGACTTTTTTGGTGTCTGATAGATGTTGGCTGATGAAGTTCACCTTTCAGTGGTCTAAGTGCCTTCAGAGCTTTAAAGCCAAACTACTTCGGCACATGTTGATCGCAAGAATGTTTGTCTCCTTCTCTGGAGAAGTTTAAAACCCACCTGGACATGTTCCTGTGCCACTTGGTCTAGGTGATCTTGCTCTAGCAGGAGGATTGGACTAAATGAACTTTCAAGGTCCCTTCCAAACCCTAATGTGCTGTAATTCTCTTTGAGCTGAAGCAGCAGCTGAGGGAGCTGGGGCTGGTTAGACTGGAGAAAAGGAGCCTCAGGGGAGACCTCATTGCTGTCTACAACTGCCTGACAGGAGGGTGCAGGGAGGTGGGAGTTGGTCCCTTCTCCCAAGGAACAAGGGACAGGAAATGGCCTCAGGCTGCCCCAGGGGAAATTGAGGCTGGCCCTGAGAAGAAACTTCTCCCTGGAAAGGACCCTCAGCCCTTGGCACACACTGCCCAGGGAGGGAGTTGAATTGCCATCACTGGCCATGTTTCCCAGTTGTAGAGATCTGGAGCTCAGGGACAGCTCCAGATGGGTGGATTGGGACAGCTGGGTTCAGTGTTGGACCAGATGATCTTGGAGGGCTTTTTCAACCTGAATGATTCTGTGATTCTATTGCAAGTACAGAGCATACAGAAGCCTCTGACTGCTTCCAAATGCCTCTGTGTCCTTTCAGGAATCAAATTTATTGCAAGGGATTAAAAGGGTTTCTCAGAGCTTTAAGAAATGAGTATGTGGAGAACAGAACTCCCTTTAATATCACAGGCTGGTGCTCCAGAGTTACAATACATTTTAGCTGAAAATCACACCATGGAGCAGATGGCTGTTTTTATCATATGTTACAGGTTCCTTCTGATCCGACAGCCTTTTGGTTGTGTCAGCTATCTGCCCAGCAACGTAGGCTGCTTTGAAGTAGATGAAGCAAACGAACATGTGTATACAAGTATTAGCAGACATAATAAATCACAAGCTGTTGAAAAGGTTGAGAACTAGTGAGTTTTTATAGCCAAACCACGTAATTAACTGCTTCACTACTGCAGATTTCAGTGAAATACGTAGATGACTTGCTGGGAGGGAGATGGAAGGAAGAAGCTTCAATTAGGTTTTTTCTTTCCCCATACTTTGTAGTAGTGAGACAGTCATATTCTGGCAGGAGGCAGAGAGCCTGCCTCTCCCGTGTCAGAATACCCATGTAATGGTTTCCTTGGTTGGGAGATGGCATCAAAGAGGGAAGCTGAACTTGATCCATATCTTAATTTTATCTACTGAAAGATTTCTCTTCTAAACGAGGAAAGAATGTGGGATGGAGAAAAGGATTTTTAATCTGTTTTCATTTATTGTTTGGCTACTTTTAACAGTGTCAAGGAACCTGAGAGTAAACAGAGAGAAACAACCTTCAGGATTATGTTGTTTTCTCAACCCCTGAATGTCTTGCCACTTTCTAGTAGCATGAGCATAATGTGGCAGAGAAGACTGTTGTCGAAGCACCTGGTAGGCTGGCAAAGCTATGCTCAGTGGTGGCTACAAACTGGCTGACACAGCAGCTGGAGGCAGCTGCAGACAAAGCAGCTGGTGGTGGAGCCTTTAGTCTGTGTGATTCTGCCGTTCTGCTACAAGACACGGAAACGTCCCGATACCAGTGTCAGCAGAGCATTCCTGGCCAGAGTCATAGCCCTGACCCCGAAAGATGAGATAACATACCCATTGACTGGGCAAGATAGGTCTGTAATGAGAGGATACAGTTCCTTCTGTGTGCAAGGGGAGTTTTTGTGCTGCACCTTTCTGTTGGTTTTAATTAGAAAAAAGAAAATGCTTACTCCAGAGAGATTTGGGCCAAGACACTTGTTCCTTTTTGTAGTTAAGAAGATAGATGTGAAGAAGAGATGAGGAGCTGCGCTTACTTAAAAATAAAAAGATGGCGTTTTCCCCCCATGATTCCACTCCTTATGTTTTTCAGTTGTTTTGTTTCTGTCTTTATGGATATAAATCAGTTTTTGCTAGTTAGCTGTTTATTTCAAGGTATGAATATTAAGGGAAGCGTATTGATATGCTTCCCTTAATATTCTGCTGGTGGGGGCTCCATCCCCCTGGAGTCATTGAAGGTCAGGTGTGATGAGGCTCTGAGCAGCCTGACCTAGGTGGGGTTGTCCCTATGTAGGGAGGTTGGACTAGATGGCCTCTAGAGGTCCCTTCCAGCCCAGAAAATTCCATTATTCTATTATATGTATGCAAAAGACTAGATATTAAACATACCTATTAGTAGATTAAGACTCCTCTCAGTGTCATCTAACCATAGGACAAGGGGCAATGGGTGTGAACTGGAATGTAGGAAGTTCCACATAAATCTGAGAAGGAACTTCACGATGAGGATGACAGAACACTGGAAGGAGGTGCCCAGGGGGGTTGTGGGGTCTCTTTCTCTGCAGACATTTAAATCCCACCTGGATATGTTCCTGTTCAACTTGATCCAGGGGATCCTGCTGTGGCAGGGGGATTGGACTGGATGATCTTCCAAGGTTCCTTCCAATCCCTAATGTTCTGTGATTCTGTGATATTTGAATAAGGACTGCTTCAGCTGAACACAGTAATGGACAAATGGAGACAGGCTCATCCAGTTTCTCCCCTTGCCTGTGACCCAGAGAATAGTGTTTTTCGCTTCTCCTACAGAAGAACTGAAAGCTATGTATTGCCCTACCTAACTTTCTATGTGTAATAGAAGGCTATAAAGCTTTCTATTAATGGCTCATATACGTGTTTTCCTCAGTTACATCTTTTATTCCTTGGCATCTATCAGCACCTTAGTTTAAAATCCATGAAGAAATCCTAAGCATTAATAGGATTCTGGGAGCTACTGTGTTTTGTAATCTGAAAGTACTACTGCCTCTACACCCCACACAATTAAAACACATCATTAAGGGTTATAAAATACTTCAGTTTACTGTATTACCCTTGAGCCAATGTGAACTGAAACTGCTGAGCTGCAGTAGTAAGTACACCTCTTTGCATAAGAGCTGGAGCAAATAGTATTATTTGAGTATTAATCAAATTCACATTGCCTTTTATTTAATTTGTGGGATGTGTTTCACCTTGTAAGTAGAGGAGACCTCTAGTGTAGACTAAGGGAGCCCAGGTTCTTGTTTTGAAGCCACTTCTCAGTGTCTTAATTTTTGGCTTTCCAGCAAAGAGTGGATTTCAAAATGTGTTGTATCAGAAATAGGGTGTGACAGGGAAAATGGAATAGGCAGAGAAGCACCAGACAGGAAGGAAATTCCACATATTAAAGAGGGCAGCCATGCGTGCTGGTTGTCAGGGCAAAGAAGCAGCCAGTCAAATGAGCAGTGGCTGAAGGAGGTTAGGGGGAGCTTACCGGACTTTCTTCTGGTAGCTATCAGCAAGAGCATTTTGGACCAGGTGATTTCACAGAATCGCAGAACATTAGGGGTTGGAAGGGGCATATCTCTACTCTTGAAGCACAATTTCCTGGGATTTCTTTGTGTTTAAAATTTAAGTGGTTTCATTTAAGTGTTTTATTCATGGCATAAAATATTTGGGGCATGAATAATAAAATCCTCTTCTAGAGCTTATTTTGTGTTACTCTTCTGAGAGTCTTACTAGTTTGTATGTATAAATGGGGCAACATCTTAGAGAAGAAAAAGTTATCCCCTCACATTTTAAATAAATACAAGAAATTAAGAAGTCACAGCAGTCACCTGATGAAAACTAGCTAGGTAAGTGCTGAAACAGGAAAGGTGATCATGGCTGTGTAATGCAAAATGTCAGCTATTTGTTGATCAATATGTGAAGGGTGGGTGTCAGGATGGAGCCAGGCTCTGCTCAGTGTCCTCTAATGACGGGACAAGGTGCAATGGGTGTAAGCTAGAACAGAGGAGGTTCCATGTAAATATGAGAAGGATGACAGAGCAGTAGAAGGGGCTGCCCAGAGGGGTTGTGGAATCTCCTACTCTGGAGACGTTTAAAACCCTCCTGGACATGTTCCTGTGCGACTTGATGTAGGTGATCCTGCTGTGGCAGGGGAATTAGACTGGATGATCTTTTGAGGTCCCTTCCAATCCCTAATGTTCTGTGATTCTGTGATTTTTCTCAGATCTTTGTAATTCACCACAGTATCAAATAGGGAAGGCTTATAGCATATTTCTCTGTGTGATACACATTTGGGACCTGAAAAACTAACACAGAAAGAAATTTATTAATAAAAAAATCCATAAAATCTAAATGATCATCATTTTCATGTGCTTAGAAAGCAGAGATGAGTAGGACCAAAACTGAGATGTGTAAGATGAGCTGTGTGGTTTTGTGGCAAAGCAGAGCTGAAGCAACGCCATTCTGCTTTAAGCATTCTAATGGGTTTGACGAGAGGAGTATAACGTTGCCTGCTTGCTGCTGATTTGGCAGCCTCTGTCTCTTCGCTGCGTTTTTCATGTGTGCCCTTCGTTTGTTTCTTTTTTTTTTCCCCCTTTTGTATCTTACTCATCAGAATGTGAGGTAAAAGGCTGTTACTGCAACACTCTTGTTCCAAGCAGCTAATGCTAACCAGCTTTCACAGAGACCATAATCCTTACACAAACACCTTAACTCATGAAGGAAGAGGGTCCGGTGCGACGTAGGTTTTCTTCATGTGCTGGGATCGCATCTGTGTTTTCTCCAAGAGCTGATGGCCGAAAGCTTGTCCGGAATGCTTCCTTTGGAGGATATAACGAACTCTCTCCTGCTCTACCAGGTTTGTTTTGGTCTTGCTTTTCTTAAAATGTACCGAACAAAATACAATTTCAATCTCAAATTGTTCAGCTTGGATGGAAGTGATGTATTGAGGTGTTGTGTGGTAGAGATTGCTTGTGTGCATTTAGATAGCAGCTCTTTATAGTGGTAAGATTTGCAGATAGGCAAGTGAGTAAGTTAGCTTACGCCACAGCAAACGTTTCTTTAATTGTCTCTGTGCATTCAGTACTGACTGAAGTAGTTGCTTTGGTTGTTCGGGCTTTTACGACTGAAATTCTATGATGTGGTTTATAAATGCCTGCCTCCCTTGTACTTTCAGCTACTGCGCCCACAATGGACTTGCTTTAAAATAGAGAAGTACAGCAGAAGGTTTATAATTTGGTAGTAACTACTGAAGAATCTGCATGCCTGGAATGGGCTGCCCAGGGTGGGTTGTGGAGTCTCCTTCTCTGGAGATGTTTACAACCCACCTGGACATGTTCCTGTGTGACTGGATTGGGGATTGGCAGGGGGATTGGACTAGATGGTCTTTTGAGGTCCCTTCCAATCCCTAATGTTCTGTGATGTAAAATGATAAGGTACAATGGGTTAAGGCTAAAAGCATAGCCTTGCCAAGTTCTGTGGTGCAAGATTTTAAAGACATTTAACACCAGAGAAAGGGCTTTCCTTTTGCTCAGAATAGTTTCCAGCACTGGAAATCAGCACTGGAGTATTGAATATTGAAATGGATTCCTGGAATATTGAAACAAGTTCCTAGGCTTTTGTTATCCGTTATGTGCGTTTCGGATGTAGGTAACTGAATTCTAGCAGTTTGCTTCAGGAAACTCGAATGCTTGAAAATGTGTTACAAGGTCACCTCTTTCTGAAAGAGGACATTGTCGAAATGGTACATTCTTCACGGAATTACTGTGTGTGTGATTTGTGTGGTGCATGCGCACATTCGTGCTGCTTTGGATAGTCTCATGGGGCCAGACTCCTGGGTGTGGGGAGGGGGTGGGGAAAGAAGAGTTATCTCTTCTTATTGTGTGCCTTCTGCAGAATGGCTCACTGGGCTTGTAAGCCCTGGCTCTGAAGCCATGGAAAAGATTTGGGGTGCAGAGCATAGAGGAGGTCTGAGCATTGCTGGCTGCTGCTGGCTGGCAGAATCGCTGGAGCAGCGTGCGCAGCCTCAGGCAGGTGGGGGCATTTGCTTGGGACACCACATTCTATTAAACTTCATGTTTTTCCCTGTAATGTTTCCTTTGGGTCTGCTTGGGGGGAATGATTAGCCTTCTACCAGGAATCTAACTGATTAGCCTTCTGCCAGGAATCTAACACTGAGTTTTATTCAAGCTGCTCAGGAAGTAAACATCTCAAAGCTTGAAAGTGTGGACTTGGCAACTAGACTCCATTTAAAGTGACTGCATGTAGTCTCTTAATTACTGAAACAGAAAGGGATTTGCTTCCTATTTCATTTCTTCCTGTATAGAGTTGTACCTTAAAGCTGATTGCTGTCTGTAAGCAGACAACGAACGACTTCGTAAAATGCTGAGGCAATGGTTTTTAACAGAAACAACCAAGTGTGAGCATGTAACCAAAGTGTGTTTTGTCTTTCAGAATCTTCCGTATAGCTGAAGAATTTAAACAATGTGCTGGAAAATACGTGCTTTCAGTTTGGTTTAGGCAAGGAATAAGTTGTTCCCTGTCTTAGAGCTAATGATGGTAGTGACAGTGAAGACAATTTTGGTTACATTTTTATTTGACATAGTGCTTGCGTAGGAAAAAATGACACTGAGAAAATGCGTGAAAGGACTTGGCTGGCTTTTCTGATGGGTCTTCTCCTCTACTCTGCCCTGGTGAGACCGCAGCTGGAGTATTGTGTCCAGTTCTGGGCTCCTCAGTTCCAGACGGACACAGAACTGCTTGAGAGAGTCCAGTGCAGAGCCACAAAGATGACGAAGGGAGTGGAGCATCTCCCTGATGAGGAAAGGCTGAGGGAGCTGGGTCTCTTCATCTTGGAGAAAAGGGGACTGAGAGGTGACCCCATTAATATTTATAAATATGTGAAGAGTGGGTGTCAGGAGGATGGAGCCAGGCTCTGCTCAGTGTCATCTAATGATAGAACAAGGGGCAATGGGTGTGAGCTGGAACAGAGGAGGTTCCACATCAATATGAGAAGGAACTTCTTCACAGTGAGAGTGACAGAGCACTGGAAGGGGCTGCCCAGGGGTGTTGTGGAGTCTGCTTCTCTGGAAACATTTGAAATCCACCTGGACACATTCCTGTGAACTTGGTCTAGGTGATCCTGCTGTGTCAGGGGGATTTGACTGGATGATTTTTCAAGGTCCCTTCTAATCCCTAATGTTCTGTGGTTCTGTGACTTTCATATTTCTCCATGGATATAGAAATGAATCAGTTAATATTAGATTGTGTTCTTAAAACTGGTTGTCAGCAAGCTTTTGAAGGACTATTGTCTCCTGTGTTCAATGCTCTGAAAAGGTTTTTTCCTTTTTTTAATCTGCTGTGTTTATTATGTAACACCAGTATTGATATCTCCCACTAAGCCCAGCACATAATTCTTCTATAAGTGTAATTTCATCTCAATTATTTGTTCTTCACAACTGTACGTGCACAGCAGTAATTAAATCATGCTGGTCCTGGTTTTTCATTTGGAAGTCGTTAGTGCTGTTGCTCAGCTTGCCATATGTGATCTTTTCATGCGTTGCACTGCTTTTTTACTACTTCTTCTGTTTGCTAGGAAAAAGTAGTCCTCAGTGGATAATGATTTTCTTTTCTGGATAAAATAGAACGAACATCAAAAAGCAATGTGTTTTTCTTCTGATGTATTTTTCTCAGGAATCTTAACTGCAGATGATACTTGTTGAGACACAAAACCAGTGTTCAAGATGTAGGAGATCTTATGTGAGTGGTTTTGGTTTTTCCCTTCCCTTAAGGTTTTGATACCAATTTTTAGAGACTGAGATGAAATGTAAGAGCACTGTTGGATGTTGTTTCATTGGCATCTTGCATGCGTAGAGCTTTGGCTGTTCCAGTTACGTGCCGTTGTCAGGCTCTCGTATCTGTCTGAAAGCTCATCAGGACTTTGCCTGTAGATTTCTGCCTGCAAGTTCTGGAAGGATGACCTCAATGCCCACAGCTGCTAACGGACAATTTCCCTGGACTTCTAAGGTCATACTGTGAACTACTGCTGACTCCACTGGAGTTGAGAACAACTTTCAGAGCCCATGGGACCTGTGATGTTAAGACAAGAAAGGTCACACTGGGAGAAAATCTTCTAAGACATAATATGGCTCTGAACACAATCCCTGATGTCCAGAACTGCTTTAGAGGCTACAATAGTGGAGCTTGTGTTTAAAATGAAAATTATCCTTAAGAAATCTGCACGTGTCTTAAAATAGACTGGGAATTCAGTCTGCAGCTCTGACAGTTGGTTTAAACATTGTTTTAAAGTTGATTTAAAAAGTTGATTTAAACTTGCTTGCTATCTCCTAACTCTGAAGATCACTTTCAGGATTTTAGGTAGAAAGTTACATGCAAATTCAAGAGAAAAGAGACAGCAACTTCAACAGCTGAATTGTGAAATGTGAGCTCAGGTTATCTTGTTAAAGAGCCCCCGATTGTATTACAGGATGGGAAACAGCAAGTAAGCTACAATATTAGGCTCCAAACCACTGCTGATAAACATTCAAAAGCTTGAAATACATTATTTTTATTAACCCCTGACTCTAGCCTCTCATACCCTGGCAGTCTCCGCTCCAGACACTGAATAAATGTCTTTGTGGAGCAATCTTCAGTATCTTGCGATGAACAGATCTCTAAGAGAGAGGTGATTCTGCCCCTCTGCTCTGCCCTAGTGATACCTCATCTGGACTATTGAGCCCCCAGCACAAGAAGGATGTAGACACAGTGAGGGGCCACTAAAATGACCAGAGGAATGGAGCATCTCTCATGAGGACAGGCTGAGAGTGTTGGAGCTGTTCAGCCTGGAGAAAAGAAGACTCCAGGGGGTCCTTCTTTTGACCTTTCAGTTCCTGAGGGGGGTCTCCATGAAGGAAGGAAGGAAAAACCCAGCATTTCTTATTGTTGGATTCTGTTAATATAACCATTCTGTTGTTGTTGTTCCTTTCATCTGGTGTTTACACAGCAAAGTGTGTGTGACCCTTAGCTTAGGCCCATGAATAGCTTTTTAGTGATGTTTCACAAATTTCTCTGCACATGTTTTAAGCTGGAAAAGGGTAGATTTAGGCTGGACATTAGGAAAAATTTCTTTAATATGACGGTGGTGGATCCCTGGAACAGGTTGACTCAAGTAGGTGGTTGAGGGCTTATCAGACATTCAAGGTCAGGCTTGATGAGGCTCTGAGCAATCTGTTCTAGTTAGAGATGCCCCTTCTTGTTGTAGGGAGCTTGGACTAGATGACCTTTGGAGGTTACTTCCAACCCAGTACATTCTGTGATTCTGAGTAACACTGCTTATGGTATTGAGATTTCGCCATCTTAACAGAGGTTCCAGGTCCTTACAGTGTGTGAGGCTGTGTCTGGATCAGCACCTGTGTTACGATTGTTAGTAACATGTTTTAGCACATGGCGAGGAAAGCCTTCTGTCCATATTGTGAGTGACCTTATCTGGTCTACAGAAAGGGAGGTTACAAAGACTGTATCATAGAATTGTCTCTAGGTTGGAAAAGATCATGGACCATTAACCTAAGTGTACCAAGCCCACTGCTAAACCATGTCCCTAAGCTCCATATCTACATGAGACACCCTGGGATGACGATTTAACCGTCTCCCTGGGCAGCCTGTTCCAAGGCCTGAAACCTTCGTTTTGTTTCAGCACCAATGACTGGTACTGTGGAAAACATGATTTTGTATTTGGTGTTATACAGGAAATGCGGTTTCTTGCCGCTAAATTGTGAGATGCTTTTTCCCTAGCACAACTAATCTTCTGCCTGTGTAGATACTTCTTCCCTGTGGTCAAATAGTCTTCTGCATTGTAAGCTTTCATTAACTGAACAAACCTAACAGACACGTGTTGGAAGACTTTCAAAAAGAAAGGTTTCATGAACTGTACACAGACTGGATTCTATAAAGAGGCATAAAGGTTTCTTTATAGGAATGTAGTATTTACTGTGTGAACATGAAATGATAGATCCTTGTATTGTAGTATATGATTTTTTAAATCTCATTTAATTTTTAAATCTCACCTTTAGCAGAGGTTCTTTTATAAGATAATAAACTAAACCACAAACCAACAAAAAGGGCCCAAAACAGCAAACAAAACGGAAAGACTGATTCCCAGACTAAAACTAAGTGGAGTTTTTGATTTGGTCTAGGTGATCCTGCTCTGGTAGGGCATTTGGACTGGATGATCTTTTGAGGATCCTTTCAGTTCCTAATGCTCCGTGATTCCTCATCTAACCTGAAGACCAGCCTAATGCCTAGATAACTCAACAAACCTTTCCAAGATGTTTCTGTGTGATGGATGTATTCATTCTGTCTTACAGTTTCTGGGTTCAGTAAGTTGTGGAAGGGTGAAGATACTCATTCAAACAACAAACAAAAAACTCCAACGCCGAATGAACTACTTTACACTGCTACAGAGAGATTGTAAAAACTCTTTGAAAGCTCATAGATTCCTCACACACTCCTCTGAAGAACGTGAAATGAAACTGTTTCTCTGATACATCATCTCAATTGAGACATCTGAGCAACCAATTTTTATTTCCAAGTTTGGAATTGGTTCAAAGGGAGGCTCAGGAGAGCTTTTGGTATCTGTTTCTGCGATTTTTCTGTTGAGGTAGTGCCCTCTGGTGGGTTACAGCTCCGGGATACCACTGTGGAAGCCGGGCGAAGTGTTCCAGCTGCTTGGATTGTTTCTGAAACTCACATATGACATCCACCCTCTCTCTGGAGGGCGTGCCAGTTACGGCATTTGTACTCCCATAAATGCATTGTGCCTGTTGGCTTTTGATCAAAGCTTCATGCTATCACCGACCTCTTCAAAGAAAATGGATCGCTGAGATGCTCTGTCTTGTAACCAGAGTAATTATTTTTCCTTAAGAGGATGCTGTTTTGCTTTTTGGATACTGGGGTTTGTGCTGTGAATCACTCGCAGAAGATAAATGAAGAAGATAGAAAGCTTTGTAGCTACCACTTAGGCAATGTCAGGTTGAAAGTATAAATTCAAGGCTAACCTAAGCAACTTTTCCCATTTTCTCGTGAAAACTTGACTGTCAATCTGAAATACTACTTTAAAAAAAACAACTTTAAAGTAATTTGAAATATGCAGAGCACTGGAATGGGCTCCTTGTCTGGAGACATTTAAAATCCACCTGGCCATGTTCCTGTATGACTCGGCCTAGGTGACCCTGCTCTGCCAGGAGGATTGGACTGGATGATCTTTCAAGCTCCCTTCCAATCCCGTGATTGTAGCAAACTTCAGCTCGTAGCACTACTTTGCACATAAGTACAGTGACGTGTGTTCCGTGATTCTGTGAGTCGATGCTGTAGATTTCCTTTCATTGAGGTGCTTCTCAACAATTATTTCTAGGTCCAGAAACGAAGAAACAAAACAAGGCTTCCCTTAGCATTCTGCTCTGTGTGTGCATGTACACAGGTAGGGATGCACACAAAGGATCAAAAGTTTACATGGCATATTTATAGCTTCTCAGGTTTCAACTTGGTCTAGGTGATCCTGCTGCGGCAGGGGGATTGGACAAGATGAGCTTTCAAGGTCCCTTCCAATCCCTAATGTTCTGTGACTCTGTGATTAGCTCAGATGCAGCACCATCCAAATACAGTGGACTGTTCTCACCTCTTAATATGAGATTAGTTTATATTGTAGTAGCTTGAATGTTTTTAACTGACGTGATGGACTGACACAGTGTTTGAAAACCTGATTTTTCTTGCAAGATTTTATTATAAACCTAATGTGTAAATTTATTTGAAAGGCCAGCTCATATAAAATGTTCATGTCTTCCAAATATTTGCATCAAATTGTTGTCTTTTCTTTTAAGGTTTTGACAAAGGGAAGGACGATGTGTCACAAAGTAAAGAGGATACAGGGCATTCTATGTCCAAAAGCAAGGTAAGGAAAGCAGCTACCTAATCTGGCTTTAAATAAGCTCAGTGTGCGAAGGAGCTTGGTGTTCTTAATTAAATGCAAATGCATTTCCCTTTCATCACAGATCATCTTGAAGATTGCTCTTCATTTCAGCAATAGATTAAAGGCAGTTTCTTAACACTGTTCTCAGGTTGGCCTCACATTAAAATCTACAGTTCAAAGTAGTGTAAATGGAACATGGAATCATCTTATTGTTCTTACTGGAACATGGAATCTTCTTACCATCATCCTGGAGTGTGATTGTGCCTGGTCAAATGTAGTTGTGGATGGAGGCTGACTCTTGATATGGAACAGAATTTAAAAGCCCATTAAGCTGTAGATGAAGATGCTGTTCACTAAGCTGTAGCAAATCTTTCTGTAAGAAAGTTAAGGAAACGAATTGGAAAGATTTAATTTAATGGCTGGGATTGCTGGAGTAAGACAGAGTCAAGTGTAATCTGTTGTCCTGTCTGTTGCAAGGGCTTTTGTACCTCAGATTTCAAATGTAAAGGCTCATTTCACTAAGATGATGCGCGTGCAGAGGAAAGCACACTCAGTAGAATATTAAATATAATTGGTGTGCATGTTTATGCTTTCTGGTAGTCTTGTTAATGGAAAAGGCAGGAGCCAGGCATTGTGTAGTCCCAGGAAGAAACAATCTCACTGAGAAGCAGCAGAAGCTAAGAACATACCTAGTGGAGCTGGGACATGGACATTGCAGTCACCAAAACCATAATGGCATCCGGGGGTGGATCAGAAGGGGGGTGGTTAGCAAATTGAGAGAAGTTCTTCTCCCCCTCTACTCTGCCGTGGTGAGACCGCATCCGGAATCTTGTGTCCAGTTCTGGGCCCCTCAGTTCCAGAAGGACATGGCGCTTCTGGAGGGAGTCCAGTGCGGAGCCATGAAGATGATGATGAATGGAGTAGAACACCTACCTTATGAGGAAAGACTGAGGGAGCTGGGTCTCTTGAGCTTGGAGAAAAGGAGACTAAGGGGTGACTCCATTAATGTTTGTAAATACATGAAGGGTGGCTGTCAGGAGGATGGAGTCAGGCTCTGCTCAGTGTCATCTAATGATAGGACAAGGGGCAATGGGTGTCAGCTGGAACAGAGGAGGTTCCACATCAATATGAGAAGGAACTTCTTCCCAGTGAGGGTGACAGAGCCCTGGAAGGGGCTGCCCAGGGTGGGTTGTTGTGGAGTCTCCTTCTCTGACTCGGTCTAGGTGATCCTGCTCTGGCAGTGGGATTTGACTAGATGATGTTTTGAGGTCCCTTCCAAACCCCTAATGTCCTGTGATTTAATATTAGGGAGCATCCAAATTTGCCACTCAATCAAAATGAATAGAAACCTTTAATACACTTAAGATTATTGCCCTGAATCTCTGCTGTTAGCTTGTTCACAGTACAGGCTACCGCAGGCCCAGCAAGCTCTGCCTGGGTGAAAAGGGCAAACACACAGCTCCCACATTACTGAGGATCCTTATAATTGCTGCATATGTCACCTATCAGAAGCAGAAACCACCAAGTCTGAAGGACAGGGTTAAAGACAGCGTTTCAGTCTTAGAACCGAAGTTCTTGGATCTTTCTGCCTTCTCAGACCACTGGAGTAATCACAGCAGGCTGCATATATGTCTGATTCTCAGTCCTAAGCAGGGTTTGCAAGGTAAATCTCAGCAGTGTGGCTTTGCAATGATCCCCTTTGGACGGCTGAATGTGAATAAAGCTGGAAATTTAAAAATCTGGATCAGCATCAGGTGCTGGTGAACACTGTCAGCATCTACTGCTGCTGTTCAAAGCTGGGATAAGAGCAGCTTGTTATCTCTGAGTTATTATTCTGCAGATCCACAAACTATGTCCATAGTTACACTTCAAGCTTCAGGAAACACAATGCTCGATATGCTGAACTCTATAAGGCATGGGGGAAACTAGGCTCTAGGCCAGCTTCTGCAGCAGTTTCCACTTGCATTAGATCCCTATTTAAGAATGCAAACCTATTTAATTTCTTTTAGCAGCTTCCAGTGAAGAAGAAATAAAAGGAAAACGAGAAGAGGTTTAAAGAAAGATCTACCTCTTAAGTGTTTAGCACCATTGCAGCACTCCAGCAGCGCTCAGCTCCCACAGCAGCAAGGTCAGCACCTGCTTTTTCACGTGTAGGAATAAATCCCTGACCATTAGGATGTAGGATGCCACTGGCAACATGCTATAGGTCTCCTGCTGCCTTACAAGTTTGCCACTTAAATATGAGAGTTTCTCCTCCCCCTCTACTCTGCCCAGACTGCAACCGGAATATTGTCTCCAGTTTTGAGCCCCTCAGTTCCAGAAGGTCATGGAAAGGCTGGAGAGAGTCCAGCGCAGAGCCACAGAGATGATGAAGGGAGCAGAACACCTCCCTGATGAGGAAAGGCTGAGGAGCTGGGTCTCTTGAGCTTGGAGGAGACTGAGGGGCAACCCCATTAATGTCTATAAATATGTGAAGGGTGGGTGTCAGGAGGATGGAGCCAGGCTCTGCTCAGTGGCATCTAGT
>JAOXOE010000001.1:27366881-27385864 GCA_028565055.1 Phoeniculus purpureus | reverse complement strand
GGAATCAGTGGAGCTCCACCTGGGGAAGGATGATGAGCTGGTTGAGAGTGTATGGGTTAAAATGAAAGGGAAGACAGGGGAAGGTGATGTTAGGGCATCCCCTGGGCAGCCTGTTCCAGTGCTCTGTCACCCTCACTGTGAAGAAGTCCCTTCTCACATTCATATGGAACCTCCTATGTTCCAGCTCACACCCACTGCCCCTTGTCCTATCACTAGATGACATTGAGAAGAGGCTGGCTCCATCCTCCTGACACCCACCCTTCACATATTTGTAGGCATTAATGATGTCACCCCTTAGTCTCCTCTTCTCCAAGCTCAAGAGACCCAGCTCCCTCAGCCTCTCCTCATAAGGAAGGTGTTCCACTTCCTTCATCATCCTCGTTGCACTTAGTGAAACTCGATTGCGTTCAGTTAAACGCGAAGTAACATCGAAATACTCAGAGTTATAACAGAAAGTCCTCTTTTCCCCAAAGAATGTATTTCAAATTAAAACTTCTGATTATATCAGGTGATCAAGAAGATTTTGGAAGTCCTACTAATTCTTATTTCAGTGTTCAAGCAAATCTTTGCCCACTGCTTCTGGAGGACTATTGCACAGTGTACGGGTTTCCAGAGATGAATGCTACACAGAAATCTGTCGCCCTCTTCTTTGAAGCGTCTGACCACGACTTTTTATTGGTGATAGTAGCTTGCAATAATGAAGCAAGCTGGAAAGATAACCCATAGCAGCTCTCTGTTTCTTCAAATCTCATTTCCCTCCCTGCAGTGGGGTCTAGTAAATATAACCTTGGAAAAAGCGATCTGTTCTCATCACAGAACTTCTCTCCCTGCCAGCGCTGCTGACCCTGCCAGCCTGGCCAAGACACTAATTGTTGGGAAGCGCTCGCTAAGTGCATTGGGAAATTGTAGGGATGGTCCCTGCAGCTGTGCTTGTCCCCGCCGATAACACGCTGCCGTCCTTCTGCGAGCGTTTGGACTGTAGGAACGGAGCTGGGTTTGTACCGAGCGCTCAGAGGGGAACGGGGACAGATGCAGCGCGTGTAACGCTCCTTTCCTAATATATAATCAGGATGGGCTGTTGTTATAACTGCCACAGATGGCTGCAAAGCATTCAGCTCTGCAGGCTCTGAAGTGCTGACAGGATGAAATTTCATGAGCAATGTTGCATAAAGCCCCCCAAAACCAAGACAATCTCAGGCCTCCTGACAAGCCAGTTTGGAGGGTAGAAATCACAAAATCCAGGTCCTTTAACTGCCACAGAGCAGAAAAGATGCTCTGTCAGAAAGGTGAAGGGTGCATGAAACACCTCTCAGCCTGCGAACTTCTCAAGTGCCCGATTCCTTCCTCGCTGCTGTGTGCAACACACGGCAATTTCCTCTTCTCGCCCCGCTCCTCCACTTAATTAACATGACAAAGACGTTTCTTTCCATTATTTCAACACGTTTTCTGTGTCTACAGATGACGCTTAATTAACAAGGCTGCAAGAAAGGAGAAAAACAAGACACCGGAGCCCTAAATTAATGAGATACTACAGGTAATATGGATTAGAATGTTCAACCCTGCCAGCCAGAACAATGGCAGGGAGACAATGTCTGCTCTCGCCTGCTTACATTAAAACAATTTTTAATTAAAATAAATGGATTGAGTGGAAAGGAAGGATTTCTTTCATTAACCCACAATTAATTTGCTTTTTTCCCTTTCAAGCAGCACTTTTTTTTCTTTTTTCGGCTCAATATTACACAAAGGACATTTGCCTCGCGGTGCAGCCGGAGGCAACAGGACTATCTGAAGCCACCACTCCAGACCACCAGATTTGACTTTTTGTAGAATCATAAGGCTGGAAGGGACCTCCAAAGGGCATCTAGTCCAACTCCCCTGCAATAAGCAGGGCCATCACTCACCAGACTAGATTGCCCAGAGTCCCAGCCAGCCTGACCTTGAGTGGCTCCAGGGATGGGACCTCCACCACCTCTCTAGGCAGCCTGTTCCAGGGATCCACCACCCTCAGATTCATGAACTTTTTCCTCATGTCTAGCCTAAATCTACCCTTCTCCAGCTTCAAACTGTGACCCCTTGTCCTATTGTTCCCTGCCCTTGTGAACAGTTCTTCCCAACCCTCTGACAGGCCCCTTTCAGGTACTGGAAGGTCTCTCTAAGGTCCCTCCTGTTTAACACATTTCACTGTAACACTCCTCACACTGCCATCTTAACCCATCAAAAACCGCACGCCTGGTTCCACAGATCGTTTCCTCTCTTCCTCAACAAGGGGCTGCCGAAAAGCAGAGACAGCTGTCCAGCTCCCAGTGTGTGCTGGGCAGGAGATCCCTCCAGCTGACCCATCCTTTAGTTTGCAGAGACACAGGGCAGGACAGCAAACCACTTACAACATCTCACCCCAGCTACAGCAGATGATGAGTGATAAAGCGAGAAGGAGGGTGTGCCTGAAACCACCTGGAAAAAGGATACGGGACCTGCTTCTGATGTGGGAAATGACAGTGTGAATCACCTTGTGGTTCTTCTGCAGGAAGAACCAGAAAGAACTTAGAAGCAGGAAAAAGGAATAAAATCAGTTCTTCACAAGTACAGAATGGACACAGACTCATAGAATCATTAAGGTTGGAAGAGACCTCCAAGATCACCAAGTACAACCCACCACCACCCTGCCCACTAAACAATGCTTCCCAGTGCCGCATCTACACAATTTTTAACACCTCCAGGAACAGTGACTCCACCACTTGGGGTTTGGGTTTTGTTGGGGTTTTTCTCTTCGCAGTAAACATCACCTTGAGAAACAAATGTCAGAGTTTGTGGTGGGAACACCTCCTTTGTGTTTCATTTTCATACTACCTGCAATAAAGCTTCTCCAGGATGTGACTAAGGCTTCTGGGTCCTATGCTGGTAAATAAATGTTCTCCATGGCCATGAGCTGTCTGTCACCCCATCGCTGTATCCACATACCTGCAGCAACAGCTCCTCGCCTTGGACAAGCAGGAATTTGTGGGTTTCTCAGCCTCATTCTCTCCAATTCAACCTAATGCTCAGAAAAAGGAGGTAGAGTAAAAGCACAGGCACCTATGTCCCGTAACTCTCAGTCCATTTCAGCTGTACTTTGTAGAGATAAATGTATTTCTGTTTTGAAGCGAATCCAAGACCTCTGACTGACAGGAAGCAAGATATGTCCAAGCCTGCAAAACAGGGACGCCAGGATACATCTGGTGAGTGCCAGAGCACAACGCATGGATGCTTTCACTGATTAAAGTTGGGTATGAATATTTCAGGAACCTGGGAAGGGGAATAGCAGTGCCAATAAAAGAAAGATGACTAGAGAAAAGTCTTCACGTGCTCCTGAGCTAGTTGACAGAATTTGCAGCTTGGTGAGTCAACCTTCTCTTGTAGTATCTGGTGGGTTGGTTGTTTTCACTTGAGGTAAGAGATGCTTATACCGTAAGTATTTCCAATCCCACTTTAAAGCTGATTTTTGAGAGATAACAGTCTTACTGCTTGGCCTGTGACTGCCTCTTCACACGTGTGTTACTTCACTGCTCACACTCTCTCTTCCGTGTGAAGCGTGGGAGTGCTGCTGGGTGGGCGCATGTACGCAGCTTCACAGTATCTGTGAGTTCAGAGTAGACACTTGTATGTCTCTACACTTACCTTTAAAAGCTGGGGTTTTTTCCTATAGTCCTTCTAGCTTCATAGAAGATGGTAAATAGCTCAAACCTGAAAGACACAAGTCTACAGAACCACTCTCCATGGCACTCTGAACTAATCTGTCCTAGGCACCCCCAGGTATCAGAGCTGTTGAATCTTTCAGGCTTCCTTCCTTTCTTGTCACAAAAACTATGTCCTACCAGACTCAAGAGGGAATCAACTGCATTACAAACGTAAAATTCAATGTTTGTGTTACGAATTGCGTGTTCTGGAAAGGGAGCTGAACTGCCAGTGAAGCCTTCTCTAACTGCTGCGAGAAGAGCAATACTCGAGATCATTTCCTCCTTGCCCTGATGCAGCATTTTCCTTGCCTGGCTGCAAGCAGGAGGGGCTGGAGCTGCATCAACCGACAAAATAAATACTTGCTTGCGGAAGCCCCTGCCCAGATTGTTTTCCTTGTCCTCACTTGTGAAAACAGAAGGCAAACCAAGCGCTCAAAGCGGGCGCAAAGTCATCGTTTTGTGCTTCAGTGCCTTTGAAAAACAGGATCGCTGACTCGTCTACATCGTCTCTCATTTATTGCTTTTACTTCACCAGATAAAACTTGGATCTGGGGAAGTTCTGCAGACCCAGGGATATAAGATTTTCTCAGCGTTTGTTTTGTTGCCCTTTGGTAGGCTTTTCTAAGTTAGCGAATTATTATTCCTCTCTAGAGAATAACTCAAACAAGTGTGCTTCCCAGAGGATGCTCATGTCCTTTTTTAAGCTCGTTCTTTCCCAGTTAACGTGGTCTTTGAAAAAGGGAGAAGGAAATGGGGAGCGGAACAAGACAGATGTTTCAATCACCGAACAGTTTTAGAGAGCACTGGCTGCACAACTCCCAACGAACGCTCTACGTCCTGGTTCAGAAGTAGCAAGAAATTAAATCTCACACACAAGAACGTACTCAGCTGATATGGCCATGTCCATCAGGAGATGAGAAGGGTGGAAAGCAGTCAGGAGGCACCTTTAGGGGACAGCAGAACGCAAATGCACAGCAATATGCAAACTAAAACATCAGATTCACTTCGCCTGAATCTGTAAGATGGGATTGCCACACGTGCTCCAAGGGCTGGCAATGAAAAATTGATTCCTGGCACAGTCCCGTTTGCCTCATCAAAGACAATCCTCTGATATTAAGGTTTCTATACCCTGAGGACAAGACTCAGCTGGCACCACTAAATTTAGCTGAACATCAGGAATGTCTTACAGATGGCAGTGATCTCATCTGCCCTGGAAAAGGTAAAAGCAATATAATTTCATTACTTGCAGCGAGCCTTTGCCTTTCACAGCTGCAAAGCAAAGACACCGTGAGATTTATCTTTTTTAAAGGTGTTAGGTTTGTCTCAAATAGCAACGAATTGCTTCACTCTGCATGTTAAAAACCTAAGAAATGGGTCAGTTTATCCGCAGCAAAGCCCATGTGGTTGAGGGTGTCGGGAATGGATGGTCTGTTATCAGCCATCACAAGCCTTATTAGAGCTGTAAAGACATTATTCGGCTTAGTGCTGTTCATTGACCAAGAAGCACTTGTAATTGAGATTACCAAAATTCTGGGCTCCTTCATTAGCGACATAATAGAATTAAGACGGGAAGAGGCCAGCACGGGGACCATTTTGTGAGTATTAATTAATTTAATTCATCAACATTACTTAACAAATTCTGTCTTGGAAATCAATGAAGTTAATAGAGAATTATGGTCAAAGCGGGACTCTTGTGTTTGTTTGGTTGATGGGGCTCTTGTCTTTTTTTGGCTGAAAATTTAGGAACCTAAACCAGACACCTAATGAACACAAAGAAAATTCTACCTGCCAAATTCAAATGGACTTTTCAAGTTAGTTGCTGTTCAGGTTTTAAATTGTGTTACTCATATTAGTAAAACCTAGAAAAATAGTCATGAAAAACCTCTTCTGCCTTTGATGACTCACGATGAAGAAAAAACACAGCAATCACAGAACCACAGAACATGAGGAACTGGAAGGGACCTCGAAGGATCATCCAGTCCAATCCCCTCGCCAGAGCCAGATCACCTAGACCAAGTTGCACAGGAGCACACCCAGGCGGGCTTTAAATGAGGAAGGGTTCCCAGTATGACTATCTCCAAAGTAGAAGACCTCTCTTGCTCGGGGATATGACTACCTGAGACATTGAGAAGTGGTTTGTTTTGACAGTCTGTAAACCCACACATACTGATCTGTAACAGTAAAACTCTGGGGGGTTGACGTTAACCATTAATGTATATTGTATGGTTTTAAAATAGTTTAAAATTGCATTATGCTAGAGCTTTGCTCAGTTTCCCCCAGACGAAACATGGAGTGAATGTTGGTGAGACTAGATACTCCTATTTGAACTGAAGCAGCCTTGTACAGGAGGCAGAGGAATTGCTCTTCTCTCTTCTAGTGGCAGTTTTCTTGAGGACTGTTGTGCAAAGCAAGAGGGATGCTCTTCTGAATTATCCAAATCCTCCTGAAGCTTCTACTGAAATTAGAGAACTAGGAGCACTTTATCAGGGGTAAAAAAGAATCACAGCACCCAATTCAGACTACTTGCCAGTATAAACGCCCTTAGCTTTAAAGCTGTAGCAGGTTTTCCTCACTTTCGTTACAACTGCAATAAATAGCTATGAGACTATACAGTCTTACCGCCTTCTTTTGGGCATGACTGCATTCATCCAAACATTTGCAGCCTTTCAGCTTGAAAAACGACGCTCTGCCAAGTAACTCTCTTAATTAATAACCATTAGAGTCATCTTCATTCATTTTTCTGTATATAAAAACCAAATCACAGCGGATAATTTCAAAGGAGTGGAAACGTCTTCATTTCTTCCCTGGGGTTCTGCAACAGCTAAAACAGTTAGCTGGCATTTAAAGTTCTTTTATTTTATAGTGAAAATATCATCATTTCAGAGGCTGCTTGGAAATCAATTCCTGGTTTGTGTGCTCCTCTGTTGATTCTGACTGCGCAGAGCCTGACTGTAATGGGCAGGAGAGATGTATTTACCCATTCACTCATGTAAATGAAAGAAATGCTAATCAAACAACTTGACATGCTCAGGATGTGCTCAGCAACTCGTGCTCACTCAGAAATAGTTCTGGACTAGCCTTAGCATTAGCTTGTCCAAATATTTAAGAACACATATCTCACGCACATGTTTTTTACTGTTTAACAGCTACATTTAAACTAACTCTTACTAGCTCTTTATCTACATATCTAGAGATCCCTGTATTGAGGTACAAATACATAAAGAGGAATGAATCGTTGGCGCTGCACACTCCGTACGAATGCGTCAGGTGTGCTAAAACGGAATTCACTGCTGGTAAGATCTCTGATGTGTGGTCATACATAATGCTTTGTTATCACGATAATAAAAATGTTATAGCTACAGTCTGCATTACGGATTATATGTAAGTACTAGGCACCTTATTACGTATATTCTGATACAATACGTCATCTATAACGTATGGAATAAAGATATAACCTACAACGTGTAATATTTTGTTCTTGGGTATATGAACATAGTATGTGTATGCTAGTGCTAACTTCAGTGCTCGTACTTCCCTTCAGCTCATGACAGATCATTAGTTCCTAGAAGCTTCACTGAAGTTATGTGATTAAGGAATCATCTGGCCCAGAGATCTTTAAAAAAATCTTGAATTTTAAAACTAACGTTATGTGGGTCCTGTTTCAACCAGTACTCCACAGGTTCCTTGACAAGAGTAAGTCTAGATTTTCGTTGGGTTTGTTTACTTTGTTCAATTCTGTTCTTTAATTTTTACTCTTTTGGATGACACCGTCGGATGCCTTTCTTAAAAATTCACTCACTTCAACGCCAAATGAGGCTGCGATGAACAACAAATCTGTAACACTAAGCAGAAGTCAATAATCCTTTTTAAACTGCATGTTTTCCCAGACTGCAGACAACATGTAAATAATTTTCCCTTGTTTAGCAGGCACTAGGGAAAGCGAGGGACACTTTTGTTAACTTGGCCAAGGCTTCCCAGTCTGAAGCAGATGCTTATACTCAAGTCATTTTAAAGGATTTCATAGAAAAGAGCAATGTGGAAACTACGCTTACGGCATCGGGCTCTGCTGAACTTTGTCTCTAAGAGAAGTGCTGCAGTGGTATTTACTCAGAAATACACCCGCCACAAGGTCAAGCTAGTGCTGGGACTCACCACTAACTGGCTCTGTAGTGACACCTCAGCCAGGATGTCACATGCCCCTAGAGCACTTTCCGCCAAATCAGTTGTCCAAGTTCAGTGGCCTGAGGAACACGAATAACTGCACCTGCAGAAGATGTCTTTTGTCAATGGGACGTGACTGCTGCACCGTGTTAGCACCTACGGTAGCAGGACTTAGTAGCAACATACTCCTTGAAAACAACACTTCAGCTGACAGTAGAAGAAGAGACAGAAAGATGGGAAGAAAAGAACGGGAGCAGATTGTGTGATGCACAAAATGAAAACCTTCCTGAACGTTGCATCACTCTGCACCACAGGTCAATATTTGACAAAGACAGATGTTTAACCAAGTAATTCTCGATACGCCAAAGTATGATTTGCTTGTCGTCACATTAATCAAAAGTGTTCTCATTAAATTACAGCTACAAAGTGAGACAAACACGTGACAAGTGTCCAGGTTTCCATCTATTTTCTAACTGCCATCTAATTTTAGCTAAATACTCTGCAGCTGAGCACTGCACAGAGCAAGGCAGAATGTTTGCAAGAAACCTGCCTATGTGCCTATGTGCAAGAGGCGTACCAAGGGCACTGCTCACCTCTTTTAAGGTAAACAGTCTTTAGGACGTGCTAGCACCCACAGTTTCTGCAGGTCCCTAAATACAGACTGAACTGTTGGTTTTGTGGTCTGTGACTTCCGACAGCCTGTGAAGCGTCGTGTGTCTGTCCCTTATCAGAAGGCTTACCCCGCTCTTCCATCAGCAACCTCTACACCCATGTCTGGCAATTATTTCAAGTCAACAGTCACATTTGTTTACCTTCATGTGGTTAACATAACTCGGTCACTAGGTACCAGGACATAATCCCAGTCTACGGAAATCGGTGTTAATTGCAGCGTGCGAACCTATACAATTGAGCTATTGATCACGATAAAACACAAAGAGATCACTGCACCATTGCTGTGATGCATTCATGCATACGTGGTTGAACGTGCTGCGGAAGCATAAAATTCTTGTTATCTTCCTCCTCTCAATCAGATTATCAAGAAGTTTGGGGCATTGTTGTTTCATTGTACATACCAAGGTGAAAATACTGAAATTAATCTCCACTGTACTTTAAAGACATTGAAGGAATAAATATTTGCAGCTAGAGAACACAGTTAATAAATGTCAGGAAAGTTTCGTTGGGCTGATTTATTTTGGGGATAAGTTGCTTATGAATTAAGGCAAAACATTGTGAAACTAAAATATTTCAGGACAGAGAGGATGTTCTGTTTGCACACAGAACGTTACAGGTTGGAAGTACAAGTCACTGTTTTCCAGAGCATTAGTTTGGATGGTCTTGACTCGCAGTACAATGAAAGAACAAGGTAGTGGTCCCCAGGTATTGCTGAAGTGTAAGGTTTGTCTGGAGGTTTTATTCATTGAAATAAATCAATAATTCATGCAGAGCAGTGCATTGTAACTTGCATTTAATCACAAGTGTGGCAACTGCAGTTCACTGCCTGGTCAACTACAAGAGAAACACTGAAAAGAAACCTAACTGGCAACTACCAAGTCGGACTGCAAACACAGACTTTGTTGTCTGTTTTCATCATGAAGTGGTTTTATTTCGTGTTTATTAGTGGAGCCAAAAATGGGAATTTTTCTTATAGACACAAATACAGACAAAAAAGAATGTCCCAAATACAGAAGCAAGAAGGCAGACAGATCCAATAGGTATTTCTAGCTATTATGAACTGCTTTGAGATTTTTCCAGAATGCAGCTCTGCTCTGCAGCTTCCCATTAACAAACACTATGCAAATTCATTTTCAACAATCAAAGAAAGTGTTGGGATTTCATTCGTTTCTATGACAACTTTTAATCTTGAAAAATGGAAGTAAACTACCTTATACCCCATACTGATATAGTGATTGATCAATCTATCGATCTATCTGTCTATCCATCTGTCTATCTGTCTGTCTATCATATATCATCTACCTGTCTATTGAGCTATTGATATACACTTACAGATATGAGGCAGCTTTCCTAAAGGCACTGAGTCAGGTGGAGACACAACTCGTGGTGTATCCTAACTTTTGTGTTCTGAGATTCTGCAAGAGCCTCCTCCCACTCATGCTGAATTAAATCCTTGTTTCAAGACCAAGAGAAGTCAGTCCTTCTGACCACTGCGCATCTCATGTACCCGAACCAGGCTGTTCCTGCGAATTGTGTCTTTCCATACCACTCAGTACTGAAAAAAAATTGAAACTTCACAGACTGCAGTAAAATGAAACAAAAAGCATCCTCTGTTTATAAAATTGGGAACAAAGCATTAGCAAATTGGATTTCACTGTCTTAACTCTTAAGCAGGGAAGCACTGAGATTTATTTTCATGCATCTTGATGATTAAAACAGAACTCATATCTAAAGACACACACGTTCCCTCTGCCAGAATGGTCTACCATGTTCTACTGTGGAAAATGGCCCATTTTAAGCACAGATAGGCTTAAACATTTTCATAGCTTCTCAGCAAGAAAACTAATGTAACTTCGTGTTATGACTGCCTTGTGCCGTGTCAGTTTGGTAGAGCAAACACCTCTTAGTTACAAATTTTCCCATGCAAAGAAGTATCTCACCATGGTTGAAATTTTGCTTCAGAATTTGGATTTGTGTACACACTCCTGTACGGATGTGCAGAGGGTACATCTACTCTATTTAATATCACACACAGAATCACAGGAGGTTAGGGATTGGAAGGGACCTCAAAAGATCATTCAGTCCAATCCCTCTGCCAGAGCAAGGTCACCTAGATCAAGTTGCACAGGAATATGTCCAGGTGGGTTTTAAACACCTACAGAGGAGACTCCACAACACCACTAGGCAGCCCCTTCCAGTGCTCCATCACCCTCACTGTGAAGAAGTTCCTTCTCATACTGATGTGGAACCTCCTATATTCCAGCTTACATCCATTGCCCCTTGTCCCATTATTGGATGCTGCTGAACAGAGCCTGGCTCCATCCTCCTGACATGCCTTTTCCTATTTATAAACAGTAATGGGTCTCCACTCATGCTCTTGTTGTCCAAGCTAAGGAGACCCAGCTCCCTCAGCCTTTTCTCATCAGGGAGATGCTCCACTCCCTTCATCATCTTTGTGGCTCTGCACTGGACTCTTTCAAGCAGTTCTGTGTCCTTCTGGAACTGAGTGGTCTGTACCAACTTAGCAAACATACTGAATCTGTGCCAGTAACCAGAGTAACTGAGCAGAATATTGGAATGGCAAAAGCCAGAACAATTTACTTCAGCATATCTGTTATATCTTTCTCTATGTGCATCCTGGCTGCAGTAAGAGACCAGTAAAGTGTTTTGTGAGCTCTGTTACTTGCATTGTATGGTGACTCTTCTGTTTCTGTTTAGGGACTGAAAAAGCCGTACAATCCTATACTTGGTGAGACTTTCCGCTGCATGTGGATTCATCCAAGGACAAACAGCAAGACTTTTTACATTGCTGAACAGGTAGCAGCAATAACTGGAACAAATATTTTGTAGAAAAAGAAATGTGTTGCGTTTTTGTGTGAGAAAAATGGTGTGCTGGTTTCAGAAAATGTATTTAAATGTATGAAGAGTATCCTAAAGGTTCTCCTGGTGAGCAGGTGGGGTTTTTATAGATCTCTCTTGTGAGTGTCATCCTAGAGAAATAGAAGCATTTCTAGCATTTGAGAGTATCACAGAACATTAGGGATTGGAAGGGACCTTGAAAGATCGTCTAGTCCAATACCCTTCCCAGAAAAGGACCACCTAGACCAAGTCACACAGGAACGTGGCCAGGCAGGTTTTAAACGTCTCCAGAGAAGGAGACTCCACAACACCCCTGGGCAGCCCCTTCCAGAGCTCTGTTTACCCTCACTGTAAAGAAGTTCCTTCTCATATTAATGTGGAACCTCCTCTGTTCCAGCTCACACCCATTGTCCCTTGTCCTATCATTGGATGCCACTGAGCAGAGCCTGGCTCCATCCTCCTGACACCCACCCTTCACATATTTACAAACATAAATGGGGTCACCCCTCAGTCTCCTTTTCTCCAAGCTCAAGACAGCCAGCTCCCTCAGCCTTTCCCCATAAGGGATGTGCTCCACTCCCTTCATCATCTGTTTCCTTTTCGTCCGGTAAAAGCCAGATGCTATTTTTCTTCTTGAAATTCAATGTTTGCGTGATCTTTATCTCTTAAGATTGTGGTCATCTTTCACATGTATTAACCGTGCTCTTTTATGTGCAGCTCAGATTTTACATTATGTTGTCACTAGTTCAAGTTTTGAACTACACTGCATGTTCTGGTTTTTCTTTTTCAAATTACTTCCCTTTCCACAGGTATCACATCATCCTCCAATATCTGCCTTCTACGTTAGCAACCGCAAAGATGGGTTTTGCCTTAGTGGTAGCATTCTGGCCAAATCAAAATTCTACGGTAAATACTGGTTCTACCTTTACTGAGTGTAAAGTCGGTGCAAACGAGCTTTGTTTTGTAGAAGAAAGAACAGCTGTTGGACTAAACGGGGGTTTGATCCCTGTATTGTCCTTCTCTTACACCGTGTTATCACTGTATTTGAGAACAGAGTTTGACCACTGTGTTGTCCCTTCTTTTGCTCCTGGTGTTTGGAATTTTAAGATCTATTTTTGGAGTCATTTCATTTTGGAGAATCTGTGGATGTGGGCCAGCTAGATCGTGGTGCTACGTGTACTGAGTTAGTCTTTTGCTCGGTTATTGGGAAACATTTACTCTTGTCTTACAGGCTAAGCAATGACTGTTTTCTGTCTTTGAATTCCAGGGAATTCATTATCTGCCATACTAGACGGAGAAGGGCGGCTAACATTCCTAAACAGAGGAGAAGATTATGTCATGACAATGCCATATGCTCATTGTAAAGGTAGTGGGTTGGCTTTTTTCATTCTGTAGATGGCAAAGTAATGAGAACAGATATTTATTATTCTAAACAGTGTGTGTGGTGTTGGAATTGATCTTGTCATATGAGAAGAGCGTTCTGAACACTGACATCATGGGTGATTCTAGTTTTCCACACGTTTTGTCAAGAGAAAAATACATTTATTTAAGGAGGTGTCTTCCTTTTGGCACAGAAAAAACATGTGTAGACCCTGTGTAGACCATCGACAGACCATCTCTTACTGCAGGGCAGTAATTTACTCTTTGAGTTGCCTTTTTTAAAGAACAGTGTTGAGCTTTTCCAGTATTTTCCTCCTGTAAACGACAATGTCGTATCTACTCCTTACAGATGAAATATCTACCTTGTATACACCTACCAATGTATTTTCTATCAAAAGTTTCTTTCAGAAGCCTAATAGTTAGCCCCTATAATCACAGAATCATAGAATGTTCTAGGCTGGAAGGGGGCCTCTAGAGGTCATGAAGGCCAGCCTCCCTGCACAGGGACAACTCTGCCTAGGTCAGGTTGCTCAGAGCCTCAGCAAGCCTGACCTTCAATGACTCCAGGGATGGGGCCCCCATCACCTCCCCAGGCAGCCCATTCCAGCCATCAACCACTGAAGAACTTGTTTCAAATGTCCAGCCTCAACCTATCCTTTCCCAGCTTGAACCCACTGCTTCTTGTACTGTCTGTACAAATCCTCAAGAAAAGACCCTTCCCTGCCTTCATGGAGGACCCCTCAGGTACTGGAAGGTCAAAAGAAGGTCCCACCCAGAGCTGCCTTTTCTCCAGGCTGAACAGCCCCAACTCTCTCAGCCTGTCCTCTAACGAGAGATGCTCCATTGCCCTGATCATTTGAGTGGCCCTTCTCTGGATGTGCTCCAGTCTGTCTGCATCCTTCTTGTGCTGGGAGCTCCAGAAGTAGACACAATCCTCCAGGGGAGGTCTCAGCAGTGCAGAGTAGAGGGGCAGTGTAACTTCTCTTGATCTGCTGGCCACGGTTCTAATATTTTCCTCATTTGAGATGGAGGTCCCTTCGAATCCCTTATGATTCTATGTATGTAAATCACTGAATAGAATTAGATAGTTTGACATCAGTTTGGTAGACTCTTCTCTTTCCATTGTTTTAATATTCTGTTGCTTTTCTTCATGGCTTTGGTGACAATACTTTGAAGTTTAAAACTACGTAAGAGATATATGTGTGTGTGTGTGTATACCTTCAAGTCAAATAGGAGGGAGAACTAGTGTGTTTAATAAAGCTGATAGAGAGGGAGAAAGGTAGAAGAACGTGCAGGGAAGAACGTGCCTGGTGAAGTAAACATTTGCACACGCATCTACGACAGTAAATATATGGAAATGATATTCAGTGTTTCAGACACTGGATTGCAGGAGGAAGGACAGTAACCCTGGGGAAGTGTACCAAACATTGTCAACCTTGTACTTCCAAAACGCTAGAGAGGTGATCAGTGTTGTCTTGTGTCAGTGTCCACACGTGTCTTCACCTGAAGTCAGACTGTACCTACTGGCTTCTGCTCAAGGCAAGTTTTGCTTTGCTCTGTGTCACAGGGTTTTTTCCATGTCTTAACCTCAAAAGCTTTCCTCCTTCACTCCTCCCCAGTGAGACTAGTTACCACTCTTGTTCGAGCCAGCAGCATCTGCTGACAAAGACAGGCTTATCTGTAACTCACTGAGGTCGTTTTGTTTCTGTTTGGGCTATCTCGTTGGGCAGACTCATTGTGCTTATCATTAGGAACCGTCATCTGAAAGAATGATCTTTCCTCTGGCACAGACATGTTTACCCTAGCAGTTGTGCCCAAATAACCGAAGGGGTTTTTATCTTGTTACAGTTAAAATGAATATTTATAACTCGTTTTTCTCTTGCAGGAATTCTTTATGGCACAATGACCTTAGAGCTTGGGGGAACAGTGAACATCACCTGTGAGAAAACTGGGTACAGTGCAACAATTGAATTCAAGCTCAAGGTTAGTAAATGCTGCAAGGAGGCACGAGGAGGAAACTGAGTGCTTTTCTCTTTAACTGCTACACGTACTGCTCTGTCCATCTAGCAAATGGTGACTTACTGTTTTAAAATCCTGTCATCTCTTAGTATGTTTTTCTAAGTCCGTGGGTTTTGACTAATAGGTGCAGAGCTGTGTTCATCTCTGCTTTCATGTTGCCTTACTGACCCACAGCATACATGCACAGATTATCAAAAAGGCCAAGGAAAATCCCTGGCAATCCTTTTTGTTGTTGCTTCTGCATGAATTAACCTCTAACAACAAATAGCCCTTGGTAAAATTACGAAACAAGTGCAGCAAATCACTCTGTTCTCCAAGGTATCCCCATGTCGCTGTTTTCTGCCTTGTTTTCTGTGGTCTTTCCGTGTTTCTTAGACAGTGCTTTTGCTCAGCAAATCCTTCAGGAAAACAGAGCATGAAATAACAACTGACTGTAGTTTTAGGTTTGTTTTGGAGATCAGGTAGGCAGAAGCTGGAGTATTGACAGCGATCAGGGTTGTTTACATCACGACTGAGGGGTGACCTCATTCATGTTTATAAATATGTGAAGGGTGGGTGTCAGGATGGAGCCAGGCTCTGCTCAGGGGCATCTAGTGATAGGACAAGGGGCAGTGGGTGTGAGCTGGAACAGAGGAGGTTCCACATCAATATGAGAAGGAACTTCTTCCCAGTGAGGGTGACACAGTTCTGGAAGGGGCTGCCCAGGGAGGTTGTGGAGTCTCCTTCTCTGGAGATATTTAAAACTCTTCTGGACATGTTCCTGTGCGACTTGATGTAGGTGATCCTGCTGTGGGAGGGGGATTGGACTAGATGATCTTTCAAGGTCCCTTCCAATCCCTAATGACTCTGTGATTCTGTGATAAACATGGAAGTACTTATTTTCGTTTTGCAGCCTTTTTTGGGTAACAATGACAGCGTTAACCAAATATCAGGGAAAATTAAGCTTGGCAAAGAAGTTCTGGCTCATTTGGATGGTCATTGGGTAAGTAGTGAGTGATGGTATTTTCTAAACTCTGGCTGATCGTTGAGACAGGTGACAACAGCACTTAGTTAAGAAAGATTCCAGTTTTTAAAAATAGAGCTGATGGCTGCTTTTATAGAAAGGAGCCGTTATATTGCTATATTACTATGTGCTGCCCAGGGTGGTGGTTGAGTCCCTACCCCTAGATGAGTGTAAAAGACGCCCAACACTCCTTGCTCAGACGCACCGTAATCCTCTCTCTCACACTGCCCTTAACATCAAGCTCAGGTCCCACAGTCCCAACTTGGACATCTCAGTTGGAGTAGTTACCTAGCAGAAAACACATTTCAGCTTGTGAAAAGGTTTCAGTGTATGTGATAGTACTATCTATGAAGAGTTTTTATGGCACCAGCATGAAATGCTTGAACTTGTTTCAGTTTTGGTGAGGTGACTCTGGCACCGCTGGTTTTTGGCCGTAGCAGTGGTTGCATTGCATCCCCCTTGTGCGTGGTGTGCAGAAATCCAGAGCTGAAGCTGGCATTCCTAACTGTTAACTCTGGGCAGCCAAAAGGAAGTAAATCCTTGCCATAAAAGAAATGACTTATTCCTCCCTTTTCGATTGCTTCGGCACTCCTTGAGATTGTTCCAGTTAAGGTAACTGAACCATCTCTGTTACAGGACAGTGAAGTTACTATTAGTGAGAAGAAGACAGATGGTTCAGAGACGTTCTGGAACCCAACGTCTGATATCAAGCAGCGTAGATTACCTAGGTACACAGTGAAGTTTGAAGAGCAAGATGACTTTGAGTCAGAAAAGTAAGTGCACTTCAGAACCACATTTTTTTGACAAAATAAGACTAATCTTCTCCAAATTGTGAAGAAATTACAGTGCCTTTCTTACCTCTGTTTGCTGATACTGGCTTGTGAAAGGAGAAAGCAACACTGTTAAATAGGAGATGGTTACTTACAAGCAATCATGAAAAGTCTTGATGGAAACATAAACATATTTTATGACACGGTAATCCTCTTAGAGGTTGGTCCATTTGCTTCTTAAGGTCATCTCTGCAGTTCTTTCTGTCAACCAGCTCATAATTCTGTTGCTCATTTGTCAGGCTGTGGCAACAAGTGACGAGAGCAATAAATAATAAAGACCAAACAGAAGCTACTCAAGAGAAATATATTCTGGAAGAAGCTCAGAGAAGGAGTGCCAAAGAGAGGAAACTGAAGGGTGAAGAGTGGACGTGCAAGCTGTTCGATCAGGATTCAGTTACAGGAGAATGGCACTACAAATACGCTGAGTGAGTCCTGAAGTGCTTGGCTGCTTGTTCAGTGCTTGATAGTGGTGGTCCACATAAATATGAGAAGGAACCTCTTCACAGTGAGGGTGACAGCATGGAAGGGGCTGCCCAGGAGGGTTGTGGAGCCTCCTTCTCTGGAGACGTTTAAAACCCTCCTGGACATGTTCCTGTGCGACTTGATGTAGGTGATCCCGCTGTGGCAGGGGCATTGGAGTAGATGATTGGTCCCTTCTGATCCCTACTGTTCTGTGATTCTGTGATAAACAAGTTTTTAGTTAGGCCTTAAACCTGCAGGAGACAGTCTGTTTTGTTAATCTGCATTGCTGCTTGTCTCTTGAGGCTTTGTGGTTCAGGGGGGTGCCACAGACATTGCACTATGTGCTAGAAAGCAGTCTGTGCTGTCAGCAGTCCTTGGGAGGAGCTTTTGTCTGCTCTTACACATGAACCAGCTCGCCACACGGTCTGCGTAGGGAGCTGTGCTTTTCGCTTACTGTGAAAGATGTGTCCAGTGAGCCGTGGCATTTGTTGAAGTCTCTGGATTATGGATTTAGGCATCTGGATTACAGACACTAAAGCCCCTTGGGAGAGCAGTGCTCTGTTCTCACCCAGTTTCCTTGGATGACACTTAATTCAAGTTAGGTTGGGTGAAGCTGAGGTGTAGACGCACAGTTCACGACATCTGAAACAGCTACAAACGTCTTAAAAGGTACACAGGAGGAGATGACAGGATGGCCATCCTTAATCTGCTCTCTCTAAAGCTGTGCCGCAGAACGATCTTCGTGTGGCTGCCTTGCAGTGTCTATCCTGAAAAGGCTCTGATCAGTGGAAGTGTTGGCCTTTGCCTGTGGCTGCTTGTTGTTCTCGAGCGAGTGATTTGCCTTTAGCTTTAACTTAACTCTGTATCGACTTGTACTTGCAAAAGCATCGTTAAAATCAAACCAAGAAAACTGTGCGTAGCCCATGAGCGCCTCTTGAAAGCAGCCTTGATTACCATCGGACACCTAGGGATGCAAGCAGGTCTGACACAACTGATTGCTCTTTTAGAAGAGTAAAAAGGAAGAGAGAGCTTTGAGCTGTTCGTACCCATTAGTTTTTGAGCAGGAGAGCATTTTCAATTTAAATTGCTGTTGTATTAATCAATTACATTCACTTCACTTTGCTCAGTACCAGACCATGGGACCCTTTGAACGATATGATCCAGTATGAAAAAGATGGCACCATCCAAACAAAAGTTCGGCATCGGACACCAATGGTACGTTCCAGTCCTGTGAGCACGTGTGGCAAGATCCAGGGATTGTAATTATTGCATCACATTTGTTGAGGTCATCAAAGCCTGAGGAACGATGAGAAATATAGGACATTGTTGTGCATTAAAAAGGTTGTTTACTCGTTCCATCGTCTCTTCTGTGGGGCATTCTGAGTGCAGAGTTGAGTTGATTTTTACAGGAATATAAAGACTTGAACTCAACTGAGTGAGAGAGGTTCTCCTTCCCCTCTACTCTGTCCTGGTGAGACAACATCTGGTCTATTGTGTCCAGTTCTGGGCCCCTCAGTTCTAGAAGGACTCAGAACTGCTGGAGAGACTCCAGCGCAGAGCCACGAAGATGATGAAGGGAGTGGAGCATCTCCCTGATGAGGAGAGGCTGAGGGAGCTGGGTCTGTTGAGCTTGGGAAAAAGGAGAGTGAGGGGTGACCTCATTGATGTTGATAAATATGTGAAGGGTGAATGTCAGGAGGATGGAGCCAGGTTCTGCTCAGTGTCATCTAATGATAGGGCAAGGGGCAGTGGGTGTGAGCTGGAACATAGAAGGTTCCACACCAATATGAGAAGGACCTTCTTCCCCGTGAGGGTGACAGAGCACTGGAAGGGGCTGCCCAGGGAGGTTGTGGAGTCTCCTTCTCTGGAGATGTTTAAAACCCA
>JAOXOE010000001.1:27342678-27360645 GCA_028565055.1 Phoeniculus purpureus | reverse complement strand
GGGCAGCCCCTTCCAGTGCTCTGTCACCCTCACTGTGAAGAAGTTCCTTCTCATATTGATGTGGAACCTCCTATGTTTTCCTGCTACTTTTTGGTTGACACCTTCTGTATCTATGAGCAATCCCTATAAGATAAGACAAGAGTCACAATTTAGTGATGAGGAAAGGCTGAGGGAGCTGGGTCTCTTGAGCTTGGAGGAAAGGAGACTGAGGGCTGACCTCATTAATGCCTATAAATATGTGAAGGACGGGTGTCAGGAGGATGGAGCCACGCTCTGCTCAGTGGCATCCAATGATATAACAAGGCGCAATGGGTGTGAGCTGGAACATAGGAGGTTCCACATCAGTATGAGAAGAAACTTCTTCCTGGTGAGGGTGATGGAGCACTGAACAGCCTGTCCAGTGTGACTGAGGAGTCTCCTTCTTTTTCATTTAGAACCCGCCTGGATATGTTCCTGCACAACTTGATCTAGGTCATCTTGCTGTGGCGGGGGATTGGACTGGATGATTTTTCAAGGTCTCTTCCAATCCCTAATATTCTGTGATTTTGTGAGACAGTACCTCAATGGTTACACACACTGTATTTCTTTAGTTGGCTGCTACCCGGCCTGCAAATGTTTTCTCTAAGGGAAAACATTCTCTCATTTCACAAAAGCAGAAGGAAGTGCAACACAGAAATCTGTGAGAGGTGTTCATTCAGCTCAGGCATTTGCATGATTTGCCATGTGATAGTTCAGCAGAACATACTGTGCTGTCAGTGGCACTGTTCAGAAACTATTAGTCGCTTTCTGGGATGATCTGCTTTCCTTTTACTCAAAAAGTAAAGTACATGTGGGAGAACTAACAGCAGCTCTGCACTCTATTATTCATTGACCAGCCATGTAATTTGGAATAAACACTCAGTAAGAGCTGAAAGAATTGCTTTTTGCCACAAGAAAGCAATTCAGTCTTTCAAAAGAAATACTCTGGATTCACTGTTTTCATTGTGCACTGGTAAATCTAGCACTTGCATGTGGGATTTCATCACATTTTGAAACTGCACCAAGGAAAAGGCACCTCTTTGTGGCACTTGAAGAACCTTGAGGTTTTTAGTCTGTCAATAGTTCAGTGAGGGTGTTTTCATTTTCAGTGAGTAACTTCCATGGTGATTGTAACTCAGCCAGCTACTGCAGGCAGAAGCAGACAAGGAGCATTCACATCATCCCTCCTTGTAACACAGTGCTCACGTGAGGAGTGCTGACAACAGATTTCAGGAGAGGGTAACCTTGGGCAATCGGTACTTTGGAAAACAGTAAGGGGTGGAGTGATCTGAAGTTACTTGTGATTAGAACAGAATGCCTGGTGGTGGATTTTCATACACAGCAGGTTTGCAGTGCTGAGCAGATCCAGAGTGCTCAGCACACTGAATCGTGTGCCACTCTACCCAGGGTGGTGGTTGAGTCCCAATTCCTAGATGAGTTTAAAAGGCACTTAGATGTAGTGTCAGGGAATCTGGTTTAGCGGTGAACTTGTAGAGTAGGGTTTATGGCTGGACTTGATGATCTCAAGGGTCTTTTCCAGCCTGAATGATTCTGTGATCTGAAGTAAGCATACCAAGCTTCATGGCAAACACACTTTCCTCCACTAAAGCGCTGGTTCTTTAGCTTAGCTGTACCTGGATGCAGCTGAAGCAGAGAGGCTGCATGCTGTGCCTGGGAAGATTGAGCCTGGGGTTGAGTGACAAACTCCTTTGTTGCATCAGGCTATTATAGTAATACTGACTTAGCCTTCTGTAACAGCTTCAGCGCTTGACCTGCTTCAGGCCCCTGCACAAACAAAACTAGGCCTGCTGTCCTTGAAGCCTCCGCCTGGAGACAGCCCTTGCCTGAGCCTCCCTCTGCAGTCATGCAAGTGGTTGGGGGAAGAACACAAAAGCAAGCACAGCTGATAAAGCCTGTGCACCCAAGGGAGAGGTCGAATTCCTTGATATTTAATAGCTCCAGGAGTAAACTCACTAGTGTGTGAGGATTCAAACTCTTCTTCTTCCGATTTGGAGCAGCAATTTGACTTGAAGTCACAGTCCCCAGGAGACCTCCTCTACCTTCTATACTATAGGGCAGTTGTAGTGCCTCTTATCAAAGTTGTTCTCACTATCTCTCTGAGTTCATAGACCAAGCCTACCTGGCTCTTACATACACTTTTTAAAGGCTTATAAAAAAGCTTCATGATGTAATACTTAGAAAAACAACATGTTTAGGAGGAAAAACATACCTGTGCCAGTATCTAATGTGTTCTCAGGTGGCTTGATTCCCATTATTCCAGGTGATAGCTGGACTCTTTGTGCAATACTGAGGCAGTTCTCCAAACACTGATCCAGGCTGAGTCATGGAAAACATACATGAAAATGGAAAACACATAGTAAGATGAAAATTCAAAGCAAAGAAAAATATATAGGACATTAAAATTCAAGTTCAGGTTTAATTTAAACTCAAGCCTAACTTTAAAGTTTCTTTAGTCTTGTTGCCATGACTGCACAAATGACAGCATAACGTACAGAGGGGGGATCTGATCAATACTTCTAAGTATCTAAAGGGTGAGAGTGGGGAGGATGGGATCAGACTCTTCTTTGTGGTGCCCAGTGACAGAACAAGGGCCAATAGGCACAAACTGGAACATAGGAGATTTCACCTAAACATAAGGAGAATAATTTTTTACTGTGAAAGTAACAGAGCACCTGAACAGGCTGCCCAGAGATGTTGTAGAGTTCTTGTGTTCTCTGGAGACATTCAAAACCCACCTGGATGCGTTCCTGTGTGACCTGCCCTAGGTGATCCTGCTCTAGCAGGAAGAGGTTTGACTAGATGATCTCCAGAGATCCCTTCCAACCCCTACCGTTCTGTGATTCTCCCCTATCATGTCCTACTTGGTTGTTCACAGGCATTACTTCTTAGTGAAAAATCTTTCCTTAACTGTTCTTAAAAACTGCTAAAGAGCCCTAGTATAAGGACTTGTGTTTTATTTTGTCTCATGTGATGGGGTTGACTTACCTCAGTAATGTAAAACCCCTAAAAGACATCTGTGAGTATTGGATGACAAGGTATTCCCCTCCAGTGCAGTGGTACATTGCCAGCTTAGACCTGCTTAGACCTGTCTCCACTTGTTGGCCCTAGTTTATTCTCTACTCTACACTGCCAGCTTTCACACATTTTGGCTCTTCTGTACATCACTCTTCCTCATTGGGTCCTGCCCTCAGGGTTTGCCTGTCCAGAGGTGGCAGGTCTCCAGAAGACAAGCAACGCTAAGCCTCACATTGTGAATGGCTCACTTACAGACGATTGCCACTTTAGCTGATTGAATAAAGGAAATGCCTACAAGAGCCTAGAACTGGTTTTGCAATAAATTCCAATCGATTGCTCATTTTCGTCAAATGCCTTCTCTACACCTTTGCTTTTTTCATGTTCCTGAGCACCAGACACCTTGGATAAGTAAAAAAGCTAGCACCTAGTACAATTTTAAAATCTGAGGGTTGCAAGGGGGCTACAGGGACTTTCATTTTTGAAACACATAACATCTCTATCCCTGCTTCTCCCTAATTCTTATCACTTGGGCTATGCTGAGCAAACTTCTGCCTGGGTTTTACTTTTGCCTCCTAACACTTTAGTAGTTTGTAGCTATTTTAACACATTTTTTGGTTTCTACTGTCATTTCCGTTATTTAAACAGCTACATTTACGCTCCATTTAGCTCCATTTAGACAAGTAGATGCAAGAATCTAGCAAAATGTAAAGAATACACATTAAATATTTGATGGTACATCCTCAGCAAACAGCTCCTATGCTGTCGTGCCGTGTATCTGTTTATCCCATTTGCCTGTACTTATATTTGGAATGGTCTCATTCCAGCCAAGAGGAACCAAAGGTCTCAAAGCCCTTTACAATTCTGTTTAGTGTAGATCACAGATGTTTTATTCAACTGTGCTTCATGCTATTACTCAAGACCAGCAGCATGGAAGAGAAACTCAAGGATCAGTTTGAGGAAAGGCTTCACTTGGAACTTGCAGTCGGGTATGCGAGGAGTTTGTCGGAAATTCAACAAGAGCAACTGACCTGCTGGAGAGCAGCTCTGGGCAAAAGGACTGGAGGTGCTGATGGAACAGAGGCTGACCACTAGCCAGCAATGTGCCCTTGTGGCCACAAAGGCAAACAATCCCCTGGGGTGCAGTAAGAAGAGTGTGAAGTTGTCCTTCCCCTCTACTCATTTCTTTCAGGCCTCATCTAGAATAATGTCCAGTTCTGGGCTCCCCAGTACAAGAAAGAAAATGAGCTACTTGAAAGAGTCCAGCATAGAGCCACTAAGATGATTTGAGGGTTCGAGCATCTTCCCTATCATGAGAGGCTGAGAGCTGAGTCTGTTTAGGCTGGAGAGGAGGAGACTAGGTGGGGTATCTCATTAATACTTACCTAAGGGGTGAATGCCAGGAGAACAGGACCAGACTCTTCTCAGTGGCACCCAGTGACAGGGCAAGGGGCACAAAATGGAGCATGAGGTTCCATCGAAACATAAGGAAAACCTTTATTTTACTGTGAAGGTAGCAGAGGACTGGAACAGACTGCTGAGTGGTTGTGGAGTCGTCTTTGGAGACATTCAAAACCCACCTGGACCCATTCTTATGTGATCTGTCCTAGGTGATCCTGCTCTAGCAGGGCTAGATGATCTCCAGAGGTCACTTCCAACCCCTGCCATACTGTGACTGGCTGCTTTGGCTCTCTGGCAGGCAAGATCAGCAAGTCAGAAAGGGAGGAGAGCTGAAGCTGTTGTTGCCTCTGTCTCCCTTCATCCTGGCCAAGGCAGGAATGAGCGAAACTCCAGTGAAAGTGTCTGAAGCACAGTGGTTTTCAGCTCGGTCTTTTAAGGTAAGCCGTGCGGTTTTGTGGTACCTGTAGCCAGCGAGTAGGGTTTACGTGTCTGAGTAACTCCTTGCTGCTCGGTGCCTCCACAAACCCTCCCACTTCAGTTCTAAACCAGGACGAAGGCGCTGCCCGGGAAGGAGGTGCTTGCCGTGCCGTGGCCCACCCACCGAGCGGGGCAGCAGCTCGGGGTGCGCACTGTTAGCGGCCGGTGGGGTTGCTGGCGTGGTGCCGGCCCGACGCGGGGGCTCTGGTGCTGCCGTCCTCTCAGGACCCCGCGGCGAGTACGTGACAGGACGCACGTCCGTCCCGCCCGCTCCCATCGCTTCCCGCCCGACGGCCGCAGGGGAAGGGCGCGCGCCGGGCGGGCACCAACCGCCGCGGCCAACGGTTCCCGCGCGTGCCCGGGGTGGCCGTTCAGGACCGCTCGAGGGAGAGAGGGCGGGCGCGTGCGCGCGCGTGTTGCCAGGAGACCCAGGGCGCGCGAGGGAGGAGGAGGAGGAGGGGGAAGGGGGTTACGTGGTGACGTTAATTCTATATGAGCGCGAGCGGCGGGAGCTCGGGTCTCTTTTACCGCCAGCCGCGCGGCGCCTCCGCCTCGCTCCTGAGTCACTGCCAGCGCAGGTACCGCGCGGAGCGCGCCGCACCCCCACTCCGGGTCTGGTTGGAGGTGGGGGGCCAAAAGGGGATGTGGGGAGTGGGGGGCAGCGATCGGGGGCGCGTTTGGTCCCTGTTGCTGCGCGGGGTGGCCGTGCGTGCGGGCCGGGCCTAACGGGGCCCCTGGGGGCGGACGTGCCAAGCACCGAGCTGAGCCGCTCTCGCCTCGGGCCCGCGGGACCGCAGCTCGCCCGCCGCGTGGGCGGGAGCACTGCCCGCCGCCTCCTACCCACCTCCCGCGCTTCACCCCATCGCCCCACGGAGGGGCTGGGCCGGGCCGCGCGGCTGGGACTTGCTCTGCCAGGCAACACGTGGGGCCGGAGCGGGGCCCGGCGGCGCTGGGGAGAGGGAGGCCGCGGGGCCAGAAAGGCAGGCGAGGAGTAGCGAGGCTCTGTGTGTGTTGGCCCAACCCTGGTAAGGAACCCGGTGGGGGCTGATGGCTGAGGCGGGGAGCCCGGGAGCAGGGAGGGCGGAGGGCGCGCACATGGCGGAGTGGTCGGCGGGCGGCAGCGCCGTGGCCTTGTGGCGCTCCCGCGCCTGGTGCGCGCTGCCGTGTGCGGAGCCGTGGCGGGGCCGTGCTGTGCTGCTGGCTGCGGGCAGGGGGACCCAGAGACTCGGTTGGGGACGGGCAACTCCCGCTTCCTGCTCGGAAAGCGGCGTCTGCAGGTTTGCTGGAGTTCAACATGTCGCTTCTCTGAGGACCTGTTAGCTGGCGGCACCCACAGCGAGGCCTTCGCATTCCGCATGCGTGTAGATGTGTCCAGTGCCCGCAGTAGCAGGTACAGGAGATGTGTGACGCCTGTGACTACGGGAAACGCTAAGAAACTCCCTGAAAGCTCTAGTAACTACAGCTGGAAGTATTGGCTTGTGTTTTGCATTCATATAGGTCTGCATAGAAAGAATATTGCATCTGCTCCATATTAGATGTTTAGGGTACTTAACACTGCCTGTGTGTGGCTCTCAGTGTTCAGTACAAAACGTTGCCTGTTTGCTAGCAGAAGAAAACAAACTCTTATTTCAAGTGACCATGCTACAGTAATAACACATCAGGATCTTCCACAGCTCATCTCCACACACATTGCAGTTCTGTGTATGTTAGTTTGTGTTCGAAGCCCAGTAGAGACGCACTTAGATTTCATGTTATAGCCCCTAGGAAGGGGAGGTAAGAGAAGTAGACATTGTATTTGTAAGGTGTGATACGTAATGACTCCTGCTCACCCCCTCTGTTGGGATTTTAACATCTAATGCTGACATTGCGTCACCATCAGGCAATGCACCAGTATCAGGCAGAACATAGTGCTTAATTATTGTCATTTCAATCATGACATAAAACTTGACAGAAGAGCTAGAGCCTAAGGCTGTGTGCAGCTGTAGGTAGGTTTTGACCACAGTATCTTCTAGGGGTAGGAGCTTGCTAACTACAACAAAAGAATGAGAACAGTGCTGTACTTGGGTTTAAGCAAGCTGAATGGCTTCCAGTTTCTTGTAAATCCATAAATTGTGTTGCTGTTTAGGGCAAACAGGATTTGAAATCTGCCTACATTGGTATTTGAATGACTTGAATCCCTCTGTACCAGATAAAAGTTTGGGCCACTTGTCCTTCAGGCACCTGAAGTATTTGTAAAAGTGATTAGGATTGGCTGTTGATAACCTGAACTTAGGTTTGTGTGGCCCACTGGCTTCTGAGAAAGTAATACATAATTAGCAATCCAATTTGCCCCCACCTTTCCTATATTTTCTGCCAAGTCTTGCATATCATGTATTCTGGTTTCTGACATGGTGTGAAGACCTTATGCAGAGGTAGTAGATCTGATGTTTTCAGAGCCCCTGGTCTTCCTTGGACATTCAGAGGGCCAGGAAGTGCATGTTGGAACTGCTGAAAGGGTGCAGGTGTCTGTGGAGCCAGCTCAGTCTTTACAGGATCAGCTGTAGGTGCAGCATGTGTACTGTGCAGTATTGCTCTTGCCATCATGCCTCAAACTGTTCCTGTGAGCCAACAGGGGCCTTGTTATGCTGTTCCTTACTACATATGTTGTGATCCATCTATACATTCCTTGTGTTAGGCTCCTTAGCACAGCACTCTGTGAATTGTTGGTCTTTTGTTTTTGTTTCTTACTTTCTTGCATAACTGACAGTGAACGTGGGTGCAGGTGCACAAAGCATAGTGGGAATGTATGTTATGAAGCTTTTAAATTTCCACAATCTTGAGTACTATCCCTGGGTACTCCAGTCTGAGGCAATGTTCTTCAGTGCAGAACCCCAGATCTTCAAGAAAACTTTGGTTTCCTGCACTGTTAGTCACATTGGTATAATACCTTTACTCACTTAGGTCCTAAAAGTTGAAGTAATTGCCACAATGAGTTAAGTTCTCAGTGTTATAGATTGTCTTCCTTTGGGGTATAAAGTAGCTTGAGGATGTGAATTTTCAGTAGTGAAAAATACAAACAGGGGCTAAGTAGAGGAAATAAGACTATTTCTGTTTTGAACTTTTGATTGAATCCTTTGGTGAAAGGCAGATTTATTTGGGTAGGCCAGTGGGTGTAATGAACATGTCTGTGGTATTGACATCTCTGTTAATACAGTTGTAACTCAATTCATCTTCAGGTTTTTTGTGATGCAGCTACATCCCAGTGCAATGTCTGATTCTCTGGGAAACTTAAGGAATTGGACAGATTGCAGGAAATGGAGATGCTGGTGTTCTTTAAATGCCTGTTTGTTTTTCTACATTTGTATATACATTCATTGGAACTTTAGCTCTGAGGGTTTTTTTATACAGAAGACAGTAACAAGGCTTTATAATGCCTGTCATGCTTTAATAGAGCTGAAGAGTTAGCTTCTAGTCTAGACAATGGCATTTCATCCAACTTCTCATTAGGAAAACAGCTAGTAAATAATGGAGCAGAACTTTGTTATACAGGCAATGTTTATTCTAAGAAATAATTGTGATGATGGCTTAATGCTTATAGGTCAGTTTTCATTTGTAAATCACTTTGAGTTCAAAAGTGATTATAATTGAAGTTAATTCAGTCTAGCTGATTCTCACTCAGCTCAGGTTAGTGCAGTTCCTCATAACCTAATGTTAATCTAGAGAGTGTCATAAATGCATTTGCTTAGCCAATGAGACGTGCCTGAAGGCATCACAGAAGTTGCTTGGGGGCTCATGTGATGACCTTCTGAAAAAAAATTAACCTATTTAGAAACAGTGTAGGGTTTTTGAGGCCTTCCTACACTCAATGAAGTTAGTGAAGAATATGGCCTCCTGTATGTAGTGATAACTTTGCCCTTCAGTTTTCAGGAAAGCTGCATGTGTTTCAGACTAGAACTTCAGCTGCATTCAGCAAAAGAAAAGATGACTTTGTTAGTATACTGTTTTAAAATATAAGTAATACAAAATTTGAAGTAATTTATGTTCTCTCAAAATACTAATCTTTATGAGAAGTCTTTTGTGGATGGAAAGCTGTTTAGTATTGGAAAATAGAGAGGCATTTGGCAGCTGAATGTGCACCTAAATGTGCACAGACATAATTTGCAATGGTGATGTCTCAGTTCAAAGGTTGTCTTTCAGTAATGACCAGGCAGTTGTACATCAGCTGTTTTACCGGGTCTTTTTAGGCTTTAGAATGAAGTAATAGAAGTTTATTCTGGTAGCTTTTTATGATCAGAAGGTGAAAGCAACTTCTTAGATAAGAAAACTTCTGTTCATGATGTACCTCCAGCTGTGAAACATTTGGTTGTTGATGTTCATCAAAAAACACCCAAAACACCACCATCATCCAAATCACAACCAAACCAAAACCAAATAAGCTCTTACCTAAACCCTGAGATACTAGGTGTTGTTTAGTATTTGATGTTTAAAAGAGAAGAGGGGTGGTTCTTGCACATTTCTTTTGGTGTGACTTCCCATCACAGATCGTTTCCCTTTAGCTCTGACTTTAGTTAATATCCTGCCTATGCATTGAAAGGTTGAGTTGGGAGGGTGCAGGGGGTGGGACATGAAATAAAGCAGTGTTCCAGTCCCTTAATTGTTGTAGTGGCTCTGTGCAGGACTCTCTCCAGTAGTTCCTTGTTCTTTAATGGGGGAGCACAGAATTGGATGCAGTTTTCCAGATGTAGCCTCACCAGGGCAGAGTAGAGGGGAAGGATAAACCCCTCTGTCCTATTGGCTGCACTTTTCTTAATGCGCTACAGGGGACCATTTACCTTGTTGGCCACGAGGGCACATTTCTTGCTCATGGTTGGCATTGTGTGTTTTGTTCATCGTGCATTCATTGCATATCTTGGGAACTTGTGCATGTTGAGTGGAATCACAAATCATTAAGGATTGGAAGGGACCTTGAAAGATCATCTAGTCCAATCCCCCTGCCACAGCAGGATCCTCTTAAGTCAAGTCATACAAGAACATATCCAAGCAGCCTTCAAAGTGTGTTGAACTTTGATTGTTGTGGTTTTCAGTAAATGCTAACTTGTTAGTTCAAAACTGGATTGTTTAAGGTTTCCTGCTTAGTAGAGGCTTTGTTTCCATGGAAGAAATAGTGTACTGAAACTAACAAAAAACTTGCTAAATATGCCTTAGTAATTGCGGTGACTTATTGGGGAGTAAATGACTTAACAGTCTGCATTCATCAAGTGTTCTGGCAAAACCAAAACCCAGGCGTTTGAAACCTGTACACATTTTTCGGTGTCCTTTCAATTTCAGATAAGGATGTTCTGATGTTCAAGTCAAATTGGATAAAAACTTCAGTGCTGCAGTATGTGTCTTGCAGATACCAGCATAACTGCCAATATGGTTCTGTTAGATTGTGTGGCAATCTCAGTCCGCTGATGCTCTCCTTTGTTTGATGTTGTGGCATGCACTGGCTGTTTTAAATTATTAAAATGCACCTTGCTACCTGAAGTACTTTGTTAAACAGAGTATTTTTAATTGCTGAAACACTTATAACAAACTGAGTACTTGTACCAACATGAGCTATAACAGGGAAATAGGAAGATTTTTAATTCAGTCCTTCCAGATAGCTGCTGTTTTTGCTGCTATCAGTGATGGAGAGGCAAAAGTGCAGTGGGCTTTACTGATCAGTTTGTTCAAAAAAACATAGCATCCTTGTTTAAATGTATTCAATTTTAATTCATACTTCTGTATTACTTTTTCTAATGATGAAAGATTGTTCTGAATAGAAATTAGTAGGTTTTCTGTTACAGAACCTTGGTATCAAGAACAAAGGCCACATTTTGTGTTTACCCTAGTTTTAGAACATGATCAGAGTGGTCAGATCAGTAGCAGAGGAAAAAACATACAGATACAATTCAGTCCTGATTTGAAATTGTAATTCTGTAGTCAATTTCTCCTCCTCCTTTTAGAGATTTTTTTTTTTTGCTAAACAATCACTACCTAAAATACAATTTAAAAGCTACATAAATAGGGAGAAGCCAGTATTAGTTGACTGAATCTTCATTTCCTGATTTAAGAATTAAGAGGAAAGCTTTAAAGTGTTTCCACATGAATGGAAGCAAGCCCTGTAGTTACTGGTAACTGAGCTAGTTATATGTATGATCGCCATATTTTGTTTGGACTCACAGAGCATTAGGGATTGGAAGGGACCTCAAAATCATCTAGTCCAATCCCTCTGACACAGCAGGATCACCTAGACCAAGTCCCACAGGAACATGTCCAGGTGGTTTTGAGTTGGTGTTTTTCCTATCATGTAGCTGGTGTTTTCATGCAAGTTGTAGAGCACTTTAAATGTGCAAAATCTGTGTTTTCATGCTGCAACATGTATTGTGCAGAGGCCTGCAAGCACTAGTGAAGCAGTTGCATTGGCCAGTGTCTGAAGTTGATGCCTTTACCTCAGGAGTTTCTGGGATAAGCAAAAATACTACTTGAAGGGGAGAGAGTAGGTAGTTTAATTTAATTGTCTTGTTGCTTGGTTCAGCATTATCATGACTTACTGTTATTTTCTAGAGCCAGAGTCTGATTTTTGCCCTGTTATTACAAGGTAAGATGTGATAGTATGTAGTTTCACAGTAACTTCAGACTTGGCTAGCCCTGTCTGTGAGTTGTTGTAAAAGGTACTTGTCTCTGGCAGCCTCTGTCTCTTGACTTTGCTCTTCCTCAGGCTGCTGCAGGTCTAATCCTGTAAAAAGTTTACATTTGCTCTGTCTGACTGGAAGACCTTTCAGTAGAGAAACTGTGCTTGCATTATGGAGGTGGCATTTCTCCCTTTTGGTGATGTGAGTGATTCCCATCTTGGTCAGTTTAGGTACTTGTGAGTAGCTGAAAGTTCCAAGTATGCCTCATGAAACGCAACTACTCATCTGAATTTCTGACAAATCTCTGCTCCAGACCTTACCCAGACTTCTGCTAAAGATTCCCATGTATCACCATGCCAGTTAGCATCTAGTTCAATCCCCCTGCCTTAGTAGGATCACCTAGACCAAGTCACACAGAAACACATCCAGGTGAGTTTTAATAGTCTCCAGAGAAGGAGACTTGAGTGCTCATTTTCTGTGCTTGTACTTAGGCAGACAATCTTAATTACTTGCTCTAGTTTTGAAAATGTAGCTTCATTCTGTCAGTCTTTGCTCTCCTGCAATAACAGTCACAAGTCTTTTGTTAACTTTGAGGCACAAATGAAAGCAAATAATCTCTGTATACAGAGTTCAGTGTCTTTCATCAGGTAGATGTGGTATCTTGATGTGCTGGCATAGGACAAAGCTGCTTGCTTAACTGAGATTGATTTTTGTTGTTGACCTTCAGCTTTCCTAAGAAATAATGTTGTCCTGTAATGAATGACATCTGTTTGTAACATGTTGCTTATCTGCCATGTTGATGATAGGCACAATACCCATTTTTCATGACCTGTTTCCACATTAATAGTAATTGCATGAATGTGATCATTCAAGTTCAAAGGAAATGTTTAGTTCTAGGTTTTGCTCCCTCTATTCCCTTTGGAAACAGCATTTTTTTTTAATCTGTTATTGAATTGCTTCTTTTCAAAGAGGAGCTGAATGCTCTCCTACTTACTACTAAAATGTAGTTCAGTAGTAAGTAAACTTTCTCATGTAACAAGCTTCCTACTTAGTGGTTGGTACCGTGGCCTCAACTGATAGCTTTGAAATTATTTGTATGGTTTATTAGCTCTTTGATGTGAGTGAAGCTACGATGTACAGATCTAAGCTCTTTACCGTTACAAACCTCTCTGTTGTTTTGAGAAAACTACTCCAAACAATTATTCTGAACACTTAGAGTTAAAGAGAATCTTTTGATGCATCTCTACATTACTATTTGAATTTTAGTTTTCTTTTTTGATGCTGATTATGTGAAGAAAAATTATATAGGTTGCTCTCTTGGAATGCTAGGCAAGGACATGAGTTTGAAGTATCTTTCAGTGAATATATTGCTTTTGAGTTTCCCAGTCTGTAGTGTGATGTGGGATTGGCTGGTATGATGCCATTTGTCTGGCACCTTTGGCTTCTGCACACATTGCAAGTTAGTACAGATTTTTTTTTTATTCTACAACTAGCTGACATTTGACTTTGTCCACGTCATTTATTATCCCGTGTTGCACTTATTAATCCTACATAGAGCTCACTAGTTTTGGTATTTGCAGTTCATGTTTTCAAGGCTTGTCAGAGACAGGAAGAGGCCCATAGCCATTCAATCCATGGGATGGCTTAACTTGCAGTACTCTGAATTACTAACTACTAAGAAAATGAGTTTGGGCAAATGGGTAGATTTCCTTAAATATGTGAGTAAACAAGGCTTAGCTGCCATTAGGGTCCAATATCCTCAGAAAGCCCATTTGTGTCTCTTATTTGAGAAATGTCTTCTCTTTGCTGTTGCAAGCTAATCATGTGAGCAGTTCCTCTAGACAAAGCGAAATGGTGTTTCCTGAAAGCAAGGGAATGGCTCCTGTGTGGTCGGTATCCAAAGAGATGCTCAACAGCTGAGATCTGTTGGCAGCCAGCCAGCCTTAGGGCTTCTGCAAAAAAAAGGCTGGAGGAACTGTGTCTCAGGAATGTCTTTCCTCCTCAGCTGACTCCTGACTCACCTCACTGTGACCTGTCCTCCTGAGGCTGAGCGGATGTGAGGGTAATCTAATACTGACACGCTTACTTGGGACACTGAAAGCTGACCTTCAGAAAGGAAAGGCTTCTCTTGCAGAGCATTTGTGTCCTAGCTGTAACATGATTGGTGCTGCTGTGCAAACCTGGACTGGTTTCTGTGTGGATAAGCCTCTCTTCTGTGGGAGAGGCTTGAATATTTACATATTATGCTTCCGTCTTCTCTTGAGTGGAATGGCTTAGTGAAGAAACACTCTCTGGAAAGCACTCACTAAGGGGTAACTTGAGGATGAGCACGTGGTCATATCATTATTAGTTTCTGCGTGTTTTGAACTCATTTTAAACATGACAGATTAAAGAGGTGACATGTATTCTAAAAATTGTGAAAATAGCAAATTTTCACGTTCTGATAAGATTTAAGTTCTTGAGGGAGTTACGCTCACTTCTAGTAATTCTGTAGGATGCACTCAACTGGCTAAGGTTGTACTGGATTAACAGCCTCCTAACCTTTGTGTTTTGGAAAGGAATGTGTTTCTCTGGCAGGCAGCCTTGTGATTGAGCTCAAGCTTCCTGTGTGAAAGAGGTTTTTAACTTCAGACTCTAGAAAACTTGCTCTGTAGTTTGCTTTTCGGTGCTTTTGCTTCATTTCTGTAGCTGGAACTTCCCATGTGTTCTCTTTAAAGCCCTTAATTATTTGTTTTCCTCCTTGTATATTTACAGTAAGCAACAGAGCATTGGGCACCCTTATACTTGACCACAGTGCAGTACTACTGGCTGTAGCTGCTTCTGCTACAGGAAAACAAAGTATTTCACAACTGGGGAGATGATTTAATCGCTAGGTTTTTTTGACCAGAGAGGAGGACTGCCTTTATTGGTAGTTCCAAGTCTCTTTTTGAAGTCAGGAGGCCTCAAGTCTGAGGCTTGAAGCAGAATACCAGATGTAGCCAAATTTGTAATAAATCTGCACTGACAACTGGTGTACTGTTACCTCCAAGGGACTACTTCAAGGAGTGATGCAAACGATTACTTCTTGCTGCGCACATGCCAAGGTGCAGCTGCTCTTTACAATCCTAAATGCACCTATTAAACCAACTGTGAGGGTCAACTGCATCAGTCTTACGGATAGCTGAGTGATGTGAGTACTGCAGCCAAAGAGTTCATCTTGGGGAGATGACTACAGATAGATACTGCAGTGATACATCTTAGCGTTACGAACTATGGCAGATAATATATCCAAAGCTCTGGATACTAGACTGCGATCTTGTATTGGGCATTGAGCAAAAATCTGGAGGCTGTTGGCTCTTAATTTTCTGTGTGTGGATTTTTTTTTTTTTACCAGTATAACTGTGCTTGCAGAGAAGCTTATGGTTGTTTAAGTAAATTACAACAAACCAAATGTGATGCAGCCATATATTCTTGCTAACGGGTTGCACAGATTAGTCTAAATGTCTGCCAACATAGTTCTGTTGGCTTACTGCCTTGTAGACTCCTCATGCAAGAACTGTTGTCTGGAGCTGGCAGATGACAGTGTCATGACAAACACTAGTATCTCCTCAGTTTGCAGGAAAACTCTTCCAACTGCAAATGCTCTGATACCAAGTTGTGTAAAAAGTGGAGGGAAGATTAAAGAGTGAGACATAAAAAAGACTGATTTCAAGGACAATAGGAAAAATGGGAGGATGCAGATAGGAGCACACTAGGGGAGGCACTGAAGTTGACAGCTGCTTGATACAGTCTATTTTAGTTTCCAAAATATCTTTGAAGAATGCTATTCAAAGTCTTTCAGTAAACTGGGCCATAGTTGCAAAACATAACAGTGCTGGCATGCGTTGTTTAAAAGCCAGGAAGCAGAGGGTGAGTAACTAACTGCTCCTTGCGATGAGGAGAGGCAGGTAGATGCTGGACTTCAGAGAGTACTGTAATGAGACTAATGCCTTCCACATGACCATAAGTTGCCTTTGAAAGGGGTGAAGAGTGAAAGGATAAAAGATACTGGTGACAGGTAGTCTTTCAGAATGGTGGAAACAAGGGGATGTGGAGGAATTAAAGAGCACAGAAACTGCTAGAGAAACTGATGCACTGTTTGGTAGTGGGGATAAAAAAATCTTAGTTATGATTTCTGAGCTGATTGTTGCAACTCAGGATTTTGGGGCTTCAATACCTAAGTGATAACTTACATTGTTTTGGGGAAGATCAGGACTAGTTTATTATCCTGGTTTGAGTTAGAATTAATTCTGCTCAGTGGTTTTACTTTTCAGCTCAGTCTTTAACTAACTGCACTTTCTGCAGTTAATGGTGTATTTGTACAGACAGTGTCTGCTTCTACAAGTGTGATAGCACTTTATGTTTGCAGTTACTACCAAGCACTGAGTTGCAGAAAGCATCTTGCTTAGACTTGTTCCCTTTAAGACCAAGGTCACTTCTAAATCTTGTGTATGACTTTGAGGGTGCAGTAAGTGAGAGGCTGCGCCTGTGTAGTACGCTTTCAGTTCGTATCAGGCAGAAGTCAATATTGTTTTTTGAGAATGGTGTCCAAAGGGAGACACTTTGGAATTGCTATAGGCAGCTTGCATCCAGGTATGAATCGCAGAATAACTAAGGTTGAAAGAGACCTCCAAGATCATCCAGTCCAACCATCAACCCAACCCCACCCTGCTGACTAAACCCTGTTCCCAAGGGCCACATCTGCTAGTTTCTTGAAACCCTCCAGGGACAGCAGCTCCCCTCCCTGGGCAGCCTGTTCCAATGTCCAACCTAAATATCTCTGAAGTCCGAAGACAGGCAAATGTGACCTGAATTTTTGGAAACCTAAAGTGAGCCAAAAGTATTAATGGAACTCTTCAGTTTCTTACTGAACGTCTTACAAGATGTTCCCTGGTTTACAGCAGTACTGTCACTCTGTTTGATGGTTCTAAACCAGAACAAAGTTGTGCAGTATTTCTGTACACTTCAGAGTGAGAGCTTAAAAAAACCTCATGGGAGATATGTCACCTCTAAGACCATAATATGTATTTATCCTGTTTCTTAAAGGTGGTATGGTTTATGTCCTTCCTTTTTGGAATTATGGTCGTTGCCTGTATACCTTGTAAATGAACGTTAATGCTGGTGTTCTTACACTTTTGTTTTTTTCTCTAGGGTTTGAAATCCAGGAACATGGCAGACTTAGACAAGTAAGTAAAATCCATACATTACTGAGGCTTTGTGTTGTATCCTGTACTTCGGATGGCCATGATCTCCAAACACTATAGGCAGAGTCTGGGTGCTAATCTTGGCACTGTGGCCAGATGTGAGGTTTATAGCATGTGGGACAAAAGCTTGAGTTGCTTGCGCCAAATGGGTTTGGGATCTTAACTGTAAGTAAATCTAAAAATGGGACAAGCTACTAATCAACACTATGTTAGTTGGAGTTCTGAAAAGGAGAACCTAATAGTACTGCCCATTATTTTTGTTTAACTGTATTTTTTTCTTATACTTCAAATGCTCATGTTTTGTGGCATTCATTTAGGTGCACTTACCAGTTCTCAGAGCCTACATGTTGTAACAAAGAGCATTTGTAGAGCAGAATGAGGCTTTGACTTCTTGATATGAAAAGCAGCAGAAGGATTTTTTTTGTCAAGAACTCAGAATTCTCTCCTTTGAAGGCTGGAATTGAAGAGTCTGGAGAGTTTCTAGTTCTTCAGTCTCTTGGGGATTTTCAAATGTGAAACTTAAACCTATGAACTTGACCGTGACTGGTGCAGTGGTTTGTTTCTACCCATGTCATTTCTAACTTTAAACTTATTGTAGTATTTAAAGAATTAATTTCTTGGTCCTGTGTTTGAACCTTCCTAATAGCAAAGAACAGTCTGAACTTGACCAACAGGATATGGAAGATGTTGAAGAAGTAGAAGAAGAAGAAACTGGTGAAGATGCCAACAGCAAAGGTAATTTTGAAATGTAGGGTTTTTAAGCAGTACTTAACGTGTTAAGAAACGATAAAAACTGCTGATGCACAACTATATTTAAATTCCAAAGCAAGGCCTTTTTTTTTTTCCAGTTGTGCGGGTTTTTCTTCATTTGTTGTTTGCAGTCATGCATGTTAATCATGCTTAGTACCAGTGCGAGCAATGCTGGGCACCTCTAAGTGTATGTAGTTGGAAAAGAGAGGATTATTGTGAACATGTCGCTAGATTCTTTCAAAACTAACAACAGTTAAAAGCTTTTAAAATGTGAGGTTTTGGATAGGAAAACAGTCGTTACCACTTCAACTGGACTAGGTTGCTCAAAGCCTCATCCAACCTGGCCTTGAACATGTCCAGGAAGGAAGCAACCACAGCCTCTCTAGGCAATCAATTCCAGAGTCACTCCATCCTTAAAATCTCTTTCTGGG
>JAOXOE010000001.1:27322055-27340620 GCA_028565055.1 Phoeniculus purpureus | reverse complement strand
CCCCCCCCCCCCCCCCCCAAAAAAAAAAAAAAATCTGAATGTGTATCAGAATACTTGGGGTTTTTTTCTGTGCTGGACAGCCTTACTCATGCTTTGAAGTTAAAGATTGTGGATGCTGGGAGAACCTGAAGAGCAAGAATCCAGAAGCGAAATAACTAATCTAATCTCTGCAATAAAGTGATTTGGGCTGATATCAGTGCCATATTGGCTGACTGCTTGAACAGAATAACATTACAGAAAAGCAGAGTAACTTTGCTCAAGGTGGTTTCAGAGGCTTTGCTGTACATTTATCAAAAAAAAGTGTTTTCAAAACTATATTGAAAAGTTCTGGAGAACATGATGGTCAGCTGAAGAACAGTTTACCATGAATAAATGTTAAGCATTCAGGTGTCCCAGAGGGACAAAGAGATGAATATCTATTTTTAGTAATCGACTTCTCATATTTATAAATGAGGGTCAGGTAAACAGATTTGTTAAAGCAGTTTTTGGTTCCAGTCTGATAACTATCTTTTCTTTCCTTTTACCTAAAATGGAATGAAAATACCAACTTGAGTTTTTATTCCCTTCTTAAAGTAAAAGCACAAATTCTTCTACCTTGCCTTAATGAATTCAAAATAAATAAGGCAAAACTGATGCTTCTCAGAGGTATTATATAAAACACTGTATTCTAATAAAAGAACATCTTAGCTTGTTGAATAATGGCCATTTTAATTCAGATGGTGATTCCATGTTCAGAATAGGATGGATTTGATCCATGCTTCCAAAATGGGGAGGTGCTTGAAGTATCTCTTTGCCTATGTTTCTTTTTACAAGTGTATATATAGTAAACACACTTATCTCTTGTAGTATTTATGTAACTTTTCTTTCAGGATTAGTCCACTTTGCACTCACATAATGTTTGTTTTTCACTTCAGCTCGGCAGTTGACTGTACAGATGATGCAAAATCCTCAGATTCTTGCGGCTCTTCAGGAAAGACTCGATGGTCTCGTAGGAACGTCTACAGGATATATAGAAAGGTATAGTATTTGTTCAGCATAACCAGAGTGGTAGACACCATCCTTTCTTACAATGCTGTCTGTAACATTAATAGTCATAAACCATTGTGCTGCCTGGGTAGCAGAAAGCTAATGTAGTCTGTCTGTAGTGCATCTCTAAATTGAAGAGTTTTTATCTGTGCTTTTATGAGGAGAAGAATGTTAAATTCCTTTCAATGGTTGATGCTCTCCCCTGCGGTCACGCTGTGGCACACTTCTTTTAAAACTTCCCTGCTACTTGGAATGTTGGAATGTCTTCTGTAGCTTTGCCTTAAACATGAAACATCACTTAAACATGGACAAGTGCTTGGAGATCTAGTGACTATAATACAGTAATATTTATTTTGTTAGAGGCTAATGAAATGCTGATACAACATTCCTAAGTTTGTGAGTTCTCCTTATATATGAAAAAGATAAAGTATATCTTGCAACCTTTTTTAATTCAACATGCATTAGCAGATACAACTTTCTGTCTCAAGTGATTTCTGATTGTATATGAGCATTTCACCACATCCACATGACTTGTAAAGCATACAACTGTCTTGCTGTCCTATGTTGCTACTGACTTCAACTGGAGCAGCTACTGAGTTAACAGGCCTTGCTGTTGCTACTCCTACTCATAGCACTTTCCTGTTTCAGATGATAGCATGGAAGAAAAGCCTATTTAACTAACAGCCTTCCCTTATAGGCTTCCCAAATGTAGGTCCAAGAAAGAGCGGATTCATAGGCTACCTAGGTTCTAACTGCTGGCTATATATACCAAACATTTTTCTTTTCTTTCAACAGATGTTAATTAACCTCTACTAATCTTTCAGGTCCTTGATCTAAGAAGTGAACAAAAGTGGTAACACTGATTTACATGGCATTCTTCTAGTCAGCTGCTCTCTAAGATACTGTACCATTTCTTCAGCAATCCCAAGTACAGTAGTGCGTTCTCTGTTCACAAAAGCATTGCGACTTTGCCGTTATACCAAACACTGACCTAACTTGCAAGATGAAAATAACTGGAAAATGTGTGTCACTTGAGTTTGCACTTACCAACGTATGCATGCTGAGTTAACATGCTTTACAGGTGCTTCTTACGCATCTTCCCAAGTATTATTTTGAGCATATTTATCAACAGGCTCTAGACATTGAGATGGCACAGAAGTCAACAGGCTTTTAGGAGCCCAGATTCCTGCAGTGTGGGCTATAAAGGAACTAAATGCTTAAGCATGAGCTGGTAGGAAACAGAACAGGTTGCAGAAGAACATCTGTCTGTTCAGACTTAGCTGCCAAGCAATTAGCAGATTCTATCCAGTAACTTACTTCCTTGCATGTGTCTGCCCACAGTATTTTTAATGAAACTTATTGAGTAGAATTTCCCTCAGCTGCTTTTTACGAGTTTATATTCTTGGTGTGATCAGAACATTTGCTGGTAGGTTGCATTTAGAACAACAGCTTTTACCAGCTGTTGTACTTGTGCAGTCCAGTTTTCTTGGTCTGCTTCTCCGCTTTGTATTTACTTTGTAAGAGCTATCTCTTCTCAACTTGTGAATCTACAGAATTTATAAATCTAGTGAACTAGTTGATGTGGACTGTAGTGAAATGAAACTTCGACACATGCAACAGATTCTAGATTCTCTAATAAAGGGGTTAAAAATCTCGTGACCTACTGGGGTTGGACATGCTGCTTGTATGGTGCTACCTGTTAGAGGAGCCCTTGTGCTTCATGCAGTTTCTAGGACCAGCATTTGTAGTCTACATGTGTGCATGTGGCATTAAGCCAGCAATTGCTGTATGATTTGTGGTCATACTCATTTTCTTCCTTCTGTTCAACTAACTGAACTTGCTACTGAAGTTACTGCTAGTTCTGATAGTGTACTCAAAGATAATTGAGGCAAATAATTTAACCTCTGGGAAAATATCAGAGGTAACAAGAATGTTATCAATGCCTTATCAGCGTACGTGACTAAATGTAAGGCTTTGATAGTTCGTGTGCCAGATGTACTCTTTCCTTCACTGGGAGGTTAAATGAAATCCTGATTTAATGGTGATACTTGTGTTATCGAAGTAACCAGAAATAGTGTGTTTGTGTTGAGCATAAACCTGTTAGGCAGAAGGGTTCTGCTCTTAAAGCACATAAGGATGTTGGAACTCTGTGCTCATCCTGCTTAATATAGAGGTAAGATAGTATGTTTGTGTTGAGCATAAAGCTGTTAGGGAGAAGCGTTCTGCCCTTAAAGTAAGAATGTTGGAACCATGTGCTCATCCTGCTTAATAGTTTACAGTTGTTAAAGCTATCTTACTTCTAAGCTAATTCGTTCTTTGTTACTCCTCTAACCTGAAGCTGGTCCTAACAATTAATCGTTTTTTTTACTACGGTTTTGTGTGACATTGCACCACTACTCAATTAAAGTAAATACTGAAAGTTAAGCATGGTGATCTCCTGTGGCCATATGATGGAGTTTGGCCCAACCTCACAGACAGTGAGGGCTGTCAGCACTCTACCTTGTGAATCTCACAAGTAGCCTTGATATAGGCAGCTTGCTGGCCTCACAGTAAGTCTGTTAGCCTAGTGCACTAAAGTGGAAGTAGCATGAACAGGTTGTAGCTGACAGGTATTGATAATGAAGTCTGCATTAATTGCTGGCCTTTTACACATGTATAGTGTGTCATTTAGCAAAACAGTTCTGGCTCACTTGGGGAGAGGCAATCAATGTGTTAGAAGACAGTAGTACCAGCTGCTTTCCTCAGTGAAGCAAAAGTGTGAATCTTGAATATCAACTTCCTCAGCAAAAAACAGCTCAATTGTCTTGAAGCTTATTTGATAAAATCAAGCCAGTTAATGAGAAGACTTTTTTAAATGGTGCTCAACCCTATGAATTTACTGTATTGCTCACCGATAATATAAAATTTTACTAGTATTAAGTTTTGTTGCTCAAGTTAGTTTAATGGTTGACCGAGGTGTTTGCAATACTTCTGGTTCTGAGGTTAAACCTCAGGTTAAGTGCCTGTGCTAATAACAGTTTCTGTCTGCATGGTGTGTGGGTCATAGATTGTATCTATACAGCTTTCTGAAGCTTAAAATAGAGTATAAAATCTGTTGTGATGCAAGTTGATTAACTTAAAAGGGGATTGGTTAAGGGGGTGGGGCTGTCAATATGTGCTTAGAACTGCATTGTTAGTAACAGTTCTGTTACTGAATTTTTCAGCTTGCCTAAAGTTGTTAAAAGACGTGTGAATGCTCTCAAGAACCTTCAAGTTCAGTGCGCACAGATAGAAGCAAAATTCTATGAGGAAGTTCATGAGCTGGAAAGAAAGTATGCTGCTCTCTATCAGCCCTTATTTGACAAGGTATTTTAATCAGATTTGTTCTTAAAAGCTTTAGCTAAAACACAAACAAAATCTTATGCATGTTCTGAATTACTTTAGTTTCATTTACCCATTCAATTCATTTGGTATGATTTTGCCATCTGTATGAATATCAACACAGATTAAAGAGGAGAAAGGTCCAGTTTGTTCCATGGTTACCAAAATCATAGAATCATTCAGGTTGGAAAAGACCCTTGGGATCGAGTCCAACCATCAACCCTACTCTACAAGTTCACCCCTAAGCCAGATACCCCCAACACTGCATCTATGCAACTTTTAAACTCATCCAGTGATGGTGACTCAACCACCACACTAGGCAGTACCAAGTCTTATCTTGTTAATTGACCAGGTGTCAAGTGATAGTGTGGAATTTTGGTGCTTACAGTAATGTGTTGAAAAGGTTGTAACTGTTGAGTCATCTTCTAGGGCCTGAGGAAAAAGGTTTGATAAATAGATGATACATTACGAATTGTGTATCTTCAGGATCAGGAGTTAATTGGTTAAGGCTTTGCTGCTTGCAGTGACTAGGAAACATTAAAATAGTCTTGTTTTAATCTTACAGAGAAGTGAAATCATCAATGCAATTTATGAACCTACAGAGGAAGAATGTGAATGGAAAGCAGATGCTGAAGAAGATATTTCAGTGAGTATCTTAAGTTTTAGCGTGAAACAAGATTGAATCACAGAATCACTGAACATTAGGGATTGGAAGGGACCTTAAAAGATCTAGTCCAATCCCCAGGGCATAACAATTAATTATAATTTTTAACGATAGTTTCTTAATGATTGCTTAAAGCATGCGTGTGAAACTTAAGCTGTATCAACGTAAAGCTGTTAATGAACCTTGTGAGCACTCCTTTAAAATTAAGGAGTAACATTTTTATCTTATAAAGGAGGAAATGAAAGAGAAAGCCAAGCTTGAAGAGGAAAAAAAAGATGAAGAAAAAGAAGACCCTAAAGGAATTCCTGAGTTTTGGCTGACAGTGTTTAAGAACGTGGACTTACTCAGTGACATGGTTCAGGTAGGTGGCTTGTTTGAGGTTGCGCTAGTGCAAGTACTTGGATGTCCTATCTGCTACTTTATTTAATTGAAAGCATAAGGCACTCAAACGGATTCTTACTGTGCTACTTGCTGAATTTACATCTTTAATCTCAGCAGCATTTGAAAGCTCATGTGGGAGTTAGAATTTTCATTGCAGAGTTTCTTCCTTTTCGTATAATTAAAAGACAAAACTAGTAATCAAGGAATTGGTTTTGAGTTTTTAAATGAACATGTTAAGTGCTTGGCTGTGTTTCAAGGAAATACAGCTTCTCTGTTGTGGAATTTACCATCCTAATACATGTCCTGTGCTTACAGCAGGGTGTGTACGAGATGTGTGTCAGGTATTGTTAAAAACTATGTGGTGGTTGCGTGAGTTTGATTGTATACTGCAGTGCAGCCATTGGTGCCATCTGCTGGTCGTGCTCTTGAAAATGCTTTGGTGCTGTAACAATCTCTGTACAATTGAGTAGTATTAAAAATTTAATAAGCTGCATTTTCTTTACAGGAACATGATGAACCTATCCTGAAACACTTAAAAGACATCAAAGTGAAATTTTCAGAAGTTGGACAGCCTATGGTTAGTTTAACTTACTAATACAAGTAATTCTGTTTCTCTTAAGACTTTTTTGTCTGTTTTTTGTGTTATTAGCAGCACTCTGTGTGGTTGCCAGTTGTCCTATGGCACTTGTGAGAAATAAGCAGCTGCTGCTTGGCTTTTCTAAAGCACTTTAGGGACTAATACTAGTTTTACAGTACCATAGAATCATTATGATTGGAAATGACCCTCCAGGATCATCAAGTCCAACTCTCGTCCCAAGCTGCCTGGGTGTGTTCCTGTGTGCCTTGGTCTAGGTGATCCTACTGTGGCAGGGGAATTGGACTAGATCTTTTGAGGTCCCTTCCAGTCCCTAATGATTCTATGGTCTCCCTAACCCCTAGACCATTGCCTCGAGTGCTCTAGCTACTTAATAAACATTAATTTATACTTAACTAACCTTCAAATTCTGATGAATTAATCACTTGTCCTTAATACTAGATGACTAAATTTCGCCTTCAGTTTTTAATAACTTCAGGTACTTCTTGTGTAACTGTTGGATATAGTTTCCATGACGGAAATCCAAATAGCTTGCTAAGCTTAAAGATTTTAAGTTTAGAGGTTCTCTCTCTACATTAGCACTAGAAAAGCTGTACAGTGTGTGTGGGGGTGTGTCTTGTCATTACTGGAAGCATTATATTAACTAATAAGCACAAGATCAAGGCGGTAAATGAATCTACTTGAAGTTCTATTGTGCAACTCAGCCAGCAAATCTAGACTGTTAGATACGTGCTCCATTTCGATAATGGAGGAGATGGGGATGTTCTACTGCATGTATATCTTGGTTTTGAATTTCAGTGATTTAGAAATGTTGCTGAATTGCTGAAGTTGTTCCTCCATGATTCTTTTTAAGAGTTTCACATTAGAATTTCATTTTGAACCAAATGATTACTTCACAAATGAAGTCTTGACAAAGACGTACAGAATGAGGTCGGAACCAGATGACTCTGACCCCTTCTCCTTTGATGGGCCGGAAATCATGGGTTGCGCAGGGTAAGTGCTGATAAATACTCTCCAGGCAACGTAACCATTTCTTCCTTAGCATTATCCAGCTGTTGAGTAAAAGCATCTCGGGAAGGTGCTGAAACAGAGATAGCTGTTTACAAGTAATTGGGTAGCAGTGTTTGACTTGAAGTTTTCTAGGGTTTGATAGTAACTTCAACACAGTATGTCAAACTGTACATAACTTACAATATTTATAATACCCCTATAAATAAAAAGTAATTAGTATTTGTCTAGAAATACTGTTACACAGACACCAAGGTGGAATTGGAAGGTAGATGGTGGTGGTGTCTTGTGTGCCTTCATAGCCTTTGTCAAAATTTATTTCTGATATGCAGCATTTTTAGAGGTATATTCCAGCTTCTGTATTGCTGTTAATCTAGTTTGTTTTGTAGGTGTTGAGTGTTTGTCTCTGTTTCAGTTGATCTGTTTGAGAAATGGAGATCAGGTCACCTCATTTTAACTCCCAAGTTCCTCATGATTATAAAGAGCTGTTACACTCCTTTCTCAGTGATGTATTTGTTCTAAATTAGTTGTTACTCCTCACACTAAATGATCTTTTCTATATCTGTCCTCCCTGCGAACATAAGGACAAGAGAAACCTGCGTTGTACGTAATGAGCCTTACGGATACACCAGGGCTCTGTGCATCATGGGCTGTTAATTGCTTTCCTGTTAATGTCTCTTTAAATGTTCTGACTGTTCTTCTGAGTGATAATTTGGAGGCTATCACTGCAGAGTCATGGGTTTGGCCATATATTAATCTGCAGCTACTGATACTGATTTTTATTTACCACTTTATTTCCCAGTCTCTTAATGTAACATACTGCTGTAAAATGTCTGGTAAGATTTATTCTTAAATGCTTGAGTAGCTCTCATCAAACTGCATTTCTTCCTCAGTTAGGTCTGTTTTTAAAGAACCTAAATCCTGACAGAGGTTGCTGTAAGATGACACCCTGCTTCTGTGGAAGTGTTTTGTTCCTAGTCCTTATGTTTTTACTAAGGCAGTGGTCTCGTATCCCAAAACAATGTACCCTCTTCCTTTCTGATTAGATTCTTTTACATGCTCAAGCTTAGCAAATGCATGTGGTCTTGTTATGTGACTTCTTTGCTTATATGTCCCCAGTGAGCGTGAGACAAACCTGTATGGGGGTGGTTATGCTCTGTAGGCAAGATTGAGTTAAAAACAGCCACAACAAAACAGCAAAAGCCAAACAAAGACCAAAACAAAATAAAAGGAACCCCCCCCAAACAACCAAAACCTACACACCTGCTTGATGCATTGCTTTAAGGACTTACTGATTATTATTATAGGTGTAGTAAATCTTGGCATGTTACTAACACGGCCAGATGATGTTAGTTTGTGCAGAGGTAGCTGTAAAAACAGTGTGAACGTAGTGGCTAATGAAAATTAGTGTTTATGATAGAGTGGGAAAGGAGAAGCTTGTGGATCATAATGGTTCTGTCATAAAATGAATGTACTGCTTGTTCTCAGTGTATAAACTAATTAAAAAATGTCCCTGAATAATATATTCTCTGTATCACTTGCAGTTGTGGTGGTCTCAGCAGGTGCCTGTAACAAGTAGAGTGGTATTAAGCTGCAGCTGTTGACTTTTCATGTTCTTTTTTTCTCTCAGTTGCCAAATAGACTGGAAAAAAGGAAAGAATGTTACTTTGAAAACCATTAAGAAGAAGCAGAAGCATAAGGGTCGTGGAACAGTTAGAACAGTGACAAAAACGGTTTCCAATGACTCTTTCTTCAACTTCTTTAGTCCTCCTGAAGGTAAACTGAACATTAATTTAGCTGCATTAACTTTAGGTCTATTAGGCACTTCACTCACTTGTTTCTTCTCTTCTTTTCTCCTGCAGTTCCTGAAAGTGGAGACTTGGTAAGTTTGCTTAATTAAAATACGGAGTGAGTGGAGGGGAAACACCAGTAGAACTACTCATGTTTTGTGCTTGTTGAAATCGTGGAATTTGTTGAACAGCTTTAGCTTTAACTGTTCCTGTATTTAACAGAATACTTGTGACTGATAGTGTGTATTTGTGTTTTACTAAATATTTGTTGAGTTAGATGGTAAAGTTTGATTTAATGCAGTTCATCCTGTTCATCCTTCCTGAAAGCTATCTTGTGAATCAACAGGTCTGGAGATCTTTGTTATTTTCCATTGCTCTTATGGGTAGCATGTTATGTCTCTCACTTTTGGTATTGTTTGGGTGGTCTCTAATGAAGGAGATTTGAAAGGAGGTTGTGGGGAGGTTGGTGTTGGCCTTTGCTCTCAAATAACTGATAACAGGACAAGAAGAAATGGCCACAAGTTGCACCAGGGGAAGTTCATATTGGAAATTGGGAATGTTTTCTGTAGCAAAAGAGAGGTTAAACATTAGAACAGGCACTGCCCAAGGAAGTGATGGAGTCACCATCCCTGGAGGTATTTACAGTATCACAATACATTAGGGATTGGAAGTGACCTCAAAAGGTCATCTAGTCCAGTCCCCCTGCCACAGCAGGATCACCTAGACTGAGCTGCACAGGAACATACCCAGGTGGGTTTTAAACATCTCCAGAGAAGGAGATTTCATAACACCCCTGGGCAGCCCCCTCCATTGCTCCATCACCCTCACTGGGAAGAAGTTCCTTCTCATATTTATGTGGAACCTTCTGTGTTCCAGCTTACACCCATTGCCCCTTGTCCTATCATTAGATGCCACTGAGCAGAGCGTGGCTCCATCCTCCTGACACCCACCGTTCACATATTTATAAACATTAATGGGGTTACCCCTCAGTCTCCTTTTTCCCAAGCTGAAGAGACCCAGCTCCCTTAGCCTTTCCTCATCAGTGAGATGTTCGACTCCCTTCATAATCTTTGTGGCTCTATGCTGGACTCTCCAGCAGTTCTGTGTCTTTCTGGAACTGAGGGACCCAGAACTGGACACAAGACTCCAGATGTGCTCTCAGCAGGGCAGAGTAGAGGGAGAGGAGAACCTCTCTTGATCTACTAACCACTCCCCTTCTGATACTTCAATTTTACAAAGCAAGACCTGAACCAAAACAGTCAACACACCTCATTTGCCTAAACTTGCTGATAGAAATTCTGTGCAGCTTGTGTGTTTTGTCACGAGTAGCTACCAGCTTATGGTTTAGGAAATAATGTTGTCTTCACACAGGATGACGATGCTGAAGCAATCCTTGCTGCAGATTTTGAAATAGGTCATTTCTTGCGTGAACGTATAGTCCCTCGATCAGTACTGTACTTCACAGGAGAAGCTATTGAAGATGACGATGATGATGTAAGTACAATGCTATCCAAAACACAGAGAACTTTGGGTAACTTCTGACTGACACCATTGGTATCCTTAGAGTAGAATGTATCAATGGTAGTAGTTTCAGATCAGCTTCATTTAGTGCTCAGTAAAGAGCAGCGTGAAAGTAATTTATCTTTGAAGTTGTGACTTTAGAGTCCTATGACAAGTGTAGAGGCTCAACATTTAGAGCGAGTCTGAGGATTTTTGTCTAAGGCCTTGCTAGGATGGTGAAAAATATTCTGGTAGAACTATAACAAGTAGCTAGAGACTAATTTGTCTAGCTGCTCATTTTGTTGATTGTGTTTATAGTGATACTGGGCTACCAAGTACTTTGAGATTCAAGCCTGCTTGTTTCAGGAGGGCATTCCTCTTAGAAAATGTTAGGTAATTGCATTCAAGCATGCCAATATGATCAAAGCAAGGTCTGCAAGATGCATAAGCGCTTCAAAGAGTCTTAAGTCTGAAAAACAAACCACAACCCCCATGAACTTTATACAGGCAAAGAATTTTCCCTCTCCTGCCTCTGCAGAAGCAATGACAGTTCGATTTAACAAGTCCTGCCTTAAAGTTACTGTTTAGAATGTAAAATGGTAGCACGTAGCCTTGGCTTGGGGAGGTGGAAGATGAGAGTCACTGACTTGTGTAGCTTGCCTTAGGCTTTGAGATATCCTGCTAGCCACAAGTGTTGCTAAGAATTTGAAGGCGGACAGTTTTCTGTACCGGAGTGTAGTTTCAGTGATCATTGCTCATGCTGATGCACCAAGTACTTTTAAATATGTCTTAATCTTAGAGCACAATATAGTAGCATCTACTTGCGTTATCTGTCTGTATTTAGTCACAGATAGCTACATTTATGACACTATCAATGCTGTTTGTTTTCTTTCCCAGTATGATGAAGAAGGTGAAGAGGCAGACGATGAGGTAAGCTGGCAGATGGCTTTGACTTAAACGCTTTACTTTCTGTAGTTTAACAGGAACAAGAGTTCCTGTAGCATCCACAACACTTATCCTAAGTGTTCTGGGTACTAAGTTTAAGTATTGCTTATGTGAGTGTAGGATACTGCACATAGTTGGATGGACACAGGGTAAATATTTAGAAAAACCCAAGAAAAATAACAAAGCGCTTCCAAACAAAGACAATCTTAAGGTATCTTATAAATTAAGTTGCAATTGATGTCAAAGCTGAAGTGCTTGATGGAGGGCAATCTAATAATTCACATAACATAAAGCAGCAATAGATGTATTTAAGAATAGAATTAAGTCTTTTTCTGGAGCATGGCTTAGGCAGTTGAATTTAAACAAGCTACAAAAACATAAACAAATGTATTTCTTTCAGGAGGGGGAAGAAGAAGCAGATGAAGAAAATGATCCTGATTATGATCCAAAAGTAAGGAATTAAAGAATGTTTGAAGTTTGTGTGCATGTGCACACCTGAAAATTTTCTGTTAGTTAAATCTCAATTTATTTTTTTTAGTTTAAGTGTATAACTAGTAGTTCCTATGGTGAGTATGTTTTGTCTGAGGTTGCTTCAGGCCCAGTTTTGACAGAATAAGATTGATAGAGCAATGTTTTTTAACATTCTTTCTCCAAGAATCACTTTTTAAGTCACCTTGGCGGTGAGCACTGAAATTAGTCAGCCTTGGTTTTCTATGAACTTGTCTTGCAAGTTTCTGCTAATGTTGAAAACATTCTATGGAGTGGTTGTGTAAGGGTGTGCAGACAAGTGAGTAATCCTGGTTCTGTTTTGGGGAGCTTGTCAGATGTTGATTCTAACACAGATACTCCCAGCAGAGTATGGAACTGAGGCTCTTTCAGGGTAGATAATAGTAAACTTTTTATTTCTTGCTGTAGCAGAAGTCAAGGTTCAGGAATATGTCTGCATCCAAGTATTCAGATGTGAGCTGCCAAGAGCAACTGGCAATCTGTTGATTCTATAGGAAGGGCAAATAATTAGTCAGGCTCAGTTTGCTGAAATAGTGATTGTGATCCATTCAGTTCGTAGCTTTTTCCTAGCTGAGGAAAGCCCACCTGCACATTTGGCTGCCTGAAAGCATCTGATGGTGATGGGAGAAAGTTGCAGTCACAAAAATGAAGTATCTCTGAACTAAAAATACCTGCTGTGAAATGTGCTTGCTATCTCAAATGAAGAGGCAGTGTATTTTTCAGGAGGGATGGTTTGAGCTACAAAGTACTGTTGAGAGGATTACATAATCTTAGCATTATACCTGGCTAATCAGAACATACAGCCTGTTGATGCTTCATCTGCTGTAGTTTATTCAGATTGCTCTCTACTGAAGAAAGTTTAGAATCAAAATGAAACAGCTGCAAGATGGGCTTCTTATTTCTACCATTTCAAGTTGCTTTTCTAGGCTAAACAGAACTGAGAAAAGGGCAAGACCATATGCCAGTTTCAGAGGGAACTGCTAGAGGGATAGATGATACTATAATGTGTATTGGCATAAGAATAAGTAGTTGTAAGCTGATCATGGGCTGAAGGCCAGCTGAGTTTACTAAAGCACTGTGGTCCTAGAATAGATCTCCAGGCTGAGGTAGTGGAGTAAACATTGCAACTGATGTCTGGACCCACGAGCCTTTTCCTTAAATTCCCATATATGTTATTGGTTGTCTGTTTCAGTACAACAGAAAATTTTCCATTTTACAATTTTCTAACAACTGGAATTCACTGCAGAACATGTTCCTGGGGTGTTAACGGCATAATTTGGTGGTTCATTGCACTGCTCTGCAGTGACTTCTGTAGTAAGGCTGTGACCTTGTTTGCTGATCACAGGAAGTTTCTTTTTGCCTGTGTGGAAAGCTTGTGGATGCTGCTTCCTAGATGGGTTTATTGTTACTAAGCATAATTATCCTCCTCTTCCAGTTGTATTGTTTTTCCAAGTATTCCACTATTCTTGGTTCTGAACAGATCTTTGATTTTTAGATCACAGAATATTAGGGTCTGGAAGGGACCTCGAAAGATTGTCCAGTCCCCCTGCCACAGCAGGATCTCTTAGATCCAGTCACACAGAAACATGTCCAGGCAGGTTTCAAACATCTCCAGAGAAGGAGACTCCACAACCTCCCCGGGCAGCCTGTTCCAGTGCTCTGTCACCCTCTCTGTGAGGAAGTTCCTTCTCAGATTGATGTGGAACCTCCTGTGTTCCAGCTCACACCCATTGCCCCTTGTCTTATCATTAGATGACACTGAGCAGAACCTGGCTCCATCCTCCTGACACCCACCTTTCACATATTTTTAAACATTAATGAGGTCACCTTTCAAGTCTCCTTTTCTCTAAGCTCAAGGGACTCAGTTCCCTCAGCCTTTCCTCATCAGGGATATGTCCCACTCCCTTATATACCTCCTTAGGCACTACCAGAGCAGAAATAAATGCACTCATCTACACAGCCACATCCAAGAACAGTGGGAATAATAATACTAAATTCTAGTACTAAAACTAATTCTAATACTAGGAAATTAGTTTTAGGGAAAGGATGAAAGAAGAACTTGAATACAGATACTTGAGGAAGGAAGCTTAGCAGTGCATTATTAGATCTTGTAAAATACTGATATCTGTAAACTCATGTTTTTGTTTCTTTGCTCAACAGAAGGATCAAAACCCAGCAGAATGCAAGCAGCAGTGAAGCAGTGTGTACGTGGCCTTGAGGAATACCTGCACTGTAATAGCCTAAACACAACTATTAGTTACTTACAGCCTTATGTTTTGTATCTTGGTAGAATTTAAGTAACCAATTTGTTAAAAAAAAGAATTCAAACACATAAGAACCAGTTTAAAATGTAGGTTCAATCTACCTAGCATTTTATCAGCATAATTTTCTGCCAATATGTAGAATGCAGTAAATCCCCTAAAGCATGAATGTTAATTCATTGCTGCATAGTTTGGTTCTTGTGAAGTCTTTGTCATGTAGCTATTAGACTGCAGCTGTGAAGATTACCAGAACTGTTAACTGAGACCAATATTTGTTTAGAGAAAACTCTCTCCTGAAGAGCCAACCAAAGTATTTTTCAGCCCAGTAGTCTGAACGGGTTTAAGTCTGCTTGCACTAGCTGTGCCTTCATTACTTTGTTGTAGAAACGGCAGTGACTTGTACTAACTCGGAGGTGACGATGCGTTTGGAATTTGACTACTTGAGAAGGCTAGTAGAACTTGTTTAATTCCAACGAGACCACATTAAACATCCATAACTGTCAGCTTGTTTATGGTATGGGTTTTGTATTTTATGTGACATAGTGATCTACAAAAAGAAACCTAGTCATATTAAGGTTATTGTTTACCACTGGGGTGTGAATAAAACCTAGTATTTTCAGAAGCTAGTCTTGTTTTATTATGATGTCTGTATTTGCATGTGTAAACTGGTAAGACATATCTTTCATGCTGCAGTTAACTTTTTGCTAGAAACAAAAGGTGAGAGTTACTGAAAAGTAAATTACATGGCATTTTAAACCCAAACAGCAGTTGGATCAAACTTCCTGTACTTCTCCATTTGCAGTGTGACACCTCTGAATCTGAGCTAGGCGTTTCAGCAATTGGTCAACACTGCCATTCTGAGAGACAAGTCTTTTAGAGCTGGGGCTAGATCTGATAAAGGACTTCGGTATCACTGTCCCTGAGGCATCAGTTATTGCTGTGAATTCTGGAGCCAGGAAAGGTGCCTTGGATTTCCAGTCTGTGTACACGGAGCCAGGTTGTTGTGAACAAAATCTGCCCTGCAGTCTTGAGAGTGCTATTAACTCTTGTCTTCTAGTTCGTACTCACTGTGTTGACCATCTGCAGAGAAGGAAACACCCCAAGGAATTCCCCTCTTCTCACCTAATGCTCTGTTCACTCTGCTTACATCTGCATGTTCTGGTTTATACTTTTTTCATAATTGGGTGTTCATTGTCAGTTGAAACGCAGACTCCTAAGACTTTCTAATGCTAACTTTGCCTGCAGCCTAGCAGTGGAGCTATTAAGATGTGGATTTGAACGCCCTTAGCCTGAAGAGGTTGTAGACTGATGTATTCCAGTTGAGTTTTACAGTCAGTGAGATTCTGCTGTACTGTGTGCTGTGATGTCCTTTAAAGAGCTGTAGAAGTTCTGATCTTACTTTTGAGGGACAGGAAGGTTGTTGTAGGATTGAAAGGCAATGTCCAGCCATTAGTCTAGTTTGCAGTAGCTAGTTGGAGTTTTGTTGTGGTTGCCACTGACTTAGCTATAAAGATTTAAAAGTTTGCATAAGAGCAGAGCCAGCAGGAGACAGCAGCCTGGGGCTGAGGGTAGAACAGTGTGTCTCTTGCTTGCAGGGTAGGTAAGTACTACAGAGTAAAGCTCATCACAACTGCTCTTCTGAATCCTCAGCCCACTTGTGAGGAAGAAAGTGTAGTGTGCTCTGACTAAAGAGATTTTTTTAATCTGTTTTATTCCTCAAAGGCTTAAATACTACACAGCTTAATTTCAAAATCCCAGTCAGGCTTCAACTAGGAGCTCTTGTTATCTATGTATGTTGTATGTTAAAGAACTGTTGAAGCTGTGCTCATAGGTGGTTTTTGGGTCACCCATAGATCATGGCATAATAAAAGACAGTAATGAAATGTTAACATCACACTCTTTGGTATCTGTGTGTTAACACAGATCTGGTTGTGTTCCTGCCATGACAAATCTTGACAGGAAAATGCTTATGCTTTAGGGCACTGACCCTGCCAGCTGTTTGAGAACAACTTGGTCTTTCCTCTGAATGTCTCCAAGCAATAAAATTAAACCTGAGCTTCAGAACATATGAAGACCAAACTAAATGTAGATTATGAGCTCGAACAGTCTTTAGTACCAGGCTTTGGGTTAATACTTTTGGACAGGAAAGGTGTCTGAAGTCCTTACTTAGATCTAGCCCGTTTTTACTAACAGCATCTGGCAACTGTACCTTAAAATCTGGCAACTGTACCTTAAAAAGAGAAAACACTGGTAAAAAGTTGTCTGACTTTCATAAGCCACTGGTCTTACAAATTTGGCTTCTGTTTTGATTGCTTTCTCATCAATATCTTCATGTCACTCAATGGGATACAGTATATTTGAAAAGAGGAGTTGGTAGATGTCAAAGCTCACCTGCAGCCTGCAAGATCCAGAGCCTTGAATCTCTGTCAACAGATTTGGGCAAGCTTCTTTCTAGACTGACTGACTAGTTCAACAACCAGCAGTTCTTGTTCTCTCCAGACTGCAGCAAAAAGGAGGATATAATCATACAAATTGAGGTGCCAGTTCTTATGGCATCGGTTAAATAAACACTGTTTTGGTGCTTCCTGTAGTTTTTGTGATCAATGACACGCTTGTTTAGCAGTTCTGAAAGGCAGTATGTAGCAGGAACATTAAACTTTCAACACTGAATGGAGTATTGTGACTCATTCTTTTCACTCCTCATGGATTTATTATACTAGCTGTAGAGAAAACCATTCGCTTAGTATGTGAGGAACGTAAGTCACCTTGTTAACAACTTCAGGCTAAGAAAAATGTGTCACTGAAAGAGGACTTCTTGGTCTTTTGCCATATTGCACCGATGTTTAAAACCCACCTGGATACTTTTCTGTGTGACTTGGTCTAGGTGATCCTGCTGTGTCGGGGATTGGACTAGATGCTCTTTTGAGGTTCCTTCTAATCCCTAATGTTCTGTGAAATTGAAAACCTGTAAAGGGTGTCTCCTGTCTCATTTTGGTTTCTGCATTGAAAGGAGGGTTATCTGAGTGAAGAATGAGCTAAGAGGAAATAGAGTTGGAGAGGTGGCTCTAGGTGATCATGCTCTGGCAGGGGGATTGGACTAGATCTTTCTAGGTCCCTTCCCATCCCTAATGTTCTGTGATTCTGAGGAGAATTTGCTGAGTCTTCGGATGAGTGTGAACTTGGGCACTTGGAACTTGGTGAGGAGGGATGCTCCTTGGTAACTGTATGCATTCCACACACGTAGACTACACTGCTTGAGCGCTAAATAATTATCCTGCCTGGTATAACTTCATTAAGAAATAAATTGATGTAGTGTGCTAAAATAAAGAGCAGATTGGCGCTTAGCATTCTTAAGTCTTACTTTCTGGAGAAGGGGGATGCCTAGTGCAGTTAGAAGTGTTACCTCGCATTATGGAAACACCAGACACAGCAACACTTCTTAACTGATGTCATCTACAGCAAACTAGCTTTGTAGGCTCGGGTTCCTAGTTGGATTCTTTACACAGCTTGGGAAGTCAGTTTAGCAGACAATCTGACTGAGAGATGTTTTTGTTAAATGAAAAAATACAGCAGGTATTTTTTCATTTAACAATGAAAACAGGGAATTTAATGTGTTCACTTTTGTCTTCAATTGTCTTCAAACTTCTCCCTTGTATTTTAAGAGCCATTGTTGCAGACCTGACTCAGAAGTTGATAGGGACCTAAAGCTAATGGCGTGTGTGTGTCTGCCAGACACTTCCTGTTTCCAGAGCTGTCTGCCCAGCAGCTGCTTCTTGTGTTCCTTGTGTTTAGAAGGAGGATTGTGCTGACCTACTCGGTGACTTCAGGAAATAAAATGCTGAAGCTCTCAGTGCAAAGGGTCGGTCCAGTAATGAAATGATTTCTGTGTGTAAGCCCTTGTGAAGTCGGCTAGAACTGTGGAGTGCTGTTGGAGTAGCTAGACTCAGCTCTACAGTGCTTTCTCCTGCATTCCACTGATGGAGCTCCCTCTAATCCAAGACTTGTACAGGTACGTCACTGAACTGCTTAGTTCTGAAATGTAATGGTTTCCTGCAAGTTCTCAAGACAGTGTAGAAGTAATTCCTTCTAATGGCTAGTGCGTGCATAAAGTGAACATAAATCTGTCTATGGGAAATACGAAGTGCTGCCTCGCTATCAAGAGGGTTTGAAAGCTTGCCCACAAGGCACATTGGGCAAGATTTTTTCTTATTCAAATCCTCCTATTAGGATAGACTTAGCATCCCTTTGAAACTAATGAGTGACAGTCGGTGTTGAGCTGCTGTCTGCAGATCTGTAACACGCGTAAAAGGATGAGCTTTTTAATCTTTGATGGTGGCTTCCCAAAATAGTGTTTAATTGCCTCAGAGTTTATGACAAGAGCCAAGTGCTCTTTTAAAAGTCTTTAATTCCTTCTCAGATTGATGTGTAAGTCTTCACAGTGAGGGTGACACAGCACTGGAAGGGGCTGCCCAGGGAGGTTGTGGAGTCTCCTTCTCTGGAGATGTTTAAAACCCACCTGGACATGTTC
>JAOXOE010000001.1:27305035-27318091 GCA_028565055.1 Phoeniculus purpureus | reverse complement strand
AGGATCCCCTAGATCAAGTCACACAGGAACGTGTCCAGGTGGGTTTTAAATGTCTCCAGAGAAGGAGACTCCACAACCCCCCTGGACAGCCTGTTCCAGTGCTCCGTCACCCTTGGATTAGCACTGAAACTGCTTACAAAGTGAGTATCAGAGAAGATTCCCTTGCTTACACCTCTTGCAGGTTGCTGGCGCTTGCTGAGTAGCCAGCAACATTGCTTTTTCATGAAGAACACTCAGTGGAGAATATTTTATCCATGTGAACCTACGAGAAACTTGAGCAACATCTGAATTCACCCAGAACTGAAACTGAGGTGGGCCTTGAGTTGGCCACGGCACCAGAGTATTTTCTGCTGGATCATGAAATCTTTACAATGGTCAGAGCTTCAACACCTCATTCACAAGACAGGGACGTGATCAAGTACCCAGTCAGGGAGACTGGAGACTCTCCTCCAGTTACCAGTGCACCCCACTACAGCACTGCAAGGACTGATCATCGCATTAAATACTGATCAGCTGGGAAGATCTCAGCAGACCATCCACAATAGCAGTAAATGTGGGAGCCAATCATTATGGTCACAGCAACGATGTCCTATTTGTAAGTTTTTCTGAGCGTTTTAATACATTTCAGTGAGTTCCCAGCCTGAAGCAGAAGACAATGGGAAGGGAATTCCGAACCAGACTTTCTTTCAAACACACATTACTCCAGGCATTTGAAGAAAGTGTTGAACAGCTTCCCCACCCACTTTCTCAAAGTGGAGGAGAAATTGCTCTCAAATGTTGGTTATAAACGTGTAATCTGAACTCCAGCCACTCGGCAGGGCTGCAGAAGAATTTACGATGTGCTAAATATTTCCTTTGTTCTTCCCAGTGGTAGCCTGCTGTAGCAATTAGAAAGCAACCGGCTGCACATGTAAACTGGGGCTGTTTTCTAAAGGATTGCTGATAACTGTTAAAAGCCTTCCTAAACAGCATTTGTTCTGCTCACACTGCCCTCCTGCACTTCTACGTAAATCGGTATTAATTCTCTGTATTTCCTTCTCATCGTCTAATCTTCTCGTCTAATCTGCTCGGATAGAAAGGAGATGGAACTATCGACCATCGCTGGACTGACACTGGCTTTTATTTTCTATAATCTTCATGCAGAAATGGAAGTAAATTTTATTGTAGAGGCTTAGACCATTGACAGGAACACTTTGTTCCTAAGGAAGCTACAGAGCTGCCCAATAGCCTTTCAAAATTTGAAAGGGAACTACAGGAAGGCCGGAGAGGGACTTTTTACAAGAGTGTCACACAGAATCACAGAACACTAGGGATTGGAAGGGACCTCAAAAGATCATCCAGTCCAATCCCCCTGCCACAGCAGGGTCACCTAGACCAAGTCGCACAGGAACATATCCAGGCGGGTTTTAAACTTCTCCAGTGAAGGAGACTCCACAACACCCCTGGGCGGTGATTCAGAAGGCGGTATTTTAAGGTTACTAATCGCTGAATTACAGTGATGGTCGATAATTGTGTCTCCTTTCTATCTTTTTAATAAGGAACCTAGAAGACTCGAGTAAAACTTTGCTCCAGCACCTCAGTGCTCATCTTGTATTGTGGTACCCCAAACCAAACCCAGTCCTACTGGCCACACTATTTCTGACTCGGGCCAGGATGCGATTTGCCTTCTTGGCCCCTTGGGCATACTGCTGGCTCTTGTTCATCCAGTCAGTCAACACCTCCAGGTTCTTTTCCACTGAGCAGTTCTCCAGCCACTCTTCCCCAAGCCTGTAGTGTTGTGTGGGGTTGTTGTTACCAAGGTGTAGGACCTGGCACTGTGCCTTGTTAAACCTCATACAATTACCCTCAGCCCATCCATCCAGCCTGTCCAGGTCCCTCTGCAGGACTCTCCTACCCTCCAGCAGATCAACACACTCACCCAGTTTGGTGTCAACTGCAGACTTGCTGAGGATGCACTCAATCACCTCATCCAGATCATTGATAAAGATGTTAAACAAGACTGGCTCCAGTACTGAACCCTGAGGAACTGCTTGTGACTGGCCACCAGCTCAGTTTAACTGCATTCAACACAACTGTCTGGTCTTGGCTACGCAGTTAGTTTTTCACCCAGCAAAGAGTCCCTCTGTCTGCGTCAATGAGCTGCCTGCTTCTCTAGAAGAAAAGTCTGCAAGACCACGTCAAACGTTTACTAAAGTCTAGGTAAAACAACATCCACAGCCTTCCCCTCATACACTAAGCAGGTGACAGGGTCATAGAAGGAGATCAAGTTGGTCAAGCAAGACCTGCCCTTTATAAACCCATGCTGCCTGGCCCCAATCCCTTGGCTGTCCTGCACTTGCTGCATGAGTGTGCTCAGGATGAACTGCTCCACAGTCTTCTCCCACCAACACCAGCTGCCTTAGCCATGGCTCCAGAGAGGGCAACAAGCAGGATAAAGTAGACAAATTGGTGGAGCTACCATACGGAATCATAGAATGTTGGGCTGGAAGGGACATTTGAAGACCATCTAGTCCAACCCCCCCTGCAGTGAGCAGAGACATCTCTAACTTCATCAGGTTGCTCAGAGCCTCAACAAACCTGACCTTGAATGTCTGCAGGGATGGAGATACTACCTCTGGCCAACCTATTCTAGCATTTCACCACCTTTATTGTAAAGAACTTCTTTCTCACATCCAATCTGAACCCCGTCTGCTCCGGTTTAAAACCACTGCCCCGCATCCTGTAGCTGCACACCCTTGAGAACAGTCCCTCTCTAGCTTTTTTGTAGCCCCTTCAGGTACTGGAAGGCTGCTATAAAGTCTCCCTTCTCTAGGCTGAACAACCCCAGCTCCTTCAGCCTGCAGGAGCCTGGCCCATGCTAAAGGAGGAGTCCATGAGAGAGAGACTCCAAGGCTACTGCTCTTGTGGGGATGAAAACTCTGAGTGAGTAACATGTTAGGAGCAGCTTTAGGAACTTTTTGAGTCCCGTTACCCCCAGCACAGGGCTCAGGGTGCAGGTGCTGACCCAGAGCCAAGGGCACCAACAATTTTTCTGCCTGCACTGCTCTGTAAAACGAGGTTGAGAGCAGCAAGGAAGCCTGAGGGAAACCTGCCTCTGTGCTAGCACCAGGCTCCTTGGGATTTGACCTTAGAATTCCTGTGGACTCATAAGCAATACATCAAAACCAGCTCCTTGGCACTTGCGTGCTGTTACTTAGCCCCCTGAGTCCCCTAATCCTTGTGAGTGCATGTGGGTCACCGTTTTGCTCCAAAGCCTGGGGGAAATGCAGTTTCCTAGTAAAGAAAACTCAGTGTCCATTGGCATGTCAGCAGCACAACACCTCTGGCAGGTGGCTTCAAGGTAAACCGCTGGCAGCAGAAGCTGAAAGGAAGCTTTCAGACACAGGATTTGAGGAGAGCACGCTCTCCTCCGTGGTGGCCTTCAGCCTGTTGCACCATCTGGCAATGTCTGGAATGAAGTTATTTATAGTCTAAACAATGAGAAGTCAAGTGAGTTGTACAGTTCAGGGTTCTGGTAATTGGATACAGAGCTCTCTGCTCTCTGCTTGCTGGGTCAGCCCTGGGCCAGACCGGTGCTAATGAGTGGAAGTCATTGCCATCCAGTTGCTTCTCAGTGATGTGTGAAATGGGCTTTGTTTGGGCATCCCTCCTTGGAAGGTTCTGCAGGCAAACGATGATGGAGGGCAAACCGAAAAGTCTCTTCCTTCTCTGGTTTTGAACCTCACCAGGCAAAGCAGAGATCATCTACAGCCAGTGCTTTAACACCTGCCTAAGTCTGGTGAGATGCGTTTTCCAGAGCAGCCCCAAACTGTGCTGAAGGTGATGGAATGAATCCTGACTTGTGCTAGTGCCTCCTACACTGCTGCCTTTTACATGTAAGCGTGGATGAAGAGATTCTCCAGAACATCACTGACATTCACATTTGTATCAGCCATAAGAATCATAGAATCATCAACGTTGGAAAACACCTTCAAGATCAAGTCCAACCATCCGCCCTACAACCCTGAATCACTAAAATATCTCCTGAAACACCATGGTTAACCATTTTTAGAAGATCTCTAGGGATGGTGCCTCCACCACCTCCCTGGGCAGCCTGTTCCAAGGCCTCCCCACTCTATCTGTGAAGAAGTTTTTCTTAATACCCAATCTGAACCTCCCCTGGCGCAACTTGACCCCATTTCCTCTTGTCCTATTGCTAGTCACCAAGAAGAAGAGGCCAACACCCAGCTCATTACAACATTCTTTCAGGTAGCTATGGAGAGCAATGAGGTCTCCCCTCAGCCTCCTCTTCTCTAGGCTGAACAGCCCCAGCTCCCTCAGCCGCTCTTCATCAGACCTGTTCTCCAGACTCTGAAGAACAAATCAAGTTTTTCCTTCATGCTGTAGGTATTTCAAACACCATCCATTCTTTCATTCAGGACAACCACCAGTTTGCTTCTGGCCAGATTCCCATCTGTCCCATCTGTGGACAAGTCTCACACAAACATGTCCAGGTGGGTTTTAAACATCTCCAGAGAAGGAGACTCCACAACACCCCTGGGCAGCCCCTTCCAGGGCTCTGTCACCCTCACCGTGATGAAGTTCCTTCTCGCATTGATATGGAACCTCCTATTTTCCAGCTTAGACCCACTGTTCCTCGTCCTATCACTGGATGCCACTGAGCAGAGCCTGGCTCCATCCTCCTGAGACCCACCCTTCACATATTCATAGCCATTAATGAGGTCACCCCTCAGCCTCCTCTTCTCCAAGCTCAAGAGCCCCAGCTCCCTCAGTCTGTCCTCATCAGGGAGGTGCTCCACTTCCTTCATCATCCTCACTGCTCTACGCTGGACTCCCTCCAGCATCTCCGTGTCCTTCTTGAACTGAGGGGCCCAGAACTGGACACAACACTCCAGATGTGGTCTCACCAGGGCAGAGTAGGGGGGGAGAAGAACCTCTCTCGATCTGCTAACTGCCCCTGTTCTGATCCACCCCAGGATGCTGTTGGCCCCCTTGGCCACAAGAGGGCGACGCTTCTGGCTCCTGGCCACCGGGACCCGCAGGTCCCTTTCTCTTGCGCTGCTCTGCAGCAGGCCAGTCCCCAGCCTATACCGGTACCAGTAACTGACGCTGGAGCAGGCTTGCCAGAAGGAATGCACCGAGCACTTGGCAAGGCTGGCGCTCCTTCACTGGGCACAGCGCTCACCAGTGCGCTCCTGCTCGCTGGGGTCTGGCGTGAGCTCTGCTGCACGGGAGCTCAGTGAAGACACCCGATGTTCGTGATGAAGCTTGTGCTGGATACACCCCTGCCAGCTCACAAGCCGCTTGCCTAGGGAACAAAAATAACTGAGATGCCTCCACGTCTCGTGGGGAACCAGCTCGGCTGCAAGCACCACCGGCTCCGTGCCTGCCGTGGGGAACCCAAGACAGATGGCTGCCTGAGACCCCGGGTGAGCGGCAGTGTGCTGGGTGTCACCAGAGGTCCCTTGCCACAGGAGAGAATGTTTCAGGAAGGTCTCCAAGGAGGAGGAGGATGGGGGAATAAACCCCGTCGGAGCCAGCCAGACACTCTGAGCATCAGCACCTCAGGGTGGTTTGGGATTGCACTAGATGATCTTTTGAGGTCCCTTCCAGTCCCTAGTGTTCTGTGATGCTGTGAAAACAGCAGCAGAGCTTAACCGAATCCCCCACCTCTGCTGCTAGCTCACAGACACGGCTGAATCCTGGCCTCGCAGGGGTGTGAGGGTTCCTGGGTGCGATCGGGATGTGGCACCACGTGCAGCCTTGATGCGCAGCAGGGAGGAGGGCAGATTTGCCAGGCTCAGCAGGAGCCAGCAGGCACCCTCTGCTTCTATCACTATCACTGGGCTCTGCTCCTCCACTCCACCAGAGGGGCCAGCAGCTGTTTGTGTTAATTAAGAGTAGAGTAATCACTCTTAATCAGAGGCCAGACTGATGGCAGCAGCAGACTGCCCAGCTCATGCTCTGTGTACTGCCCAGCTCATGCTCTGTGTGCTGCCCAGCTCATGCTCTGTGTGCTGCCCAGCTCACCCCACCTCCACTCACCCAGTGCTCAGGGCAGAGAGGAAATAACAGGGGCATAACCGTTCCTCTCCAGCCCCTGCCCAGCTGCAAAGTGCCACCACAGCTTAGCAGCAGGGGCAAGCCTGAGACAGAGGTGCAGCCAGGAGGGCTGAGGTGCCTCTGTGCACCACAGAGCTTCCTCAGAGAGCTCCCTCCCAAGAGCCACAGAGTGCAGCAAGTCCCTAATACCTTCAGCATCATGTAGCACGGCTCTCCGAGACTGCAGTCTGACAGTCAGGCACCTCTGTGCTCCCAGCCCTTCAGTGTTGAACTTGTCCCGGTTTGGATGGATCAGCCACTTGGACTTGTCCTGGTTTGGATGGATCAGCCACTTGGACTTGTCCTGGTTTGGATGGATCAGCCACTTGGACTTGTCCCAGTTTGGATGGATCAGCCACCTGGACTTGTCCCGGTTTGGATGGATCAGCCTCTTGCTGCCTGTGACCATATCCCTAATGATTCTATGATTCCTTGCATGGTGAGGGTGATGGAGAAGGTCAGAGTTTCCTGTGTGACTTGGTCTAGGCGATCCTGCCATGGCAGGGGGATTGGACTAGATGATCTTTTGAGGTCCCTTCCAATCCCTAATGATTCTATGAGTCTAAGGTCAGAGGCTGGGTCCCTCACCTGCAGCCCTTTGCTGTGTTGTCTGGCCTCAGGTTAGAGAAACGAGCAGTCCCTTCACTGCCCAGGTCTCTATGAGAAGAGCCCCTCATCTCTTCACCCATCCACTTCAGAGTCATCCCTGCCTAAACACCATCCCACACAAGCAGAAAACACCTGCAGAGCTCGCATCCATCTCCTCCAGTAGGATTCTGGAGTCCTACCCCAAAGCCCAGTGCTCCCAGTGCCCCTTCCTTCCTCTACAAGCAAAATGTTATCCCCGGGGGCTCTCAGCATCCCCTATTTATTGATCTATTTGTTTATAGTTTATTTCAGACACCACCTTCCACTTCCTATTAGTTAGCTGACTCCCTCTCAGTCCTGCCTGGGTGGGGTGAGGGGCAGACAGAGCGAGAGCAGGGAGCTCCTCCATCCTCGGCCAGGGGTGTTTTCCAGCAGGCAGCGGGGGAAGGACCGTGCTCTGGCTCCATGTTTTCCTCTCCCCTCGTAGCAACCAGATGAAGTTATCTGAGGACCTGGCGGTGACTCACACAGCAGAAAGCGCAGCCTCGGGCTACCAAAATCGGATCCCAGCTTTGCACTCGTGGCCTGGCTTGATCCTAGCGTTCGCATTGGTCTGTAGCACGAAGAAAGGCACAAGCCTAGGCTGTGCTCACGGGGGGACCTGGGCTGGCTCCGGGCACGTACCAGCAGATCACAGCTGTGTGATGCCCTGTTTTAGTTAGAGGATCTGTGCAAGGGCAAGTTGCAGGTGTAGAGCCTGAGGGAGGGAGGCTCCAGTGCACCCAGTGCCCCTTCACCTGCCTGATGTGCTTAGCCCCCAGCACAAGGATGGCTCAGCTCCTTCAGCCCAAAGCAGGCAGGGGGCTGCGACTGGTCCTGCTCAGGCAACTGCGGGGAGCAGTTAAAACGTCTTGACAAACTGGAGGAAGAGTCTAGGAAACAATAGGAAAAGATGGGGAGTTGGGTCAAGTGCCCTTGGCAGAGTCAGGTCATCACCAGTACTGGGCACTGGGGCAGGAGTGGGGCTTGTGAGGACTGGGGTGTAGGGAATCACAGAATCATTAGGGATTGGGAGGGACCTCGAAAGACCATCCAGGCCAATCCCCCTGCCACAGCAGCATCACCCAGACCCAGTCACAGGCTGAGCAGAGGGCACGAGGAATAGGATGACCGGGGCACCTCCTCGAGCAGGATGTGCATTGGCAAGCACTGAGCTCCACAGTGGAGAAAAACACACACGCAGCCAGATGTTTGCCAAAGAGATCTTGTCCCCAGCTCTGAAAGCAACTGACTGGGAGGGATTTCGACACCTTTAAATCTGGGGTTTGGTCCAGATCAGAATGAAGCCTTGACAATTCACCCAGCTCGGAAGCACCAAATGATTCCTCCCCAGAAACAGCCCATCTTGCTGGGGAGGATGGTGAATTGACCCTGGTGCTGCCCAGGAACCACCATCCCCAGCGTCAGACCACGGGGTCATAATTTAGCATCTCATGTACGAGTCAAAACGAAATCGTTTGCCTTCTCTAGACTCTCTATTGGAACACCCAAACGATCTGAAAAGCCTTTTATTTCTTTTGACACGTCTGCCAAATGTCATCAAACTCAGAGTGTTTGTGAATGGGGAGATGTTCCCCAGCAGCTCCAGCTGCCTGCGTCGGTGATGCCTGCACCGTCAGCCCTGGCTGAACCCAAAGTGGCCACAAGGTACAGGGCTGTGCTTTGGGCAAGCAGCAGTTCCTCACCCCACCACAAGAATTATGTGAGCAAGAGGCTCCACAACCCCCCTGGGCAGCTTGATCCAGGGCTCCATCACCCTCACTGGGAAGAAGGTCCTTCTGATATTTATATGGAGCCTCCTCTGTTCCAGCTCACACCCACTGCCCCTTGTCCTATCACCAGATGCCACTGAGCAGAGCCTGGCTCCATCCTCCTCACACCCACCCCTCACATGTTTATAGACATTAATGGGGTCACCCCTCAGTCTCCTCTTCTCCAAGTTCAAGAGACCCAGCTCCCTCAGCCTTTCCTCACAAGGGATGTGCTCCACTTCCTTCATCATCCTCATTGCTCTATGCTGGACTCTCTCCAGCAGCTCTGTGTCCTTCTGGAGCTGCAGGGCCCAGAACTGGACACAACACTCCAGATGTGATCTCACTAGGGTAGAGTAGAGGCGGTGGAGGAGAACCTCTCTTGATCTGCTAATGACCCCGCTTCTGATCCACCCCAGGATGCTGTTGGCCATCTTGGCACACAAGAGCACATTGCTGGCTCATGACCATCCTGCTCTCCACCAGGACCCCCAGATTCCTTTCTCCTATGCTGCTCTCCAACAAGTCAGTCCCCAACCTATCCTGGTCCCTGGGGTTGTTCTTGCCCAGATGCCAGACTCTTCACTTACCCTTGTTATACTTCATTACCTTTCTCTCTCCCCAGCTCTCCAGCCTGTCCAGGTCAGTTCGAACACAGCAGAGGCCATGCCTGGGAAGCGCCGTGAGCACTTGTTGAGGGTCGCTTCACATCGCTGTGGATTCCAAAACAACCAGCATCCTTTTGTTAACTACATCACATAAGAACAGCAAACACAGAAGGCGCTGGGATGCCATGCGGAGCGCTAACCCCCCCGGCCCCTCCTTCAGCTAGCTGGGCTCTTTGCCTTTTTGTCTTTCGGATTTCACGCTGCCGGTGGGGATGCCTGTTCCTCGTGGCTTCAGGCAGCTGGATCCTGCATCTGAGAGCTCAGGCTCGCAAAGTTCTGTCCAGATTTATGCAAAATCGACATAAACACGGCCACGAATAAATAAGTAAGTGAGCACCAAAGCTTTGAAGCCCATCCCATCGCTTCCCAGCCCTTCTCATCACAGGGAGTCGTGTTGTTTGCAGCATCCTGGGTATCCCCAGATTAACTGCTGAAAGGCTTGAACGCTGCAGAGTTTGGTTCCTGGGAAGGATCCCAACAGCTGGATTCTTCTCCGCAGGACACTGTGCCTGGCTTTGGAAAGAGCGCCCAGTGTTAGGATTCAAAGGAGGCTGGGCAGGGGTCTGAGGCAGTGAGATGCACAAACACGGAGGGATGCGACTTGCTCTAGGTGCTCCTGCTGTGGCAGGGGGATTGGACTGGATGATCTTTGGAGGTCCCTTCCACTCCCTAATGTCCTGTGATTCTGTGATATAGAATCATAGAATCATTAGGGATTGGAAGGGACCTTGGAAGAGCATCAGCTCATGATTGCACAGCTTGATAACTGGGGTGTGGGGGGAGTCGTGGTGGGGTGGGAGAGTGGTGGTGTGGTAGGGGAGTGGTAGTGGGGTAGGGGAGTGGTGGTGGGATAGGAGAGTGGTGGTGGGGTGCGGGAGTGGTGGTGTTGGTGAGGAGTGATGGTGATGGTGGGGTTTTCCCTCTATCTTTTGGGAAAGGGGATGGCCAAGGGCATAATTCTCCCCCGCTCAGCCTCAGCTCTTGCCTTTCGTCATCCTTTGCAATCTCCAGCTTCCTGCATTTGGGTAAATAATGTTATCATCTGTTTCCAGAAATGGTTCGGGACAAATTCTTCTTGGAATTCCTTCCCACGCAGTTATATTTCGGTGTCCTTCATTTCCCAGGCAGGCGGCGGGACCTCACGGCTGGGCTGTATCGGTTTCGCTTCCCTACCCATCAGCTGTCTACCACGTCGAGATAAGACCACCTAGCGTGACGGGCTGGGACCGTGGCATAACCCTCAGCAGCGTTCCCCGTGCCACAGTTAGACGGACACGGGCTTTCCCTGACAAAGAAGGCTTTGAGGACGGGAAACAACAGCTGAAGTAAAGGTTTCTGAACAAGCAGCAGCACAGGCAGGGCTCCGTTAGCATAAACGACCTCTGAGTCTGTTTGTTAGTTGCCTCTCTGAGATAAAAGGAGGGTCACTCGCATGCCAAGAGCCTGGCAACTTTCCATGCTGCTGCATGAGAAACCATCCTTCACTCGAGATGTTTTGCTGTGAGGAGAGGCTGCTGTCTCTGGAGGGGAACCTCCTCCCACCCACCTAAAGGCAAGTGTCTCGCAAAGGGCTGGCTTGCTGTCTGAAGCCTGGCTGGCCAGAGGAAGAGCCTGATCCCCAGCCTGAAGGCTCTAAGTGTAGTACGGAGGATTGCTGGGCGTTGGGCAGATGATTCACCTGGCAGTTGCCACCCTTGGGGAGTGAGGGCAGCTGCCTCCCTTGGGCAGCCCGTGGCATGAGGGCTGGAGCCACCTTGCCCACTCTTGCAGTACGGAAGATAAGCATCGGCTTTGGCCAGGTGAAACCAGCTTGGGGTAAAGGCCAAAGAGCAGCTCCTCCTCATGGTTGTCAGAATGGGCTACTAGTCCAGAGGCCACTCATATCTCTCCCATCTCCAGCTACTGGGCTCTGGGCTGCCCTCCCGGGCATCACTTTCAACTCTCCACAGCCGCCAGCAGCTCTCCCCGCAGCGTCCAGGAGGCTGTTTGTGCTCTTCCAGGGGTAATAATTTTCCCTTGAGGAGCTGTTAAATGAGTCACCGGAGGGAAAGTGTTCGTGCTGCCGCACGCCTGAGCCAGACCTGCCAGGCTCCTTGAAACCAGGGGCTGGGAGCAAGTCCTAGTCCTGCTGGCCACACCATTGCTGATCCAAGCCAGGATGCGATTGGCCCTCTGGGCACCCTGCTGGTCCTGTTCAGCCAGTTGTCAACCAGTACTGCCAGGTCTGTCTCTGCCCAGCTGCTCCCCAGCCACTCATCCCCCAGTCTGTAGCTGCAGCGGGTTCTTGTGCCCAAATTGTAGGGCCCTGCACTTGGCCCTGTTAAACCTCATCCCGTTGGCCTCTGCCCATTGACCCAGCCTGTCCAGATCTCTCTGCAGCATCTTCCTCCCCTCCAGCAGATCAATGCTCACCTCTAGCTTGGTGTCATTCTCAAATCTACTAAGGGTAGACTTGAAGGGGAAGTCATGAAGAGTTGCTGCTGGAGTAGAGCAGTTGCTCCAGTGTAGAGCAACGAGGATGATGGAGGTGAAGCACCTCCCTTACGAGGAGAGGCTGAGGTAGCTGGGTCTCTTGAGCTTGGAGAAGAGGAGACTGAGGGGTGACCTCATTAATGTCTATAAATATGTGAGGGGTTGGTGTCAGGAGGATGGGGCCAGGCTCTGCTCAGTGTTGTCTAGTGAGAGGACAAGAGGCAATGGGTGTCAGCTGGAACAGAGGAGGTTCCACATCAGTGTGAGAAGGAACTTCTTCCCAGTGAGGGTGACAGAGCACTGGAAGGGGCTGTCCTGGGGTGTTGTGGAGTCTCCTTCTCTGGAGACATTTGAAACCCGCCTGGCCATGCTCCTGTGCGACTGGATCTAGGGGATCCTGCTGTGTCGGGGGACTGGACTGGATGATCTTTCAAGGTCCCTTCCAATCCCTAATGACTGGATCTAGGTGATGCTGCTGTGGCAGGGGGACTGGACTGGCTGATCTTTCGAGGTCCAGACATTAGGGATTGGAAGGGACTAGGGGATCGTGCTGTGGCAGGGGGACTGGACTGGCTGATCTTTGGAGGTCCCTTCCAACCCTAATGCTCTGTGATCCTGTGAAGTGCTCTGTGCATTGGGAATAGGGGCTCACATTGCAAAGCCTGGGCTAGCTGGGTGCTGTCAGTGCTCGGTCACTGTGTCGCTGCCCGCGGGCAAGACCGGGACTGCCTGTGAACTCCCTTGGAGCGTGGGCACGCAGCAAGGCTGAGTCAGTGCTTAGAGACAGCCGATAAAAACACAGCAAAGCAGCACCAGAAGAGATGTCAAAGTCTGACCAACTCTCTTCGCTCACCCAACTTTCATTTTAACTTAAAATGTAAGAAATAATTTACTTCTTAGCAAATACGGAGGCTGATTCATGAAGAATTTATTTCCCCCTACCTCGGTGTTTAGGGTGGCTCTATTTTCTTGCTTTTCATTCCCATGTCCAGGAAGAGGAATAGACAGCTAACACTCTGCTAAATGAAAGATATATGAACCGTAAAATTGCCGGAGCATCTCTGATGTACAAGTTGGAGTCATCTGGCTTCAGTTCTTTTGAAGTGTGAGTGAGGGCTCTGACTGGTTTTGTGTTTGGCTGACGTGAAAAAGGAGAGGTTATTTTACAGGACAGAAGCTAAAATAACTTGGATGATCTTCACCCCAAGTCACCAAAAATATTGTAGTGATGAAGGACTGCATTTCGTAAACCTCATGGGAAGGAGCCTCCAAATAACACCTTGTAATAGCGGGGAAAATACCATGTCCAGGTCTGGGCCCCTCAGTTCCAGAGGGACACAGAGCTGCTGAAGAGAGCCCAGCGCAGAGCCACAGAGATGATGAAGGGAGGGGAGCATCTCCCTGCTGAGGAAAGG
>JAOXOE010000001.1:27292559-27304935 GCA_028565055.1 Phoeniculus purpureus | reverse complement strand
GGCTCATGGTCATCCTGCTGGCCACCAGGACCACCAGGTCCCTTTCTCCTACGCTGCTCTTCAACAGGTCAGTCCTCAGCCTATACTGTTAGGAGCAGGTCAGTGAAAGCTGATGATTCATGCTGGAGGGATCCGCCATGTGGTTTTATCTCACTTTATACATTTCAGGAAACCATCCTGATGTTTAATCTCACTCAGGATATTTTGGCTTTGCAAATATCACACACTGTGTACATTGTGATATGAAAGACATGAGATTGTGCTTTCTCCCAAATCAGCTTGTGCTCAGATGTCCATGGCCATGCTCATCCCATCCCATGCAAGGGATGTCTTGTCCATATAAACCTTGAAAAGACCTTCCCCTGCCTTCATGTGGGCCCCCGTCAGGCACTGCAAGGTCAAAAGAAGGCTCCCTCTGATCCTTCTTTTCTGCAGGCTGAACAGCCCCAACTCTCTCAGCCTGTCCTCACACAAGAGCTGCTCCATTCCCCTGGTCTTTTTAGTGGCCTCCTCTGGACGCGCTCCCGTTTGTCTGCATCCTTCTTGTGCTGGGAGCTCCAGAACCGGACACAACACCCCAGGTGAGGTCTCACTTCTTTAAAAAGAGGTGTGGAGACGCGGAACATTGCTCAGTGATGCCAAAAATGCAAGAAAACGCAAATCCCAAGCTCCTTTTGGGTGCGGGACGGCTCGTTGCCGGCGGAGCAGCAGAGTCCTTTCCGCTCGGGGCCGCTCGGGGCTGCGCTGTCCCGCCGCGGCCGGCAGGTGGCAGCGTCGCCGCAGGACGCGGTGGGCAGCTGCGGGGCCGGGCCGGGTGTTGGGGACCGGCGGAGTCTCCGCTGCTGCCCGCACCGCCCCGGGATTAAACCAGCCATGTTCTCCGGGAGGAGATTTCTCCCGAAGGGTTACCTCGGCTGGCAAATCCTCGCTCCCTTTCCAGGGCTTATGCCGCCAGGGATCAACGTGAGGAGGTTTGAAAATGCCCGGTATCTGCTTCCCACCCAGCAATGCAGCAGCACCCAGTACGAGTCCACTGGTCCTCCCTCGGCAATTGTTTTTTCTCTTGTTGCTGCTGCAATGCTGTTATGGGTTAGGTCTGGTGACTTAGGAAGACACCAGACTTTGCTGTCATGTAAAACGCAACCCCATGGAGTAGAACCTGCAAGCATTCATGGCACCATGTGGAGAGCCTTGGTGGCACTAACGAAAGCCATTACTACCTAAACCACGACTGAGTAGCTGAACAAATGCCTCCTCTACAATGTTTCACCCATAGATCTTCATGCACATGGTATCTTCACAGCTGCTCGCCAAAAGTCTGGTCCAAAGCCTATTCAAATCAGCCTCACTGGCTACAGTTAGCTTTGGACCACCGTCTCTTGGCTTTACACCTCTTCCATGCCATCACTTAGAACAATCTCTGCCTGCCTTAAAGCTCTCTTTCATCAAGTTTCCCGTAGTCCCCTGTCAATCAGGATGCCACTCACACTGATTTCTGAGAGCGTATTGGGACGTAGCAGAAACCACCTGAGAAGCAGCAGAAGATGGAGAGATTACTGGCACAGAGGGGTATCTCCTGGAGTGCCACCAGGGAAGTCAATGTGGCCAGCAGCCAAGATGAGTTAGGTCTTGAAAGAAACTTAAGCAAGGCAAGTTGTCCTTCTTCAGCAGGCCAAGGCAGGAGGCTAACAGTGAGGAGAGCAATGAAGTTGTTTGTGCCCTAAGTGAATGAATATACTACTCTTGTTTCAAACAGAACAGTAATGGTGAGGGGAGATTAAGGTGATAGCTCCTCAAAAATAGAGCTGGAGTGTTTCCAAGGGCTCAGCTCATTCAGCCTTCTTTTCCTCGGTTGCAATGACAGTAGTCATGGCATTGCTGACAGGGCTGCACCTGACCTGCTCCTCATGCTGTCCAGTGAAGAGACTCTTACAGTACCTCCTTGCAATGTCTTCTGGCTCTTCTCGCTGTCCTCATTCTTCTCATTGCAAGGAAGGGTCCCAAGGCATCTGCTCCATCCACATTTCTTCTTGTCTTTTCAGACCTCACATAGTAAGATGCAGCACAAAACAGCTCTCTGGAAAACAGCGCTTGCAAAGGCTGGGCTTCTCTGAGCACTCTTCACTTCCTTCTCCTACACACGGGCTTGAGATGCACCCCTGAGTGCTGCCATTTCAACTTTTCCTTTCCTTAGGATCACTGTGCAAAGGCTGCTCCAGCAGAGGTAACTCAAGGCAGCAAAGTGAACATCTCCCTTCATCAGTCTTACTTTCCACAATGAGCTCTGAGGGTATCTGAGGATTTCACCCATCTCTTGTTGTGTCTAATGGGTTGATCCCCAAGCAGAAGTCTGTCTAGGCTAGAAGCTTGACTAACATCCAGCAGAGGGGTTAGGATGGGTTGGAGGAACAGAAGTGTCCTAGAAACATTTCACAAGCTGTCAGATACAATCACCTCTCACTGTTTCCTCCCTTTCCCCACTCTTCCAGTGGCCGTGCTGATTCCATGGCCCTGTAGGTTAGTCTCTTCTGCCTCCCTGCCTGCCACTTCCCGGCCCCCAGAATCTGCAGGAGCTTCCAGCTCCTGCTCTGTTTCAAAGCTACTGCAGCTGCAAGTGCAGGGTGAGTTGTTTCCAGAAACAGCACACATGGGACTTTCTGAAGGATGCTGAGTATTTGGCTGGTGAGCTGAGCTGTCTCATCCAGCTGCTTCCTGCTTGCTACAGAGACAGTTTGAGAGGAAGCACTAGCACTTCAGATTAACGTGACATGTCACTGCATCCTCAGACTAGGATGTGACAGCTTTTGGTCTCCTTTGCAGGTGCTCCTCAGCCCTGCCCTTGCCTGACAGTTACTCCATCTGCGTCATTGCTTTCTGCCCCATGCTGAAAGGGGCCTGGAGAATAAGTCTGATGAGGAGAGACTGAGAGAGTTGGAGCTGGTTAGTTTGAGGAAGAAGAGGCCTAGGGGAGACCTCATCTCTCTACAACTATCTGAGAGGACATTGTAGAGATGTTGGTGCTGGTCTCTTCTCATAGGTCATTAGTGACAGAACCAGAGGGAAGGGCTTCAAGCTTCAGCAAGGGAGGTTTAGACTGGACATCAGGAAGAAATTCTTCACAGAGAGAGTGGTCAGGCAGTGGACTGGGCTGCCCAGGGTGGTGGTTGAGTCCCCATCCCTGGGTGTGTTTAAAAGTCACTTAGATGTAGTGTTGGGGGATCTGGTTTAGGGGTGAACTTGTAGAGTAGGGCTGATGGTTGGACTCGATGACCCCCAGGGCCTTTTCCTGGCCCTGTGAATGAAGAATGAAGCCCTTCTGTGTCTACTGGGCACATCTGGAGAAGAAAGCTTGAGTGACAAGATTTTTGAACAAGTTATCACTGCTCCCACCCTTTTCTCATCTAATCACTGGGAATACTCTGGGAGGATGGGGTTTTTCAGATCTTCCATGAGCAGTTGTTATGCTTTAAAAACAGAGCGCAACCTGTATGTTTAATTTGCATCTTTTCTGCAGGAAGCATTTGGGTTTGAAAAGATTGAAAAGTGTCTGTCCCACTCTCTTCCCCACCCTCATCCCTGGCAACCTCCGTCTTCTTCTCCATCTTGGTGTCTGTTCAGAGCTGCATCACTGCCTCTCAGATAGAATGTTATCAGTTCTGGGGAAAATTTATGGGAGAGCTGTCATGGTCCACTAATTTATCTTCGTTCGCTCAGAGAGACTACCAGAATTTCTGAAGTTTAGAGGTATAAGAAGATCAAGACAGTCTCTTAAAATATCCACGGACACCGAGATTTCAGAGCATGGACAACCACTGCAGTTTCAGAGAGAAGCAGGAGCTGTCTACAGTGGATGTTCTGGACATTTTATCTCAGTTCAGTGTAGGAGCAGTGTGATGAAGCTGTATGTCTGTGTCCATATCCTGTATGGACGTCTTTCCCAATATGAGGGGGCAATGAATTAAAATGCCTTGTGGCCATTTTTCTGCCAAACTGAGTCAGTTGTTTCACTGCCTGCAGATTCATAAGTGGCTTTGTTAAACCCTCCCTTTGTGTCTGATGCTTTAGCTAGAAGTTCTTGGTTAAAATATAGTCAGAGTGTGACCCACAGCATTAATGACTGCCAGGTGGAAAGGATGGGGTCCAAGATGGACTCACTATACAATGGCAACCTGGTATGGGACACATGGGGTTCCAAGAATGGTAGGACAAGGGCAAAGACTGTCAACTTGAACATAGGAGGTTCCACATCAGTGTGAGAAGGAACTTCTTCCCAGTGAGGGTGACAGAGCACTGGAAGGGGCTGCCCAGGGGGATTGTGGAGTCTCCTTCTCTGGAGACATTTCAAACCCACCTGGACGTGTTTCTGTGTGACTGGGTCTAGGTGATCCTGCTGTGGTGGGGGGATTGGACTGGATGATCTTTGGAGGTCCCTTCCAATCCCCAACGTTCTGTGATTCTGTGAGCTGTGCATGGGGAGCTGGCCTTGACTGTTGTCTCTGCGAACATGTGTGGAAGCTCCTATTAACAGTGAACTCTTCAGGATGTCCTTAACGATGGTAATTATCATAATTAATGAGATTACAGGTGCTGTTAGGCTCTGTGCCTGCACAGATGGCAGGTATGTTGGAGAGAGCTAAACCACTCAGACTGCCTGACCTTGGAAGGTCGGGGTGTGGGGCAGGACAGCAGAAAGAGACAAACAATATCACAGGAACAAAGTGGTGTTTCCTTAGCTTTTATGAAAAGACAAAGTCAAAGGGCAGTGGCGAAGTCGATGAGCTGGTGCTAGGAGTGTGGCTCAGGAGGGACCCTCGCCCTTGCTTCGCGACAGGGTGTTCCACTGCCGAAAGACATCAGCTTCTCTGCTGTGCAGGGGCAGGGTTCTTAGCCGGCACGTCGGAAGGGAAGGAGAAAGGCTTGGAACAGGGCCATCTCTTTGAACTTGAATCGTGACTTTGATGAGGACCATACCTCAGCGGGCCACGTCTCAGATGGCCAACAATAGCGCCCTGCTGGTCTCATCTGGACGGCAGGCTCAGGTTCAGCAGCTACGCCCTCCCAAGGTGTTCCAGCTGCAAGCTGAGCAAGACGTGTGCGAACACGTGTGAACAAAAGCAGCTTGTTCTTGTTTCCTCTCTTTCCTGCCTGCTTGCAGTTTTGATTGGATGGTGGTCCTGCTCTGGCAGGGGGATTGGAGTAGATGATCTTTCGAGGTCCCTTCCCATCCCTAATGCTCTGTGATGCTGTAGTGCTTAGAGAAAACATCGCAGCCTCTGCCAGGGATGCTGAGCTCCAGAATAGGGCACAAATCCAGCTGATATTTTTAAGACAGATGATTAAAATAGACGTCTGCAGGGCTCAAAGGGTGCAGCTGCTTAATGCAGCCTTGAGAGTTGAATCAGCAGATTCAGGTACAGACCCTGGCCTAATGCATTTCAACTCTCCGTGTTATCTGGATGCACAAACACTTTGGTGTGTGTTGAGAATCACACAGCATTCGGGATTGGAAGGGACTGTGAAAGATCAGCTAGTCCAATCTCCCTGCCAGAGCTGGATCACCATGACCAAGTGGCACAGGAACATGTCCAGGCGGGTTTTAAATGTCTCCATCCCAGAGTGCCCTTTCTCTTGTTCCCTCCAGCCCTTTGCAAAGGAGACTCCCAGCCTGCTGGAGTTAAAGAGTCTGGATCCTAGTAAATCTTGTTTCTCAACAGAGAAGGAATGCAAAGGCTTGAAAGCAGATGGAAAGCGTTAAGGAGCAGAACCAGATGAATGATGTTAGCCAGGAGGGGTCTTTTCACAGTTGGATGTTTGTGCACCAGGAAGGAAAGGCAGACGCCTCGGTAACATTCGCAGAACCCCAGAGCACTAGGGATTGGAAGGGACCTTGAAAGATCACCCAGCCCAACCCCCTGCCACAGCAGGATCACCTAGATGAAGACGCACATGCTTTCCTTCCTCATCAATGTCAGCAAGAGGACTGCATCCCCAGCCTGTCGCCCGGGGCGGGGAGGAAGCCTCTCCGTCGAGAGCCTCATGCTTTGACCACACTGTGGAAAGGCAAACCACGTCCCTGTAAGGAGCCACCTCGATAAGGTGGCTCAAATAAGCCATGTGTGTGCTTTGCAAACCGTGCTGGCTAGCCTTTCTTTTCAAGAGGAGCAGAGTCCCTGGGGCTGGTCCTGGCTAAAAGAGATGGTTACTCAATACACTGGAAAGTGATTGCCCCGTAATTAAGGCAATTTCAGGGTGTCTGGTTACTGACCTCTGCCCAGACCCCTGAGGACAGAACTGCCTGCCTGCAGGCTGGTTGAGTAATTGGAGCTGCCTCTCCATGCCGGAGCATGCAACCTCCTCTGCTGTCTAACGCGGCGTGGATTTGGTGTTCTCCACCACGTTATGTCACAGAGTCACAGAACATTAGGGATTGGAAGGGACCTCGAAACACCATCTGCTCCAATCCCCCTGCCAGAGCAGGATCTGCACTGGGGAAACCTTCCTAACTGCATCGTGCCAAGCTGGGCTGTTTCTGCGTCATCCTCTGCTCCTTTTAGTTCAGCTCACTCCAGGGATTGGCTAAGTAGCAACGGATTTCTTGAGTGAAGAGCAAAGAGGTGCGAGCTTCTGCTCGTGAGAAGGCTTCAGGATCGTTCACCAAGCGGCTGGAGATGGCTGCAACTCCTGCAGACACAGTTGAACCAATATTTAGACATCCACAGGATCACAGAGCATTAGGGATTGGAAGGGACCTCAAAAGATCTTCTAGTCCAATCCCCTTGGGTCCAAAGCATCTCCTCCCTAGGAGATGTGCCCCTAACAGACATTGTCCATGCATGAGCTGGCTTTTTGTGCCGTGTACTGGAAGCCACCTCTTCCCACCTACCTGTCGCCTGGTGAAGGTCAGCGTTTGATAGTCCATCTCGGGCATTCATTGCCCCTGCCTCGGTGTTGAACTTTACTTTCTGCTTAGAAATAGGTTTTCTGTCAGAGCTTCAGCTAGGAGAGCTTGGAGGCACCACTGGGCTTTGCTGTTGACAAATTCCAACCGTTCCCTCCATCCCTTGTTCCCTGAGGATCTCTTGCCTTTAACCCAGTGAGTATTAACTAGGAATCTTCTTCTTGTGCCTATTGCTGTAAACAACTCCGAACAAAAGGGAACGACATCAAGTGTTAGAGCTCTGTGAGAACGTGGATTTCTAAATATTTACTAAAACAGCAAACTAGCCAAAAGAGAAAGAAGTCCCCAGGAGAGACAGGCTGGCAGGGATGTTGGCTAATGTGAAGTGTTTTGCTGGAGCAAATGCACTCAACATGTCCTTGCGGATGATTAGCATCTGCAAGAGGATCAAACGAAGGCGATGCTGACATTGGACGTACCCCAGTTTATCACTTATTGCCAGAACCACTGACTCAGGGATGAAGCTGGGGTCGTGCAACTGCAGAAATGCCTGGTGAGGCCACATGGCAGAGCATCACAGAGTCACAGAACATTAGGAGTTAGCAGGGACATTGAAAGATCATCTAGTCCAACCCCCTGCCAGAGCAGTATCGACTAGAGTAGGTCACACAGGAACATGTCCTGGTGGGTTTTGATTGTCTCTAGAGGAGACTCCACAAACTCTCTGGGCAGCCTCTTCCAGTGCTCTGTCACCCTCACCATGAAGAAGTTCCTTCTTATATTGATGTGGAACCTCCTGTGTTCGAGCTTACTCATTCTGCCTCTGAACAGCTATTCCTATGCCAGTGAGGTTAATCCTCAAGTTATGCTCCTAAACCCCTTAGGTATTCCCCTCTTGGCTTCAGTACTTCCTCTTTCTCTTATTTTCCAGGAGCTGAGCTTAATCAGTGACCTAACATGAACCGTACCTTCAATACTATCTCCCTTCCTAATCAACAGTCATTGGCACCACCATGTCCTGGCAGGCAGAGGCTCTTGGGCTGGGGCAGTCCTCGCTCTCTCCGGGGCTGCATCGCAGCTCATTTCCTCAGTGATAACGTGCGACGCTGCCAGCAGAAGCCGGTGTCACGGCAGAGCTGCCAGAAGATCGGGCGGCACGGAGAGGAAGACGAAATATTGCTTGCCTCTGCCTTTGCGCAGCTGCTGTTTTCTGGGACGTGTTGACTTAGGGAAGTCGCTCTTTGTGTTGTCCTCTTTCAGATGTTGCTTAAGTGCAAGTATGGGCTGTTAGTTCAAATTTAGTAGCAATCAGGACTGATGGGAACTCTCGTGCTAGGATGCGACAAAGAAATTCAATTACTATTTCTATGCTAATAAGACTTACAGTAGCGCTAAAGCAACCGCGTTCTTGACTACAGTGGCAGCTGGGCTTTGTCACCGAGTACTGTGTTGGCAGCATACTAATGACTCATTTCTGACTGCCGACAGCTTCTCCAGTGACTCTGTACAGTGAGTCAACGCCCGGCGCCAAACCCCTCGCGGAGCCGGGACCTGGTTGAAGTCGGTGGGAATGATGCTGGGGAGTGCAGTGAGGCCGAGCGGTGGGCTAACGAGTGCTGCGATCAGCTTTGGCCTTGGGATTGGGCACATGAGCTGGATTTGCTTTCTCCCCTGAGAAACAGGTGGTACAAACAGGTCGCAGGCACTGGAATGGGCTGCCCAGGGTGGTGGTTGAGTCCCCAGCCCTGGATGCGTTTAAAAGTCGCTTAGATGTGGTGTTGGTTTAGGGGTGAACTTGCAGAGTAGGTTGACGGCTGGACTCGATGATCCCAAGGGTCTTTTCCAACCCGAATGACTCTACGGTTCCATGACACTTCCCTTCGTGTTGGGGGCTTTCCATGCCAAGTGCAGTTTTGTGCAGCTGGACTTCTCTTGCATTTTTAAAAGGGATTGGATTTTGGGTCCCAAAAGTTAGAGCAAAAGGCTTTGGGTAATAACGGGCTTTTGGGTGGCAGGGTTTTACACAGAACCGTGGATTGTTGTTCTCTTTCTTGAGAACTGAAGAGAAACCTCCAAAGCACTTTTATTCCCCACAGGTCTACATACTGATGTGTAATTTATTCAAGACTTGGACTCACGTAATCTTTTCACGGTGTGGTGCTTTGGAGGCTTCCTGGGTATGACTGCATCTGGTCCTCACATGGTGTAAGTAGAGCAGCCTGGTGACTCCTGGAGCTGTGCTGATGCAAACTGCTCCCCTGGAGGCTATTAGAATTGTGGAATCATAGAATGTTCTAGGCTGGAAGGGACCTCTAGACATCTAGTCCAACCTCCCTACACAGGGACAACTCTGCCTAGGTTGCTCAGAGCCTCATCGAGCCTGACCTTCAATGACTCCAGGGATGGGGCTCCCACCACCTCCCTGGGCAGCCCATTGCAGCCATCAACCACCCCTCACATTGAAGAGCTTCTTTTCTAATATCCAGCCTCAGTCTCTCCTTTCCCAGCTTGAACCCACTGCTCCTTGTCCTATCCGCACAAACCCTCTTGGAAAGACCTTCCCCTGCCTTCATGTGGCCCCCCTCAGGTACTGGGAGGTTTGTTCCTGAGATGAGCCCCGTCTCTTTAGTGTGGTTTGTGTTTCACTGATGAGCTGGCCGGAGGGAGGCTGAGCCTCACCTGTATCACAGAATCGCGGACCATCAGGGATCGGAAGGGCCCTCCATGGCTAAGGGAAGCCGTGATACCGATGAGCAATGCGTGGCAGCACCCAGCATTTGCAAGGTTCCTATAAAATAACTAATCCCTGTGGGAAGCCTCACCCTGGCAGCACGTACTTGGTCTAGGTGATCCCGCTCTGGCAGGGGGATTGGGCTGGATGATCTTTCGGGGTCCCTTCCAATCCCTAATGCTCTGTGACTCGGTGATTTACTGGGGGAAACTGGCTGCCATCTGCTTCTGCTGCAGCATTGGCTGCCCTAGAGGCACCGTTGGCGCTTGTGTTCTAGGCAAACACAGGCTGTTGTTTCCGAAAGCAAACAACCTTATCTTGGGGAAACGACTTCGCACAGGCTCTGGGGTTTGTTTTCGCTTTGGTATCGCAAGGAGCATTTTGGCTGCTCCTCCAGATTCTCAAAGCAGTGGGGAAATCTAGCAGCTTAGGATGTTTTTAAGAAGAAATTTCCCACTCTATTCCTGCTGCTCCATTACATTGACGTTCTTGTAATGACGACTAGTCCTGTTGCTCTCGCCCTGGGTACACACGTGATTATACTGGTGTGTAGAGAGCTACAGACACACTTACACAGCGTCTCACACTAAACCTAGTAGAGAGCATCTCTGTAGGTGCAGAACATCTCTGCAGGCTTATAACTCACGCTGGTAAAGAAAACAAAAGGGAAGGAGGGAGGCAAAAGGAAGGGGAAAAAAAACCCCACCCCAGAAATGTCTCCATAAAATCTTTTACCTTCAACAGAAGGCACCGGAGAAGTGAGGGTGACTCAGAGGAGAGCCACAGGAGGCAAGGCTTTGGCTCAGCGTGGATAACCAGGTTGAGACAGGCAGGAGTGGACTGGAAATATCTGGAGGCAAGATGAGGACAGTAGTTTGGCAAGAATTGGGTCCCCTGGGCTGGTAGGGCTGTAGTTTGGCAAGAATTGGGTCCCCTGGGCTAGTAGGGTTGTAGTTTGGCCAGAATTGTGTCCCTTGGGCTGTTAGAGTTATAGTTTGGCAAGGATTAGGTCCCCTGGGCTAGTACGGCTGTAGCTTGGCAAGAATTTGGTCCCATGGGCTGTTGGGGTTTTAGTTTGGCAAGAATTGGGTCCCCTGGGCTGGTCAGGTTCTTCATCAGGGAGGCCTGATGAGGACAGTCAGTTCTGCTGGTCCAGGCTGTGGTATTCTCATCTCATACAATCATAGAATCATTAGGGATCGGAGGGGACCCCGAAAGATCATCCAGTCCAATCCCCCTGCCCCAGCAGGATCCCCCAGACCAAGTCGCGCAGGATGTCACTAGCTTTCTGGTGTTTTCTGCAGGAAGCTCTGGGACTGGTTTGCAATCCAACAGCAGTTGTGCCTCCTCCTCCAGCGCATCTGGAGATCAGTCATGCCCTAGGAGCACCTGTATTCCACACAAACAAGAGGGTAAGGTCACAGCTTCTGGACCTGAACACTGATGTTCGGGGGCAGGGCTGGTAACGTGTTTCTCAACGCCTCTGTCACGAGTGCCTGTTGTAAGCTGCTGATGGCTGTGCCAGATACACCCCTCAGACCTGCAATTTTGCACGCTGAGTGTCTGTCTGAAGCTGATTTGTCATTTTTAAGTTGCTGCCAAACAGTTCCAGTGTTTTCAAGAACAGAAACGGAGAGGGATGTAGCGTCCAGCCTGTGCTAAGACACCCCGGCAGAACAGGGCACTTGGGCAGGTAACGCACGTGGAGACCCACCAGCAGCTTCACCAACACACCCGAGGAACCCCATAGGTGTCTGGCACTTCAGGGTCATTCTGCTGCTGGCACACGCCAGAGCAACCAGCTGTGAGCCAGCCCAGGGTATCTCCCCCTGGCTCTGCATGTGAAGAGGATGTGAACTACGCTGTTGGCAAAACCGGCGGAGGTCCCTTCAGCTGAGCTCCCCCATGGAAGGTGTCCCTGGCTCCATGCTTGGCACAACTTGTGACCTGGGGGGGCTGGATTCCTGGGTTTTGACAGCAGAAGACGCTAAGTGGCTGCATTATAAGAGTTCCAGCCTTGCTGCAGCCCCCAAGGCGCTCTGATAGAGCCTTTAATTACACGGTCACGCAGTGTGTTCCCCCCACAGGACTCCTGCGGCTGTCAGGGCTCGGGATGGCTGGTGCTTCTCTAATGAGCAGCTGTTCAATATTTGGTTTTCTCCTCCTCTCGCAGCATGTGGCTCTAAGGACATTATTCAAGCCCTGCTATGAATACAGAATTATCCATTTCTTTGCAAGCTTTTCTTTCCTCTCTGCTCCTTGCTTAACACCTCGGGGCTTCACGGAGGTCATTTTGCCAGACTCAGGTGAAGCAGAGGGAGGAGACACAGAGTAAGGTGAAAAAAATGTCATCCCCCCCAGCACCAGGGGACCTGATTTCAGTTGTCTGCCTTGCAAAGTAAATGTGCAAACAAATCTCAGTGCTTAGCTGTGTACCTGTGAGAGCGTGGGAGACAGCATGAACCAGGCGCCCACGCTGGCAGCAGCAGAGCTGCGTCTGACCACCGTGACCATGGGTCAAGTGGGGCTGTGCAGCCCCTGACCTTCCCCTCACATCATAGAATCAATGATTTACACAACGTTAGGGATTGGAAGGGTCCTCAAAAGATCATCCAGCCCAATCCCCCTGCCACAGCAGGATCACCTAGACCAAGTCGCACAGGAACATGGCCACGTGGGTTTTAAACATCTCCAGAGAAGGAGACTCCACAACCCCCCTGGGCAGCCCCTTCCAGTGCTCTGTCACC
>JAOXOE010000001.1:27276400-27288813 GCA_028565055.1 Phoeniculus purpureus | reverse complement strand
TCTCCAGAGAAGGAGACTCCACAACCCCCCTGGGCAGCCCCTTCCAGTGCTCTGTCACCCTCACTATGAAGAAGTTCCTTCTTATATTGATGTGGAACCTCCTCTGTTCCAGCTCACACCCATTGCCCCTTGTTCTATCATTAGATGCCACTGAGCAGACCTTGGGTCCATCCTCCTGACACCCACCCTTCACATATTTATCGACATTAACGAGCTCACCCCTCAATCTCCTCTTCTCCAAGCTCAAGAGACCCAGCTCCCTCAGCCTTTCTTGATAAGGGAGGTGCTTCTCTTACTCGTTCTCTATGCTGGACTCTCTCCAGCAGCTCCGTGTCCTTCTTGAACTGCAGGGCCAGAACTGGACACAACACTCCAGATGTGATCTCACCAGGACAGAGCAGAGGGGGAGAAGAACCTGAGTATTGCCTTTCTAGAGAAGGGTAGACTTGAGTTCCTAATCCTGCAGCTTTACTCTGGTTGGGTTTGGGATGCTGAAGGGTGAGATGAAGGATGGGCTTTTCCCACACTCCAACCTGCTGGTTGGCTAGCTCAGTGCATATAAAGGCTCTGGAATAGATTATTTTCAGACGTTTGATTTTTGACTTGGAAAATTGTTGGTTTCAGCTTCTCTGCCAGATGGCTGAGGAAAGAGTAGTCTGTGCTTTGTGCTAAATGTTTGCACGAGAAGCTGAGGAAGCGGAGTCCAATTAGCATAAAAAGCCATTGTGGTCTTCCACAATCTGGGAATGGGAAGTTGGTGCAACAGAATGAGCAATCACCTGCCTAAAATGATGTTAACTGCAGCTGTAGGGCAGGGTGGCTCAATGAGTGGTACCTAGCTGAGGCCGCAAGCCCCAGAGGCAATTAGCTATCACGGGTGACAGAAACTTGAGGCCATGGTCGAGGGGCTAGGGAGATGTTGGGATGAGGGCTGGACTTGATGATCCTGGGGCTCCTTTCCAGCCATGATGCTTCTATGAGTCCATGAAACGGAGCATCATTCTGTCATGTTGATATCTTGACTCCACCACAGAAGTCTTTGGGGAGAAAGAAATCACACATTTGCATCGTTTCTTAGGGTGCTGGGAAGCCCTGAAGTCCTAGAGCTGCTCTCTGTAGGAGTCCAGCAACGCCGATTTTATCAAGCATTGATTTGTCTGGGTCTGAATTCATCACTTGACTTTCTGACAATCCTCTTCTCACATGTGATTCCTGCCCTCGCACATCATCCTCAAACATCACCTGGTGTTTCCTTCCCCCCGTGCGAGTTTCACTCTCTTCTTTTATAAGCATCTTCCGATTTATGAACATGAGCTTTAAATAGACTTTAGACCCTGGTTTTAGGCATCTCACGGTCTGATGTTTAATGCCCTTGGAAGCGGAGGGGATTACACACGAGCAGAGACATCTGTTCATGTGTGAGCAGCCACACCTGGCGTCTCAAGCTGCCTCATGCCCAGACCTCCATGGGGTGCTCAGATAATCTCTGTGGCCTCTCTCACATTCCAGGTCTGGAGTTTTTAGAGTTGTTATTCCTTTTTAAAGGGCATCCTCAGATCTCGCCTGCCAGGTCAAGCCTTGCATAGGACACAGATAGGAATGAGACTGCATATGTCTTCACAGAGTCACATAATGGCAGGGATTGGAAGGGACTTCTGGAGGTCATCTGGTCCAAGCCCCTTGCTAGAGCAGCATCACCTAGAGCAGATCACACAGGGACACATCCAAGTGGGTTTTGGATGTCTTCAGAGAAGGACTCTCCATAACCTCTCTGGGCAGCCCGTTCCAGGGGTTCTATTACCCCCACAGCAAACGAGTTTTCCCTTGTAGTTAGATGGAATCTCCTGTGTTCCAGTTTGTGCCCATTGCCCCTTGTCCTGTGTGTGGAGACCACTGAGAACAGTCTGTTCCCCTCAGCCTGACAGGCACCCTTCAAATATCTATCTGGAGATATTTATCCTCTTCTCTGGAGACATTTAAAACCTGCCTGGACGTGTTCCTGTTTGACTTGACCTAGGTGATCCTGCTGTAGCAGGGGGATTGGACTGGATGACCTTTCGAGGTCCCTCCAATCCCTAATGGTCTGTGATTCTGTGACTATAAGCATTAATGAGATTTCCCCTCAGTCTTTTCCTCTCCAGGCTAAACAGATGTAGCTCTCTCAGCCTTTGCACCTAACCTTTTATATTGGTTGAAGCAGTAGACTGGGACACACGAAGTCAAGGGATCCTTCTCTGTTTGGAGCACTGGCCATGGAACCACAGAATCACAGAACATTAGGGATTGGAAGGGACCTCGGAAGATCGTCCAGTCCAATCCCCCTGCCACAGCAGGATCCCCTAGACCAAGTCACACAGGAACATGTCCAGGCAGGGAATGATTCACTACATCCTAGACTTGACACTGACTCTCTCCTTCAAGCCCCAGCTGAGTCCCCCCTGCACCACTGAAGTCAGGAAATGCAGCGTCGTACTGACATTACTAAAAGGTTTCCCTGCGAGACTTCTCTCTGGAATTTTACTGCCTTTGCCAAACGTTCCCATTGAGCCATTTGCTCCTTATTTTTCAGCATCCCACTGGAAGTGACATCTTGTCTCCAAAGCCCAGCACCGTACCTGACCGTCTGTACAGCTTGTAACCTGAGGAAGCTCTGAATCAGCCTCCTCAAGCGATGAGCTTACACCCTGGAGTATGATGAATGCTGAGCGCTGTTTGCTTGAATAGCTGCTAAAGTTATTAATAGTCCTAAAAAACATCCTGGAAATTTTTTTCAGTCCATTCTTAGTGCTCAGTGACCTCAAACTAGCAACCACATGAAAAAAAATGTTGGGAGGGGAAGCACGGATTAATACAAGAAAATAGAAACCACATGGCGGAGGGAGGGAAGATCAACAAGGCAGTTATTACTGGGACAGAGGACTCCTCATGTCTCATCCCACCTCTTCTCCTCCTCAGCATTTTTGATCAGGGATGAGTCTTTTCCAACTGTTTTTCTTTCTTATTCCTGTAAACGGGTGACTGTCATCTTGGCTTGCCTTGCTCCAGTCAACAAGCCAGCAGAGCTGATAGTTTTGGGGGTGTTGGCCACTCGTCCCAGCTTTCCTGCTCTGGCAAGGGGATTGGACTAGATGATCTTTTGAGGTCCTTTCCAATCCCTAATGATTCTATGGTTCTATGATCAGCAAACTTGCTGACAGTGCTCTCTGATCCCTCATCCAAGTCATCAATGAATAGATTGAATAGCACCAACCCTTGGGGGACTCCACTAGATCCAGAGGAGTAGACTCTGTCTCATTGACCACTACTTTCTGGCTTCTAGCCTGCAGCCAGTTCATAACCCATCTCACTACACCATCATCCAGACCACACTGCCTCAGTTTGGCTGAGAGGATGATGTGGGAGGTCCCTGCCAATCCCTAATATTCTATGATTCTGTGATTATTAATTACAGGGGGAAACGGACTAGATGATCTTTTGAGGTCCCTTCCAATCATTGATGTTCTATGATTCTGTGATTATTAATAATTATCGGGGGGATTGGACTAGACGATCTTTCCAATCCCTGATGCTCTGTGATGTTGTTGCTGATGATTAAGAGGAAGGTCTGTCTGAGCCTCTGTGCTCTTCCTAGAAGCTTCATATCCTCCTTTTTTTTCGCCTTGCCAGTAGGTTCCGGGGGGATATTGGGGCATGTTTGGATCTTGAAGAAGATGGCCCGAATACAGAGAGGCAGCTAATCCCATCAAAAGGCTTTGCACTGGTGCTCTGCGGTACGAAAGCTGCGCGTCCGTACAATAATTGAGCAGCAATAACAAGAGCTTAACTAATAACGATGGGGTTTCACAACACATTTTCCTTCCACAGCCCAGCCTATAATTCTTAGATGGCTCCCTGCCAGAGTCTTGAAAGCCGAAGATTATTATTAGTCAGCTATTAGAAATTTGTTAAAAGTCTAATCTCCTGTGTTTTGTGCTGTGTGCACGACGGAGCGAACAGGGCTATGAAAACACAGAAATGCTGCTTTGGAGGCTTCGCTTGTATCGTGGAACCGCTGGGAATTTGTTGGCCCAGTCTATAAAGAGGCTGGAAATTGATTATCAGCATGTGGTTGCCTTAGAATATGGTTTCCTCACATTTAGAAGAGGAGTTCAGGAGAACTGAGAGTGGTGAGGCGCTGGAACAGATTACCCAGGGAGGTTGTGAATGTCCCGTCTCTGGAAGTGCTCAAGACCAGGCTGGATGGAGCTCTGGGGCAGCCTGGTCCAGTGTGAGATGTCTCTGCCTATAGCAGGGGTTGTGGAGTCTTCTTCTCTGGAGACATTTAAAATCCACCTGGACGTGTTCCTGTGTGACTTGGTGTAGGTGATCCCGCTGTGGCAGGGGGGATTGGACCAGATGATCTTTCGAGGTCCCTTCCAGTCCCTAATGCTCTGTGATTCTGTGATTTGAGATTCTATTCCATGTGTGACTAGCACTGCTGGGTTTGAGGGGTACCTTCCATGTCTTTAACTACTTTAAGATTTAACCTTTAAGCTATTACCGGGGCAAGGATTTCCTCCCTCAGGCAGGAATTCATTGCCACTCTTGCCTTGGCCCTGCTCTGTGCTCTGCAGCAGGCAAGCAGAGTGCACGCGCCCAACTGCACACCTTCAGAAAGTGCTTTAATTAATTGCACTGATCGCGGGAGACAGCACAGAGCCGCCTGTGTGCAGGTTGTTATCTATAATGTTCTGCCAGTTGATGACAGTTAGAAGAGCAATTTTTTCTTCCACTGTCAAAACTCAGCCTCTGGTTTTGCTTTTATCCCCCTCTTCTTTCTCACTTGCTCATACCAGTAAGGATTTTAGAGGCCATGTTATGCTCACATCTACAGCCCTGTGACTGTGTTGCCTTTGAGGACACTGAAGCTTAAGCGAGACGAGCTGTTGGGTCAGAGAGTCCTCTAGGAGTACGTGCACATCTGAGCCATGTGAAGGATGTCTAAAATTAGCATAAGTATTTGAGACATCAGACCCAATTCAATCGTGATAGCTATCTGTCAGATGACCTTGACCTTCAGTGGAGGGCTGATTTGGTTCTTTGTGGCCTCCTATGAAGCCTGGAATGTGAAAATCATTGGCAGATCCGTGAGTGTCAAGTGCAACACAGAATCACAGAACATTAGGGATTGGAAGGGAACTCGAAAGATCACCCCCCTCAATAGAGGGGGAGGAGAACCTCTCTCAATCTACTAACCACCTCCCTTCTAATCCACCCCAAGATGCCCTTGGCCTTGGCCACCAAGGCTCATCCCTGGCTCATGGTCATGAATGAAATTGTACTTTCTTGCATCCCTTGGTCATTTCAAACGCTCTTTGAGAGTGGTTTAAACTGCTGGTTTCTGTGAATCCGGCTCGTTTCAGCTGAACTTGATTAGGAGCCCTTGCACAGGTAACACCAAAGGAATGCTAGTCTTGGGCAAGAGGGCGGCGGTGACCATCATGTTGTGAAAGACAACCTCTTCCACCGGCACAGCTGGACCATGAAAGGCCATCTGTCCAGAAAATGAACTAGCCCTTCTGCCGCGCATTAACGAGCTAGAAGCAATTAGGCTGCTGTCATTACAGACCTCTTAATCTGAAAGGGGAGTCAGCTTGTTTATGAGCAGATGAGGTCAGTGTGGCTTTCATCTGAATTATCTTGCTGGTCACCATGTGGCAGACCAAGACCTGCAGGTCATGCCCAGGGCTGACTGAAATCCCCCCCTAGATGCTTGGTTCTGCCCCAGTTACACCGGTGGCACGTTTGCAGAGCATTTAAGGCTGCTCAGGGGTTATGCAGAGCACCAACTCGCTCCTCCCTGTAAAACCCCTACAGAGGCTTCCGAGGAGAAGCGGTGTTTAGGGTGCAAACGCTGCCTCTCAACTCACACAGGCGTCAGGCAAACTCGTCCAAAGAAACTATGAAGCCTAACGGTGTCTTCGCTCATCGCTTGTCATCTATGTCCATGCACTGCGATGAAAAGGCACTGCTGACTCTTGACTGTCCTCAGGAAGAGTCTCCATTTGAAATTGCTTCAGAGAAGATTGACTATTGTTTAAGAAGGAATAGAAGAGCAATTGCATTAAGTAGTGCACATTGGGGACTGCTGGGAAGATGGATGGATGGGGACAGAGATCTTGCTCTGTTGCAGACTGCAAACAAGAAGCTATAAATTAGTTGGGCTGATGTGAGCGATAGAAGATAGACTACACTCGATCAATGAGAATAAATCTTGCCCTTGTGTGTGGCTGCCCTTTGGAACAATCACAGAATCACAGAACATTAGGGACGTGTTCCTGTGCAACTTGGCCTAGGTGGTCCTGCAGGGGGATTGCACTAGATGATCTTTCGAGGTCTCTTCCCGTCCCTAGTGATTCTGTGAGTCTAGCAGGCATGTCACTGGACCCTTGGAGGACGGTCAGTCCCGAGTCGTGTCTGCAGTGTCTGGTCTCCGTTAAAAACTGTCAACATGAAACCGAAGTCTCTGACTGTGCAAAGCAATCGTGCGGCTCCATGGCTCACCACACTCACAAAACCACGACACCCAACCGCTCCCCGTGGCGGCAGCCTGTGGCTTCCTGCACCCTAAAGGCTGCACTGAGTGACGGGAGGAAAAGGCAACTGTGCAACCAGTGCTGTTGACTTCCATGGGAGATGACACCTGTGAGCTGCAGGAGGTGACACCAGTCATCCGTACGGGTCTGAGCACTCACCCACTCAGCGAATGGACATGAGGGATGTTGTATTTGACCCTCTTGCTCCACGTCCTCATGCGCCCCACCTGCACGGTCGCTGTGGAGCGGGTTTCCATGGCTGGATACACCTCCTTGGCTGGGTACACATCTTCATGGGATACACAGCGTTTCATTGTGCTGTCAGTCGGGGCAGGCACACCTGGATGCCAGCACTGGGTCACCCGGCAAGGTGCCTCTTTCCCTGGCCCGTTGATGGGCAGATGTGAGCCAACAGGCAGAGTGTGACTTCTCTCTCGTTCTTTCTCCAGACGCTTCACGCTCAGATGGCTGTTTCCCTCTCCTAGACCCGAGTGCGTGCCCACGTGCAGCTAGCCTAGCCTCACCGCCGCAAGGTCAGCAGTGGCCTGCAGATGCAATAGAGTCAATCGCCCCATTTACTACAGAGTGGGCGGAGGGGTGATTGAGCGATCGAGGCGGCACAAGCGGAATGGTGCTGAACACCAGCGGGGCAAATGTCTCCTCTTCCCCCACTCACACACACTTAAATCACCTGCAAGGTCCCGGCTCCAATGTCTTTTTGCAGCTTTAGCCTCCCCAAAACCGAGGCTATTGCTTCCCCCCCCCGCTATCGCCAGGCACATTCCAAATGCCTGCGGCGCAGCGGGGAGAAGCTGCAGCTGTTCAAACAAACCATTTCTGGAAACGCCAGCACAAGCAGGCAAGGGGAGAGCGTGCCGAGCCCAGAGCTGCTCCACGGAGATGGCTGAGCCTGCTGCGGCAGGGGGATCGGACTGGATGATCGGTCCCTGCCAACCCCCGACGGTCTGTGATTCTGTGTGATCCTGTGACGTCTAAATGTTTTTGGCTGCGTTTGCTGCAGTGTTCAGCAGCTCTCGCTCTCTCTTTCCAGACGAGTTGAGCTACAAAGGTCAGCTTCTGCACCCTCTGCATGGAAGAGATGCTTACGGCAAAGCAGTGTGAAGTTTTCGAAGTCATTCCATATCTCTCGACACTTTACTCACTCATTTCTTCAGACAACCCAAGGGTGAAGGCACTGCCAGCGCCGCTATAATGGCTCCCTGCTGTCACCTTAACGACTTGATGTAGCGCAAGGTTTAATGAAAGATGTGCCACTTCAGCGAGGCCAAAGATACCAGAAAATAGGGTCTGAGAAATAGCCGTAGTGCCGCGGGAATGTCATTTCCTTGGTGGCTGGAGAGATTCATTTAGTGAAGTTATAAAGTTCCTCGTAAATGTTCCGCTGCTTTATGTAGATGCAATAAAGCGGAGGTATGGGGAGAAGAAATGGAGCTCATTTTGCATTTATGATGCACAACAAGATCGTGAGGCAGAGGAGGACACCATGACCTTTTGGTGGTAAGCGGGTGGTTTAGAGAACATGGCAGCACTAGCCCCGCTGAGCGGGCAAGTGCAGTCCTGTGCCGTTAGAGGCATCACGGCATTGTCAGTGCTGGGGTGGGCTGTGAAAGGGTGATGTACCGCTCTCTTTCCTCCCGAGGAAGTGATGGGCATAGAATCATAGGATCGTAGAATCATTAGGGATTGGAAGGGACCTTGGAAGATCATCTAGTGCAATCCCCCTGCCACAGCATTGTGACCTCTTTGTATCAGAAGAAGAATTGAGGAAATGAGGTGCGATTGTGAGTCTAACTGTTGGAAACTGGATCTAGGGGATCCTGCTGTGGCGGGGGCATTGGACTAGATGATCTTTCGAGGTCCGTTCCGATCCCTAATGATTCTGTGACTCTGTGAAACTTAACGCCAGTAGGAGTGTTTGCCTCTATTAAAACTTTTCTTTCCTAACGGGTTAAAGCTCACCCTGCCCTCAAAGCCAGCGCAAGGTCTTTTTGGACTGCAGATGCCTTTAGTTGCAAAGTTCTTGTATTTGGCCCAACTGGAGTTCAAACTAAAAAGGAAGAAGATCCTTTTCATATTTATATGACACCTCCTATGTTCCACCCATTGTCCCTTGTCCTATCACTAGATGCCAGTGAGCAGAGCCTGGCTCCATCCTCCTGACACCCACCCTTCACGTATTTATAGACATTAAGGGGGTCACCCCTCAGTCTCCTCTTCTCCAAGCTCAAGAGACCCAGCTCCCTCAGCCTCTCCTCATAAGGGAGGTGCTCCACTTCCTTCATCATCCTCATTGCTCTATGCTGGACTCCCTCCCGCAATGCACAGGTACAGACCACGGTGTGGGAGCCCAGGGTACGACAGCCCTGCCACCACAGCTGTCTGCGCTGTTCCTGGAGTGTGGAGAGCTGGACATGAGCTGCCTGAGAGCTGCTGAGTATCACTGTGCAGTGCAGCTCTCCAGGCTGTGGTGGTCAGGCAGCTGCTGAGTGGGCAGCTCAGGTGGCCATGCTGGGGCTGGCACAGGCAGCCCAGCAGCTGCAGCTCCCTGTGGGTCACAGCCCTTGGAAACCAACTCTGTGTTCAAGCTGAGCAAGCCAGCACGGGGCAGGTTTGGGCTTTTCCATTCGTTGCCCTCCTACTGCAGTCCTTTCCTGTTGTTCCCACTATGGCAAACAGCTTATGAGTGGTAATTCCTGAGCACAAATCAGAGTAAAATCAGGCTCTGGTAGCACGGGTGAGAGGAAGCCAAAGAAAGAGAGCAAAACCGATGTGATGCTGTAACAGCAGCAAGCCTGCCAGGTTTCTGGGCGAAAGAGCTGGAGACTGCATTAGACTGACTCATCATTACGTTTGTGACTGCGGGGAGCTTTGCAGCTGGTTGGGTAAGTGCGCTGAGCAGAGGGAAAAGTGTGGAGCAAAAAGGAGAAGAAATCCATGCCAAAGGCATCCTGGCTTGGACACCTCGTCCCCGTGCTGGAATTCAGACAAAGAGCTGTCAGGGAATTGTGTTTTCTTCATGTCTAGGAGCTACCACGTCTAGGACCGTGTTCAACTCGATCTCCAGATTGCTGCAAGCTCCAGTGTGCTCATCAACATGGGTTCCCTCATTCTGTTGACCCTTGAGCACAGGTTTAATCTGACATATATGTGAGATTTCCCTCTGACCATCACAGGATCATTCAGGTTGGAAAAGATCCTTGGGATCATTGACTCCAACCATCAACCTTACTCTGCAAGTTCAAATGGACTGGGGACTAGGGCACCTGTTAGCTTGGATGACCCCAGCTCCTGAGCCTCTCTGACTGTGACCTCAGGTACCTCGAGGTGTCCAGACAGCACTGGACATTCGGAAGGAGCCTGGCTCCATCCTCGAGACACCCACCCCTCACATATGAATGTGTTCTAGTAGCTCCCATGAGGCAAGAAAATACTGAGGCATGAGAAGTCCCGAAGAGTTTGTAGTCAACTTGTGGCTGAGGTGCAACGAGCCAGTGACACAGGCGCTCGGAAGGAAGGTGGGAGGAGCGGCAGGGATAAAGGAAACGGGGCTCCGTGGTTATACGGATGATGTGTGTGGGCAGACCGCGGTTCTGAATCAGATGCAGAGTGGACGCTGCTGAAATCCACAGACCTGACGCAGCGCTGCTCACCCTTGTACACCAAGGCTTTTGCAGGCCAGAGGTCTGGGCACTGAGGGCGTGCATGGACCTAGCAACACAGCTCAGGGGAGCTGCAGCACACTAGCAATGCTTCCCATGAACACTCTGAGAGACCTGGAAACAAGGGAACGCTTCCAGATGAAACGGGAGCTTTCCATGAAGTCTCTGGCGGGAGTGGGCACCACTGATACAGCAGAGAAAGGAGACGGGCTACCAAATGACCTTTAGATTTTCCTTTATGAGGCTTTTCCCTGTTGCTTTGTTTACCAGCTGAGTGTGTGAAGTCAGCGTTGCCTTTGATGTGTGTCGAGATGTTATCGATAGAGGACACATCGATTCTTTCAGGTGGAAGTAGGGAATAGTCTGACAACAACCTGACCTATCCGTTCCGCAGTCTATCAAATGGCTGCTGCTGATTCCTACTGGTGTTTCTTGTCTTAAAGGGGTTTGCCAACGTCTGCCTCCACACTGCTTTGCCAAAGGCAGACTCATCTTGGGGGTGAAGCCATGTGAAATGCTCCTGAGGACAGAAGGGTTTTGCAGGCAAGAAGGAAAGAAAATGAAGCAACAGCACATTTGTGTCAAAAATACATACACAAAGAGGAACGATCACTCTTAGCAGGTGGAATAGAGCAGCCGAAGCAGAAGAACAGCGAAGGGCTCGTGAGGGAGCAGGGAGAAGAGGGAGCGGGTGGAACAGCGCGTGCTGAGAGCTGAGCGCTCAGGGACATGCAAATGATGGTGTTTAAGAAATCTTCCTGCGTGACTCGGGGTTAGGATGCTTCCGGCTGTGCTGCGGGAGGGAGAGCGAGAGCCAGCCTGCTCTGATCTGCGCCAGCGGCGCAGAACGACTCTGAGGGAGTGGATCCACTAAGGAAGCACTGCAAGTGCTGGTGTAGCTTTTTACGTGTCTCGGATCCCACCCAAAGTGGGGGGCACTGGAAAATAAATGGACCTTGATACTGGCGCTGTGGCGATCCACGCGGAGAAGGAGAAGGGCAGGAAACAGGACAGTTTGGCACCTTCTGTGGACGGGAATGATGACTGCTGCGGTACAAACGTCACAGAACATTAGGGATTGGAAAGGACCTCGAAAGACCACCCAGTCCAATCGCCCTGCCACAGCAGGATCCCCTAGGTCAAGTTGCACAGGAACATGTCCAGATGGGTTTAGCCTAATTGCTGTGTTTTGATTGCCAGGGCTTTCTCTCCACCAGTAGCAGTGTAACGCATCTGGAATCTTGTGTCCAGTTGTGGGCTCCTCAGTTCCAGAAGGACACAAAGCTGCTGGAGAGAGTCCAGCACAGAGCCACAGAGATGATGAAGGGAGTGGAGCATCTCCCTGGTGAGGAAAGGCTGAGGGAGCTGGGGCTCTTCAGCTTGAAACAAAAGAGACTGAGGGGGTGACCCCATGAATGTTTAGAAATATGGAAAGGGCAGGTGTCAGGGGGATGGAGCCAGGCTCTGCTTAGTGTCTTCTAATGACAGAACAAGAGGCAGTGGATGTAAGTTGGAACATAGGAGTTTCCACAACAATATGAGAAGGAACTTCTTTACGGTGAGGGTGACAGAGCACTGGAAGGGGCTGCCGAGGAGGGTTGTGAGTCTCCTTCTCTGGAGACATTTAATACCTACCTGGACATGTTCCTGTGTGACTGGATCTAGGTGACCCTGCTGTGGCAGAGGGATTGGACTGGATGATCTTTCAAGGTCCTTTCCAATCCCTAATGTTCTGTGATTCTGTGAACACAGTGCTTCATGACTTTGGTGACCTTTTTTGCCATGAGAATGGCCGCCAAAGTCCTGCCAGTCCATTTCCTTAAGGCATGAGCACAAAGCCAGAAACCCTGAGGTCAAATGTCAAATACCAGATAAGATTGGTCAGAGGAGGGAAACTGCAGTGTTTGGAGGATGGTGATGACACAGACTTTAAAGACCGCAGAAAGAGATGTAGAAAAGGAGTGTAGCCTGTCCCCTTGTTGGCCTTTATGAGTCCAGCACAGAGTCATGAAGATGATGAAGGGAGAAGAACACCTCCCTGATGAGGAAAGGCTGAGGGAGCTTGGAAGGAAGGAGACTGGGGGGTGACCTCATTCATGTTGATAAATATGTGAAGGGTGGGTGTCAGGAGGATGGAGCCAGGCTCTGCTCAGGGGCA
>JAOXOE010000001.1:27216457-27233585 GCA_028565055.1 Phoeniculus purpureus | reverse complement strand
AATCCCTAATGTTCTGTGATTCTGTGGTTCTCAAAGCTTGACCTACATGTGTTGCTGACTTGACTGCAGTATTTATCCACTGAAGGAAATGTTGAGTTTCTGAATAATGACAAAGTGCTCACAAGGCAGTCTTTCAGCTGCTGACATCTGTCTTGTTTTCTAGTGTTAATGCTTTAGCTTGTGAGCAGAAAGATGAAATAATGACACAGCTCCAATCAATTAGACGACTGATGAAAGAAAGTGGCTTGGATAAATCAGAAAACAAAATGCAAGGTACTGCAATTTCCAGTAGAATAATTAAATACCTTCCATTGTAGAAGAATAAGCAGATCTTGCTATAGAAATGAGCTCCTGCATATTAGGTGAAATGTATTTTATTCTAGAGGAGTAGCATTCTTCCTGTTTGAGGTGTATCTACTTTCAAGTTTTTGATACATCATAATTTTATATTTTCTTCTTAGAATAGATGCTAAAAAACATTGAAGTAGGATTGACCACATAGCTCTAAGCTGGTGAAGGGGCTGGAGAATAAATCTTATGAGGAAAGATTGAAGGAGCTGGGGCTCTTTAGTTTGAAGAAGAGGAGGCTGAGAGGAGACCTCATCACTCTCTACAGCTATCTGAAAGGATGTTATGGAGAGGTTGGTGCTGGTTGCTTCTCACAAGCAATTAGTGGTAGAACAAGAGGCAATGGGTTCAAGCTACAACAAGGTAGGTTTAGACTTGATATTAGGAAAACTTTTTTCACAGAAAGGGTGATCAGGCACTGGAACGGGCTTCCCAGGGAGGTGGTTGAGTCACCATCCCTGGATGTGTTTAAAGATCGTTTGGATGAGGTGTTGAGGGATCTGGTTTAGGGATGAACTTGTAAAGTAGGGTAGATGGTTGGACTCTATGATCTCAGGGGTCTTTTCCAACCAGAGTGATTCTGTGATTCTGATTCTGTTCTCCTTTACTGAAACTGGGCATCTGAAATGTGAGTACAGCTCTAGAAGGACCTGCTCTAGCCAGGAGGGTTGAATGAGATGATCTGCAGAGGTCCCGTACAACCCCTACTATTCTGTGACTCTGTTAGTTCCTGAGCTGTGTGTTAGTATTGGACTAACTTTAGTTTGAGAATTTCCGGACAGGGACCTCTGAGGCTGTGAGTACTGCCAACATAAATACACTAAACAGCAAACTGTCTTACCAGTTTCAGCCGCAGACTTCCAAGAGGCAATAGTCTAAAAGGTATCTTAAATGTTAAGAATGGTTCACTAGAAATTTTGGGAACTATTACTGAGTTAGTTGAGTCTTGGTGAAAGAGAGAAAACAAAAAATAAATGTTCTACTTCTAAAATGGCCCTAAAATGTGGAACCTTTCTAGTAATTTAACCTTTTGGTTTGATTTTTTTGTGAATTAGAAGACATCAGCCACAGTCATAATTACACACTTGAAGAGCTCATTCAGTCATTTGCTGAACATTCTCCTGAGAAAGAATTAGATGATGGAGAAGATGACAGCCGTGAAGATTTGCTTGAGGATGTTGCTGATGAGTACAAAATAGAAGACCATGAATTATACGATGAATGTGCAGTACATCAGTTTGAGCCAGATGTGATAGAAGACGAAGAAATTGTAAACAAAGACACCATCGAATCAGAAGAGATGGGATTGAGGAGACGTAATAGATGCAAATGAAATCTTCAGATGCACAATTTGAAAAACGTATGAATTATTTTTTCTATAACGTATGCACTTTAAACTCTTCTGAGTGAAGTTACGTGCACTGCTATACGCTTTAAAATAGAGGGGTGAGATACTGCCTGCGCTTGTGTGTGCGACAGTTGCGTAACTGACTTCGGTGGCAGCAGAATTTCACTCGGGATGTTTACATATTTTTTTCTATTTATTCTTTCCTAGAGAAATATTTCTGTACTCTGTATATAAAGTACTGTAATTATACTCAATGCTTCACTACAATATTAGAATCTCTTGTAATTAAGACTATAAAGAATAGACGTTTCACAAGTGTGTTGGAACTAGTTGGCATGGTGCCTCTTGAACTATGACTTGATTTCATTAAAGAGCATGCACTGACTAATTCAGCTCTTTGTGGAAAACTATTCTCTGGGGGCAGTGTGAAAAGCAGTATGGGCTGAATCTTTGAATTGTGTTCATAGTCAAGTTTCTTCAGTTGGAGAGAGAAATTTTAGCCACAGATAATATTTGAAAACAAATAATGATGTCCCAGTTTACTATCTCCTCAGGAATGATGTGAAGTTCTGTATGTCCATTTAATCCTTTGCTCATTACACTGGATCATTTGACTTCTGCCTGCTACTGGTTAACCTCAGCAGGTGTCTAATAATTGATTGGCACCCATTAGTACTAAATTAAATCATAGAATGCATTGGGTTGGAAGGAATCATAGAATCATTCTGGTTGGGAAAGACCCTTGGGATCATCACGTCCCAACTATCAGCCCAGCTCACACCCATTGCCCCCTGTCCTATCATTAGATGACACTGAGCAGAGCCTGGCTCCATCATCCTGACACCCACCCTTCACTTCTTTATAAACATTAATGATGTCACCCCTCAGTCTCCTTTTTTCCAAGGTCAAGAAACCCAGCTCCCTCAGCCTGTCCTCATCAGGGAGGAGTTCTACTCCATCATCTTCATGGTTCTGCGCTGGACTGTAGCTATCAGTTCTGTGTCCCTCTGTCCCCATCTCTCTTGTAGACTGCAGAGGGCTTCCCTAGTTGAAGTCTGCAATAAGTTCTCCCCAGGCCCTTCTTTTCTCCAGGCACATACCCTTGATTCATATTTATTTTAAGACAACAGAGACTGCCCTTTTGATTAATTCTTTTCTTACATCACTGTTCACAGATGTATTACTGTTTCTCATTCAAGGTAGGCTTGGGGGTTTCTTTCTTCAGTACATTATGCCAGCTAGATAGGGTTGGTTTAGGTGAATGTTAGGCATTTGTATTCCTTTGCCAGAATTGTATAGTTGCCCATACTTTTATTTTCTACTCCTTCTTTTTATGTTGAAGGAACTGCCACTCATTAATGACAGAAATCGCATGAGAGATAGGTCTTATGGTCCAGTGCTGTTAAATTTTCTGTGTTATGATCACGTATCTTTTAAATAGGGCAGTTATAATGCCTGAACTCTTTTGCCATCCTTATTGGTACAGTCAAGGAACACATGGATTTGTTTTTACAGAGGAAATGTACTGTAGCTAAAGGGACCCAAACCCATTACTGTGTCACTCAGTGAATCGGAACAAATTGCTCATTCTTGTGTAGAAACATAGGTTCTAAAAATGGATCATACCGTGCTGCGGCAGGGGGGGATTGAACTAGATGGTCTTTCGAGGTCCCTTCCAATACCTAATGTTCTGTGATCATACAGTAGGCTCAGAAGTAGCAGCATCCAGAAATACATCCTTGGTGTCAATGTTACAAAGGTTTTGCAACTGGTGGAGATTTTGCCTAACTGCTATGCAAGTGGGGTTTATGAAGAAACAGAATGGATGAATGAGAACTGATGACTTAACTAGGAAGTGTCGCTTGCAAGGGGGGGGAACAGGGGATTCACCTCCAGCCTCAGCTGAGGCGGTATCATGGAATCATTAAAGTTGAAAAAGATCTCTAAAATCAAATTTGTCAGTCTAGCACCACCAAACCCACTAAACCATGCCCCAAAGTGTCACATCTACACCTTTTGTGAGCACTTACGAGTGTAACTTCACCACTTCCCTGCGCAGGCTGTTCAATTTTACACCGCAATCAGTAACGGAATTTTGCCCGATACCCAATGTAAACCTCCTCTGGTGCAACCTGAGGCTGTTTCCTCATATCCTATCACCTCTTACTTGGCTGAAGAAGCTAACATCCACTTTGCCCCAATCTCCATTCAGGCAGGCACGGAGAGTGAGAAGGGCTCCCCAAACCTCCTGCAGACTAACAACCCCAGTTCCCTCATCTGCTCTTTGTAAGACTTGTCCTTCAGACCCTTTCGTAGCTTCCACGGACCAGATCCAGCACCTCTGTGTCCTTGGTAGTGAGAGACCCAAAACCAAACCCAGTACTCGAGGTGTGGCCTAACGAGTGCCGACTACAGGGGGGCAATCACTTCCCTACTCCTGCTGGCCGCGCTATTTAACCCGCCATCTCGGCCACCTGAGCACACTGCTGGCTCATATTTAGCCGATGATCAATCGACGAGCAGCTTTGCGGCTGCTTTGCTCCGGCCCGCGTTGTAGGCGCAGCTGTGACCGGGCCTGGCCGCGACCGGCTCCTCTGCTCTGTGGGGCTCGGCGGGAGGAGCCGCTCCGGCCCCTGAGGCGCGGCCGGGCGGGGCTGCGGGGCCGGTCACCGCGGAGACGCTGCGGGCAGGCCTGTCCCTGCGGCGTCCTCGGCCCCGTAGCGCGGGTGGAGCTGCGGGCCTGTTCCGGGTGAACAGCGGGCGTCTGTGGGGCTGTGTGAGCACTTAATGGTTATTTCTGCCCTCTCCGTGCCGTTGGTCGTGGTATTTGGGGAATTAACGGTTAACTACAGCACCACCAGCACCCTCGGGCGGGGGGCTGCTCCCTCTCGGTAGGAGCCTTGATGTGGGGGGTGGCGGGAAGACTCCCCTCCAGGCTCTGCAGCTGCCCTGCTTGCTGACGGACGGGACACTGGGGATTCCAAACCTGTTTAGTGGGTAGAAACAGGCTCAGTTTCTGCGGTTGGTGGGTTGAAAACTGAACATCTGGTTTCTGGAGAGTAAATGATGGGCTTTTGCTTCCACAGTGGCGGGGTGAAAGGAGAAACAGCAGAACAGGTGGTGGTGTACTGCTAAAAGCATCGCTCTGGAGCTCCAGGAGGCTGGCTGTGCTCCTGGAGGGACCTCGTGTCTTCCTGAAAACCTCTGGTCCCAGAGTATAGGGTCTTTCGAGGTCCCTTCCAGTCACTAATGTTCTGTGACTGTAAGGATGTAGTCAGACTCTGCAGAAAGACAATCGGGAGGGCCAGAGAACAGCTAGAGCTCAACTTAGCTACAGCTGTTAAGGATAATGAAGTTTCTATAAATATCTTAATAACAAAAGGAGGACCAGGGAAAAATCTCCATTTTCCAAACATAGTGATTCTGTGGTGCAGCTGACAGCCTGGCAGCAAAGAGTGAAGAAGGTTTGGTGTTTGGCAAAGCAAATGAGTTGTACTGGTATGAGAAGGTATCACGAAGCGTAAGAGAGAGTTAAACTGGAGGGAATGATGTAAATTTGAACAGAAATCCGGTTAAGCATTAGTAAGGAAAGATTGAAATGAAGAGGTGGTGAAAAAGGGAAGCCAGTAACATTTCATGGCTTGTCTAAGCCACTGTCCAAGTTATTGGTGATAGACATACCCTTTCTAATGCGATAATGGTTTTCTTCGTGTAAGTATTTACATAAATACATTATTTTCTCAGGAGCCTGTTCTGATTTTCAGTTTACTCTGAAGGCCACCATTGAATTAGCATGGATTTGGAAGTTAGAGGAGTTGCTGCAACTCCTCGAAGGCAGGCTCAGCTGTCATTGAAGGAGAAGAAATGTCAGGTGTGTTAACTAGAGACTTGTGGTTGTTTTCCTTCCTTCCTTTGACAGTTTAACAAGTGGTTTAATCACACTTCAGAAAGCTCTTGGTTTGAGGTTACAATGCATTCTGCAGAGAAGGGCACTTATAAAGAAGTTATTTTTGTCAAAAAGTGATTGTTTAGTGTGACAGGCTGTGAAACAGGTGTCCTAAAATAATTGATGTGCTGGGTACTTAACTGGGATGTGGAGAACTTGTGAATGTACTAGTGGCTTGAGAACCTGTACTGTGGGCTGTCTCAGGCTGTTGGTGAGACCTTCAGCAGGTGTGACTATGTTTTTGAGAGAGATTCTCCTCCCCGTCTGCTCTACCTTGCTGAGACTGCATCTGGAATATTGTGTCCAGTTCTGGGCCCCTCAGTTCCAGAAGGACACAGAACTACTGGAGAGAGCCCAGTGCAGAGGCACAAAGATGATGGAGTAGAACACCTCCCTCATGAGGAACGGCTGAGAGAGCTGGGTATCTTGAGCCTGGAGAAAAGGAGACTGAGGGCTGACCTCATTAATGTCTATAAATATGTGAAGGGCAGGTATCAGGAGGATGGAGCCAGGCTCTTCTCAGTGTCATTTAACAATAGGACAAGGGGCAACAGGTGTGAGCTGGAACAGAGGAGGTTCCATATGAGTGTGGGAAGGAACAACTTCTTAGTGAGGGTGGCAGAGCACTGGAACAGGCTGCCCAGGGAGGTTATGGAGTCTCTTTCTCTGGAGCTGTTTAAAACCTGCCGGGATATGTTCCTGTGCAACTAGGTGATACTGTTGTGGCGGAGAGATTGGACTAGATGATCTTCTGAGGTCCTTTCCAATCCCTAATGTTCTGTGGTCCCATGAAGACAGCAGTGACATAAAACAACCCCAAAATGTAATTTCAAAAGGCACGATTTCAGTTGGATGTACAAACTGAATTTGAGCACTCTGCATGCAGTATGGGAGGGATTTTTGTTTTACAGGTGTTCCTACTAGTCTGTGTTTTGATAGATGTGCAACCCTTGCAGAATCAGAATAGCAGAAACTATCAGGCTGACTTTAGAAACCCTGATTGTTACAAATACGATCTTGTGTTCTGGGGGTTGTTGCTTTTGTTATAGCTAAGGTCAGTGTGAATAGTGTTAATAACAGTTGATTTTTCTCACAGATACTGTGTACTTGTATGTCCTTGAAGTTAATGGGTAATCTTCCCTCAGACCCCCCCCCATGCACCCATTTAACTTCCTTATTTGTTGGGTGAACCCTGTTAGGAATTCTTGAAGTTTAACTGCCAAGTTCCTGATTTCCTTTGTTATTTGATTTGACATGAAAAAGGTCTTTTTGTAAACCATATCAGATCAGTGTTGTAAGGTTACCTTTTAACCAGTCTTTTGAGAATGAAATACCTGTGTGTAACAAGAATTTGTAGCATCCACGGTAGATTGTAAAATTTCTCTAATCCTTCATCCTTTTTTCCTTGCCCAGTTTAGACTTCTTTGTTCATCTTATTCCTAGTGGCCTGCAAAAATAAATCCTAGATTAAATTAGGTTGAAACTAAGTGCTTAATCTTAAGTCATAGCAGCCTGATGGTAGGCTATGGACTTGGGGATGTGAGATTAGAAAGCAGCGTGTCAGATGTTGATTGACAGTTGCCTGAATATGAGCCAGCAGTGTGCCCAGGTGTCCAAAAAGGGCAATGGCATCCTAGCCTGTGTTACAAACTGTGTGTCCAGCATCAGCAGGGAGGTGGTTGTCCTTCTGTACTCAGCACTGGTGAGGCTGCACATTGAATGCTATGTCCAGTTTTGGGCACCTCAGTACAACGGAGACATCGACAAGTGCAGAGGAGGGCAGTGAAGCCACTGAAGGGCCTGGAGAACAAATCTAATGAGAAGAGATTGGAGAGAGTAGGGGCTGTTTAGTTTGCGGAAGAGGAGGCTGAGGGGACACCTCGTTGCTCTCTACAACTATCGGAAAGGGTACTGTAGAGATGTTGGTGCTGGTCTCTTCTCACAGGCAATTAGTGATAGAACCAGAGGAAAGAGCTTCAAGCTTCAACAGGATAGGTTTAGACTGGCCATCAGGAAGAAATTCTTCATGGAAAGTGGAGGCCCCATCCTTGGAGTCATTCAAGGTTAGGCTGGATGAAGCTCTGAGAAACCTGATCTAGTTGTAGATGTCCCTTCTCACTGCATGGAGGTTGGACTAGATAGCCTTTAAAGACCAGAACCAGAGGGAAGGGTTTCAAGCTCCAACAGGGTAGGTTTAGATTTGACATCAGGAAGAAATTCTTCATGGAGGGAGTGATCAGGCACTGGAATGGGCTGCCCAGGGTGGTGCTTGAGTCCCCATCCCAGGATATGTTTAAAAGTTGCTTAGATGTAGTGTTGGGGGATCTTGTGTTGGTTTAGGGGTGACTTTGTAGGGTTGGTGGTTGGACTTGATGATCCCAAGGGTGTTTTCCAACCTGAATGATGCTATGGTAAATGTAGACAATCTTCAAGATGACTTTTGTTTGCTTTCCTTCTTATTGGATGACTTCTGGAAAAGGGATTACATTAAGGCTATATCATATAGAATGTGGCATGTTCTTTTCTTGCCACAGTTGAAGTGGTACTGAAAAATTATATGCTAGTGATTTACTACACTGCATTTAGTCTTAAGAATAAGACTAAAATGTGTTAGATCTCTTAATGGCTTTTTACACGTTTGACCACAAGATGGTGGTGTTTATTGTGTGCTATCTTACTGGGGAGCAGCTAGTTTCCTAAATCTGAATAACCCTTTTCTGAAAGCACGAGAGGGTAGTCTTGCTAAATTGTGAACTTGTTTTTCAGGAGCAGGCCAGAAGGGTCTGTTGCAAGAATGGAGATGCAGTTTTGTCACTGTTTTCAAATCATGCTCTGAGGCCACTGCTCAGACTGTGATGCTGAAAGCTCTGAGCTGAAGAGTGTGAAAACAAACATGCTGGCACTGGAAGGTGCTGTTCTGAATGAGCACACCTGAACCACCTTTTTCTTCAGATTAGGAGGCCAGCTGGGGGATTTGTTAGTACTGCTTGCCCCAGTCAAACAGTTTGCGCTAGGGATTTGCTGTTGGCTGTTTTCAGAAATCCATACTGTAGCAGATGGAGCTTTGGCTCAAGTCTTCTTGCCAAGTGATTGCTCACTTGAGTTTGAAGATCTTTGTTTATTTTGCATGGCTGTGTACCACAATGTGAGCACAGAAGATGCCTAGTCATTGCTTCCTATTATACTAGAGCTTAGATGATGCAAGTACATCAGATGTCTGGGCTTCTTTGGGGTCTGAGCCACCTCCAGTTGGCATTTAAGGATTGGCTGTGGGGTTGATTCCCAGCCAAAAGGGACAGTGCCCCCTAAAAACCTGTGAGCAGTGATTGCACAAACTATCAGAGTTGTGGATCATTTAAAATGCATTTTTAGTGGATGTTGTGGATTCTTAATGGCTGGAAATCTTTCTGTTTCATAAATATTCAGTCTTCCAGTCTCATAATCTGAAAAGTTTTTGGTTTATCTTTTGTTAGTGTCACAGAATATCAGGGATTGGAAGGGACCTTCAAAGATCAGCTAGTCCAGTCCTCCTACCACAGAAGGACCACCTAGACCAAGTCATGTAGGAACATAGGTGGATTTTAAATGTCTCTAGAGAAGGAGACTCCACAACCCCCCTGGGCAGCCTGTTCCAGTGCTCTGCCACCCTCACTGGGAAAAAGTTCCTTCTCAGATTGATGTGGAACCTCCTCTGTTCCAGCTCACACACGTTGCCCCTTGTCCTGTCATTAGATGACACTGAGCAGAGCCTGACTTCATCCTCACACTCACCCTTCACATGTTTCTAAACTTTAATGAGGTCACCCCTCAGTCTCCTTTTCTCTAAGCTCAAGAGACCCAGATCCCTCTGCCTTTCCTCATCAGGGAGATGTTCTACTCCCTTCATCTTCATGGCTCTGTGCTAGACTCTCTTCAGCAGCTCTGTGTCCTTCTGGAGCTGAGGGACCCAAAACTTGACACAATATTCCAGATGTGATCTCATCTCAGTCAAATGTGTCAGACAGAAGCGTTAGGCATTGATTTTATATATTCTGGGGGAAGTTGAAAGAGAACTACATATGTTAATCCTGATCCCCTGTAAGTATTTAATAACATGTCATTCTTTTAGGGTTGGAGACCTGATACACGGGCTACTCGGGGTCCTCGCCCACCAGAGTAAGTCTGTTTCTATTTCGGATCAGCTTGTTAGGTAGTGTATTATTAACAAACTACATTTGCATTTGTGTTGATATGCAGCTCAATGTTCCATGAAATTTATCACAGGTTTGTTTCCTATGATTTATATTTAGACTAGAATATTTATTGCATTATTTACATTGGAATTAAGTTGATTTACATTTAATTGAGCTTAATGTCAGAGTTGTACTCAGAGCTTTCATATTTATACCTGGTATTTCTTGGGGTTTTTTTTAGTAGTCTGCAAAAAGAGAGAAACATTTTTGTCTATATATTTGTCTATTTTGTATAGACTGGGGACTGACCTGCTGGAGACCAGTGTAGGAGAAAGGGACCTGGAGGTCCTGATGGACAGCAGGATGACCATGAGCCAGCAATGGGCCCTTGTGGCCAAGAGGGCCAACAGCATCCTGGGGTGGATCAGAGGAGGGATGGTTAGCAGATCAAGAGAGATTCTCCTCTCCCTCTACTCTGCCCTGGTGAGACCACATCTGGAGTCTTGTGTCCAGTTCTGAGCCCCTCAGTTCAAGAAGGACACAGAACTGCTGGAGAGTGTCCAACACAGAGCCATGATGATGGTGAAGGGAGTGGAGTGTTAACCTGATGAGGAAAGGCTGAGGGAGCTGGGTCTCTTTAGCCTGGAGAAAGGAAGACTGAGAGGTGACTTCATTCATGTTTATAAATATGTGAAGGGTGGGTGTCAGGAGGATGGATCCAGGCTCTGCTCAGTGGCATCCAACGATAGGACAAGGGGCAATGGATGTGAGCCAGAACATAGGAGGTTCCACATCAATATGAGGAGGAACTTCTTCCTGGTGAGGGTGGCAGAGCATTGGAAGGGGCTGCCCAGAGGGGTTGTGGAGAGGTTTCTAACGTGTCTGGGCATGTTCCTGGACAGGTCATCCTGCTGTGGCAGGGACATTGGACTGGATGATTTTTCAAGGTCCTTTCCAATCCCTAATGATCTGTCTACTGGCCTTCTTTGCATATCTTAGAGTAAAATTGACAGAGAAACTGTTCTGAAGGCTTTTTACAAGTAAAAGGAAACTTTATACAGTGCTTATAAAGCATAAAATCTTAGTGACTTCAGCAGATAAGCAACATCTGCTATTTTGAGAAACACATTGGGTGGTTGTGTGTGTTTTTGTTTACTGAAATGCGTGATAGCCAGTGTATCTTTCTACAAGTGACCGTGACCATGACCTTGACCTGTCCACATCAAAGTCAAAGAATGTTAATTTCTGTGCACTGTCAGTCATTCTTTAATGAAAAAAATGGCTGGAAATTAAGCAGCTCTCTCATGCCAAGAAGTTATCTTGTTATGATAGGGTTGTTTGGAAATACTACATGTTTGATGGCAAAACATAAAAAAGATGTATTTGTGGGGCTATGAAATATACTTGGAGTAAGGACAGAAGGCACAGAGATGTTCTGATGAATTGGAGATGTTTCTCCCTTTTTTTTTAAGCTGAATAGAGTACTGAAGTACTACTGGCTTCCACTGTGTTAATAACTTCCAAGAGGTTTAAAGATCTGCATTGCAAAAAGATGTTGCTTCCTTGTTGTCTGGTGACTGTGGAGGGATGTCGACACAGACCTGCTGTAGAAGAAACCCTGATTTATCATCTTGTTGCAGCAGCTCCTTTTGGGGAGTGAAAAGAAGCCAGGATGGGCTTACTGAGTGTGAATAAGGGCCTTGTGGGAGCCCTTTGCAGTTGCCAGCTTACTAGGCAGTTGGGGAAGAGCAAAAAGCTCGATGGCCAGTTTGTGAGGTGAAACAAGAGGTGCTAGTAGGGATCTGCCAAGTGGACCACCTCCAGTTGTAGTAAAACTGTTCATAGCAGGGAATTATTGTGAAGGAACTAATATTAACAACCATAGGCAGTTTGTTCTTACTACAATTGAAATTTAAGATAACATATTGCTATAACGTTTTTTAACTTCCACCAGGGTGCCATGCCTAGATCTGGGGAGGCTGGGAGATTCTGACGAAGAGGTAATTATAAATAAAATTTGTATTGAATTGTTTTTAGAATTCATGTGTTGCTGGAATTTAGGACAATATCACTCTGAATAGAAAACAGTGATGACTTGTTTACTTTAGTTTTTTTTTGTAATTTTAGGATGAGGACTATTATGTGCCATACAGTGGAAGTTATCTTCATACACACTCTCTAGATTCTTCAGGTTGGAGGCCAGCATTGCAAAGGCCACATGCACAGAATCATCAGGCTCAACAGGTCAGTCTGTCACTACAAATGTCTTTTTAAAATATGCCTTGTTAACAATAATTTAGAAAAGCTGACTTAGCTTTTGTCATGTCCCAATATCAAGATAAGGGTGTGACTCAGGTTCACAGATTCACTAGGGGTTGAATTAAGGGCGATTACACCACAGGTCTGCATAAAGATCAAAGTTTTACTATAGCCATTACATTTCGAACTCCAACAGCACAGATCACCACAGTTATCAATACTGGACTTAAAGGGTACAGCAATTGCTGTAACTACCCAAAGCTGAGCTTAGAGATACAAGAAGATGAAGTTGGTAGGGAGAGCAGGTAGGAGCAGGAAAATCACAGAACATTAGGGATTGGAAGGGACCCTGAAAGATCATCTAGTCCAATCCTTCTGCCACAGCAGGATCACCTAGATCCAGTTGCACAGGAATATATCCAGGCAGGTTTTAAATGTCTCCAGAGAAGGAGACGCCACAATACCCCTGGGCAGCCCCTTCCAGTGCTGAAGGAGTTCCTTCTCATAATGATCTGGAACCTCTTATGTTCCAGCTCACACCCAGTGCCCCTTGTCCTAGGAGAGAAAGGAGAGAAACAAGAAGGAAAATTGGAGGACAAAGTTCCACATCACCACTCCAGGTTCCAGTGACAAGCTCTTTTGGGTGTCTTCTTTTAGTCTTTCTATACTCTCTTTAGGTCTGGATGCTGGAGGGACCTTATAGCAAACTTCCAGTAGCTAAAAAGGGCCTGTAAGAAGGCTGAGGAAGAGCTGTTTGCAAGGGCGTGGAATGATAGGGTGAGGGATAAAGGTTTTAAGCTAGAAATGGGTAGATTTAGGCTGGATGTTAGGAAGGAGCTCTTTAATCTGAGGGTGGTGGATCACTGGAACAGATTTCATAAAGAGGTGGTGGAGGTCCCATCCCTAGAGCCATTCAAGGTCTGGGGTGTTGGACTAGATGACCTTTGGAGGTCCCTTCCAACCCAGTATGTTCTTGATTCTATGATAATTTCTCTGCTTGCTTTATCATTCTTGAAAATATAAAGTTCATACAAGTAATTCTGTCAAGATGCAGGATGGTGAGTGGATAGTTGATACGGTTCTGTCTGTTCCTCAGGGTCTTTCACACTTTTGTCTCTGCTTTCTTTTTTTCACTGCTTCCTGTCTGTCTTCACTACATCTAAATACTGAAGTGCTGAATTTGCATGAGTGTATCTTGTGTTCACCTACGTTCTTCTGCTCTCCCTTTCTCTCCTCTTGCCTATATTTTTCTTATTCTTTTCCATGGAGAAGATTTTCAAGCAGTTCTAAAATACTTTAATGTGTTCCTCTGGGTGGTCTTTATGTCTGCATTGCTTGCTTCTGGGGACTTGATATAGTCCAGCTTCTTCAGTAACAAACTAAGTAAATCTTCCCAAAATAGGTCACTTTTGGAATAATAATTCAAATATAATCTTGTCACTCAGGAATCAACCAGAGAAGGGATGTGGATCCTCTCTTGAAAGAAACGATGCAAATCTTCTGGGGTTTTGAGGTGTGGTTTTCTAGAACAGTACTGTTACACTGCTGTTGAACAAGATGCATCAAGTGGAGATACTAGCTAAGGCCCTTGTAGTTTTGTGAAGTGCTGAAGGAATATTGCTTAAACCTGGGAGGTGCTAGAGAAAAAGAGAAGAATGCAGTAATTACTCCTATCTCTACTGATCCAGCCTCCATTGTGTAGAGCACTGAAATGGATGCAAAGTTAGGAAGGTATTTAGCCTTTTAAGCTGCTGTTGTTGTAGGGAAGGAAGTCACATTACTAGTACTCTTTTGCCATCTTAGAACTTCTGATTGGATTAATGTTGATAAATATGTGAAGGGTGGGTGTCAGGAGGATGGAGCCGGAGTCTGCTCAGTGCCATCTAATGATAGGAAAAGGGGCAATGGGTGTGCGCTGGAATAGAGGAGGGTCCACATCAATATGAGAAGGAACTTCTTCACAGTCAGGGTGACAGAGCACTGGAACAGGCTGCCCAGGGGAGTTTTGGACTCTCTTTCTCTGGAGGTGTTTAAAACCCACTGGACATGTTCCTGTGCAACTTGGTCTAGGTGATCCTGCTGCAGCAGGGGGATTAGACTGGATGATCTTTCGAGGTCTCTTCCAATCCCTAATGTTCTGTGAATGGTAGCTACCACTGGATGATACTCACATTTTTTCCTCTTCTGATCTCTTCACAGCAAATCCAGAGCGTGAGAAGCTGTTAAGTACGTATTCCTTTGTTCTTCCATTGCTTTCCTGTACATACAGCTAACTTTGATGGGGCTTAACACTGGTTTCTTCACTGTTTTTTAGATTATGCCTACTGGTATCCAGACTGGGATATGCAGCCCAAACCACCACAGCCCCATCCGCCCAAGCGACCTGTGTCACCACACATCCCGCCTGAGGAGCATTCACGTCGGTCTTGTGACCAGTACTGCCTCAGTGTCTGCATTTTAAGGCCACTTTTTCTGGTACTAAGTGCTGGTGCTGTTCTTTTAGTTCAACAGCGGTTTCCACACAGATTTTTTTATGAATAATGATCAGTGAAGATACTGGTAGGGGTCTTCCCCTCTCAGATTTTCACACGTGCACAGAATCACAGGATCCCAGAACATTAGGGATTGACAGAGATCTCGAAAGATCACTTAGACCAGTTCCCCTGCCATAGCAGGATCACCTAGATCAAGTCACACAGGAACACATCCAGATGCGTTTTAAACATCTCCAGAGAAGGAGACTCCACAACCTCCCTGGGCAGCCCCTTCCAGTGCTCTGTCACCCTCACCCTGAAGAAGTTCCTTCTCATATTGGTGCAGAACCTCCTGTGCTCTAGCTTACACCCATTGCCCTTTGTCCTCTCATTAGATGCCACTGAGCAGAGCCTGGCTCCATCCTCCTGATACTTTCCGTATTTATAAACATTAATGGGGTCACCCCTACTCTTCTCCAAGCTTAAGAGCCCCAGCTCCCTCAGCCTTTCCTCATCAGGGAGACATCCCACTCCATCATCTCTGGGGCTCTGCACTGGACTCTCTCCAGCAGTTCTGTGTCCTTCTGGAACTGTGGGGCACAGAACTGGACACTAGATTCCAGATGTGGTCTCACCAGGGCAGAGGGGAGGAGAGGAGAACCACTCTGTGGTCTACTAACCAACCATCCTCTGATCCACCCCAGGATGTCATTTGCCTTCTTAACCACAAGGGCCCACTGCTGGCTCCTGGCCATCCTGCTGGCCACCGGGACCCCCAGGTCCCTTTCTGCTATGCTGCTCTCCAACAGGTCAATCCCCAACCTATCCTGGTACCTGGGGTGAAGTCATCTTTGGCCGTCTCTCCACTGCACTTGTGATGTTTATTCAGCATAGAGAAAGGGGCTGCCTCTTGGCTGAAGGCTGTGCTTCGAGTTACTGTAATTTACTAGCAGTAGCTGCACCACTCTTCTCTCTCTGAATGATCTCTGGCTCAGGCGTAGGTTGCCAGAGGGACCTCACAGACTCTTCATATTAGTGTGTACGCTACAAGCCTCCAGGAAACCTGAAGCATCACGAAGGCATGCCTGAAGTGGCACACTGTGGCCAAAAGAAACCGCATCTGCTCTCTGTTAACCTTCAGTTATCCCAAACATGATTTTTCCTGGATAATGGCAGTTTAACTCAATGTATTTCTTTTTATGAACTGCAGGAGTAAAACTTGTCATTTACGATATTTAGCTTGCGTGTTCCAGCCTTCATTAAAGTACTGCTCCGTTGTTCTCCTCTCTGAGTCAAGCTTTGTCTCCCATAGCTAGAGGGCTGCCGGGAAAGCTGACAGGAGCAAGGATTAAGACGGGGTGTCAATGGGAAGAGCTTGATTCCAGGATGTGAGATGGTTACAAATCTGAGATGCAGAGTAGATGACAGCCATCCCGAGCTCGCAGGCAGAGGAAAGGGGTGAGCAGGGAGGGAAAAAGGGAGAAGATAAGTTTGTCCCAGGACAGGTTTTGCTTCAGAAAAATCTTAGTCACACTAAAAAACCTGAACGGTTGGTAGGTTCAGTTTGGCTTTAGCGACATTTAGCCCTTAACCCCTACACTGGGGTCTTTTGAGATCCCTTCCAATCCCTAATGTTCTGTGATTCTGTGAATCAATTGTGAACTGCTAAAGCTTGGGAGAAGAAATTGACAGCAACTCAGCACAAGCAAGCTATCAGGAGAAACCCAGCAATAACCACAGCAGATCTAAATGGCAGTTCTCTGCCAGACTTTCTCCCTCCATAACTTGACACACACCCGGAGTGGCTGTTCACCCTCTCGTGAAATCACAGTTCAAATACACACTTTCTCGCTGAGCATTTTGGCTCAGAACAACGGTCCTAACAGCAGTGCTCTTCTCATGAAAAGCAGGAAAACATCCCCCAAACTTTGCTGGCACTCGCAGCGATTGCTACGGATGGCATGGTGGCAGCCAAAGTAAGAAATACAAAGCAGCCCAAAGGACAGAAGCAGTTGCCAGCCACAATTACAGAAAGGAGAGAAAAGAAAGAGGCGACGTTGCAGAGCTCAGATGTGATTCCGTTGTTTCATTTCCTTATTCTCGTAGCAACGCTCCTGAAACATGATTCGTTTCCTGTGGCCAATGCCACACTCAATTACCATCGCTAAGATAAGTCCAGCCCACAAACCTTCTAGGCAAAACGCTGCTGGTGGAGCTCAAACCACCTGATGCTGCTGCAACACTCTGCTCTTAAAGCTAGAAGACTGGAGGCTGAGCATCATGAGCAGCAGACTGGCTGCCTGTGTGCTGGCTTTACTGCATCTCTGTCCTTCCTCTGACTCCTATGAAAAAGAGACACTGCCTGACATTGAAGACCCAAGGTTTATTGAGGAGTGTGTGCAGACCCATAACAGTTTACGATCTGGAGTGAATCCACCAGCCAGCGACATGCTCTATATGGTAAGGGGATCTTGACAACTTACCTGCAAGTGATGGTGTCTGTGATTCACGGTGAGGGTGACAGAGCACTGGAAGGGGCTGCCCAGGGGGGTTGTGGAGTCTCCTTCTCTGGAGACATTTA
>JAOXOE010000001.1:27205665-27216357 GCA_028565055.1 Phoeniculus purpureus | reverse complement strand
GAGGTTCCACATCAATCTGAGAAGGAACTTCTTCACAGTGAGGGTGACAGAGCACTGGAAGGGGCTGCCCAGGGGGACGTTGTGGAGAGGTTGGTGCTGGTCTCTTACAAGCAGTTAGTGACAGAAAAAGAGGCGATGGGTTCAAGCTACACCAGGGTAGGTTTAGACTTGATACTAGGAAAACTCTTTTCACAGAAAGGCTGGTCAGGCACTGGAGTGGGCTTCCCAGGGAGGTGGTTGAGTCACCATCCCTAGATGTATTTGAAGATGGTCTGGATGAGGTGTTGAGGGATGTGGTTTAGGTGTGAACTTGTAAGGTGGGGTAGATGATTGGACTCGATGATCTCAGTGGTCTTTTCCAACCAGAGTGATTCTGTGATGTAGGAAATTAGCAGTTGTCTTAGTTGTGAGGAAACAGGGATGGAGTACAAGGGAATGTCCTGGGCAGCAGCCCTGCCTCAGGGACTCCCACTGCGCCAAGTGGGTCTGCTCAGACTAAAACACACAGTCGCACCTTTCTGGTTGCTCAGCAGAGACAAGAGTTTTCCACGCTGAGCAGCAGAACGCGTGCCTGTATCAACATGGGTTTGTAAATCAGCTTTGAATCCTTCGGGTTGATCGATGTCACTTAAATGCAATTAACACTCGTCATAATGTGTAACCCATTTTCTTTATGATCTCTTTGAAACGCAGACGTGCCCAAGCTTTGCTGAGTCAGAAACTCATCTGGGTCACAGTGGTATCAGACCGCTGGTTTACCCGAGGGCTGACTTAGAGCGACTTAGCTGTGGACCTGGATTTCTGAGTGTGAAAAGAGGCGCCCATAACGCTTTTGTTTGGGCTCCAGCTGGTGATGGAAGACAACTGCTTTGTAGGACTGTAAAAATGGGAAAAGAAAGAGCAAGCAAGAGAACGTGTGTGTGTTCCTGCTACTACGTACAGGTGGTAGCTGCTCCGAGCTTTAGCTACTCTGGTGCTGTAAGTCCATCTACAGTGTGTTATACAGAGGCTGCTCTCACACTCTGTATCAGAAAAGTGTGTTGACACCCAGATTTTTTTCATTCCAATATGACTGTGTAGAATTGTAGCAGCAGAATGTTAACTGTTAAGTTGAATAGCAAATAAAATGGACAGGAGGGAGCACAAGTGAGGAAGAACGGGCTGCCCAGGGAGGTTGTGGAGTCTCCTCCTCTGGAGATGTTTAAAACCCACCTGGACATGTTCCTGTGTGACTAGGTGTCCCTGCTCTGGCAGTGGGATTTGATCAGATGGTCTTCTGAGGTCCCTTCCAATCCCTAATGTTCTGTGGTTCTTTGAACTGTGCTGGGAATTTGAAAAGAGCAGACTTGTCTTTGGCAGGATGAAAATGGAGGTATTGGCAAGAACTTACCAACTGTGGCTTGATTTGGTTGAGGAATTATAATGTCCAGAGCTTCCCAACTAAGATGCTAAGGCTGGGCTGTTAAGTATTTATCACAGAGAATCACAGAATCATTCAGGTTGCAAAAGACCCTTGGGATCATCAAGTCCAACCATCAACCCTACTCTACAAGGTCACCCTTAAACCAGACCCCCCAACACTACATCTAAGCGTCTTTTAAACTCATCTAGGGATGGTGACTCAACCACCACCCTGGGCAGCCCAGTCCAGTGCCAAAAACCAGTTTACTGGGGACATCCTACCTTACCCGCCAGAAAGAGGGTGCTGCAAATTCTTAAAGACGTTAAGTGAGTGGTAGTGCCTCGTGCTGTGTGTCATGTTTTGGGTTTGAAAAGTCATTTAAAATTCTGCCTCTGTACCCATTCCTTAATCTTTAGAGAGTGATAATGTGAGAGATTATGATTTATGAGTGAGGAAGCAAACTGAAAGGATATTTGCCTTGAGTTTATATTTTAAATGTCAGCAGTTTGATTAGTAGCTATTGAATGGTATTTGGTTTCTCACTCGGTCTGTTGAGATGCTACACACTAAAACTGCATCCCAGCATCCAAACGTGTGTGACTTCTCCTTTTGTGTGTGTGTGGTGTGAAATGATAATTTTCTGAAGGGAGCTTATAGCATCTTGGAGAAATAAGAGTTGTGAAGAGACTGATGATCTATTTGATGAAGAGTCTCCTTCTCTGGAGATATTTATAACCCACCTGGATATGTTCCTGTGTGACTCGGTCTAGGTGATGCTGCTGTGGCAGGGGGATTGGACTGGATGATCTTTCGAGGTCCCTTCCAATCCCTAATGCTCTGTGATTCTGTGATACTTGGGTTTGTGTAAAACGGGTGTTAATACATGAACTTCATCCCAAGGAACATCAAACCATACAGAGAGCTAAGGTCATCATGAGAGCTCATTCTGAAACCGTGCTATGATTTTAGCAGCCTCCTGACAGCCAGAGGATATTAAGCAAGAGGAAAAAAAATGCCAACCTCAGAAACGAAGACAATCTGTCAAATCTAAACGCAGAGAGCTGTGTCTTTAAAGCTGGAAGTGGTGTCTGATTCTCTGACTTTATTGCAGTGTTAACTGCTGCTCATTAGAGCAAAGCCTGCCTTGTGCTTCACATACAGAGTTTCTCTTCCTGCCTAAGCAACATCCATCGGTGAGTCATATTTTCAGTGAACATCCAAGTCCTCCAAGTTTATAGGAATTTTATGGGACACCTTGTATAAGACTTTGGTTTTATAGGGCTGAGCAGCTATAAGACTAGATTAAAAAATCAGCACTGCAAGTTATTTAATCCTGCCGTGGCAGGGGGATTGGACTAGATGATCTTCCGAGGTCCCTTCCAATCCCTCGTGTTCTGTGATTCTGTGATTTGTGGCTGATTGGAAACTGTGTGTGACACTGGGTTGGTTTCCTGATTGACTCACTCTCAACAGGACTAGAGGGGTTCCACAGAGGAGCTGGGGTTTGAGCTCCTGGGAGAGTACAAAAGCCTCGAGGAGAGTATTACGGGACAAATACATGGAAGATCCGCAGAGACAAAGACTTGTTTTTCCTTCCTGAACCTTAAGGAAAAAAAAATCAATATAGATTATACAGTTGATTAAGGGAATGTTTCATTTTGGCGTAGCCACTTGTACCAGCCGTATTCTAAGCGATGGGGTTGATCAATGACTCTTAGAGAAGAAGTGGAAAACGATTGTTCAGTACGATGTTGCAATGAATGTTTCTGACTCAGTGTTTGTAGGCAACGAGGTTGGATGCATTTCATGCCTGGATCCATTTTCTTGTGGTCAGCGGGTTAGTAGGATGGAAAAAATGGAACGATGAGTCTTTTTCAAATAATTTATGGCTTATTCTGAACTATGAAGGAAGTTGAGAAGGAACTTTTTCACGGTGAGGGTGACAGAGCACTGGAACAGGCTGCCCAGGGCATTGTGGAGTCTCCTTCTCTGGGGATGTTTAAAACCCGCCTGGAGATGTTCCTGTGGGACTTGGTCCAGGTGATCCTGCTGTGGCAGGGGGATTAGACTGGATGATCTTTCGAGGTCCCTTCCGATCCCTAACGTCCTGTGATCCTGTGAAATTGCAGGATTGTCAAGAGTCTGTCGCCAGGTTAACAGCTTTTCCTTGTGTTGGTTTGTTCTGACCTCTGAAAGATGATTGCCTTCAGGATAACAGAGGAGGACACTCAGCAGATTCTGGAAGTGGCTGAACATGTTTTTTCTGTGGGGATAATAAAGTGCCACCGCATTAGTTAAGGATTTCTATCGGCTTTGCCAAGTGCTGAGTGCCAGGTGCACGGTGGCCTCTCACAGCATCAGTGTTGAGCAAAACAGTAACAAACAGCTCTTCAGGCAGCTCTACCTGTTGTTAATCCCTTGGTATTTGTCGTTTTTAAAGACAGGCATGGCCTGCCTTTCCGAAATGCAGCCCAGAAACAGGTGCTAGCTATTTGCACGCTATTAGAGGAGAGCCCCGCTGAATGCCCTGCTGAATCCTGGTTACATCTGAGCTGCTGGTGAATTTTAGCTTGGCTGGCTTGAATATAATGTTCTGTTCTTTTCAGATACAAATTGTTCACAGTTGTCTGGATTCGCTGATCAGAGGTTGCCCACTATTTTATCTATTAAAAGTTCCCATCCCAGCTGCTAGCTACGGTCCTGATTTAGCGCCAGTCATCTTTAACCTCCACAGATGTGTTTGCTTTCTCCCCTCCATCGCTGTGTGGAAAGTTTTTTTACTAACTATTAAAAGCATCAAGATCCTGACTCAAGCTCTGAGATCCTTATCAGATATTTTTGTTTTGCTAAGAATTTTTTACTAAGTTTATAATGGCCAAAGGCAAAAGAGTTAGCAGAGCACCTCCCTGATGAGGAGAGGCTGAGGGAGCTGGGTCTCTTGAGCTTGGAGAAAAGGAGACTGAGGGATGACCTCATTAATGTCTATAAATACGTGAAGGGTGGGTGTCAGGAGGATGGAGCCAGGCTCTTCTTGATGTCATCTAATGATAAGATGAGGTCTAATGAGTGTGAGCTGGAACATAGGAGGTTCCATATAAATATCAGAAGGAACTTCTTTCCGATGGGGGTGACAGAGCACTGGAAGGGGCTGCCCGGGGGTGTTGTGGTGGTTCCTTCTCTGGAGACATTTAAAACACGCCTAGACACGTTCCTGTGTGGCTTGGTCTGGGTGATCCTGCTGTGGCAGGGGGATTGGACTGGATGATCTTTCCAGGTCCCTTCCAATTCCTAATGGTCTGTGACTCGGTGATGTCGGTGCTGTCGCCATTCCCGAACTTGTTCAAAAACCCTGCAGATGTGGCATTAGAAACAGGGTTTAGTTTAAGTTGACAGTTGGACTTGATGATCTTGGAGGTGTCTTCCAACCTTAATGATTCTATGATTCTGTGCTGTGGCTGGTCTGTCTGGGGGCTGTTTGTGAGTCTGACAATGAGCTGAATTGAGGTGATTTAGCACAGATTAAAGAACGTGCCGCCACTGTCTGAGTGAGTTGCAACCTGCCATGGTGCCCATCACCACAAGTTTTCTTGCTCCCACACTCCCAGGTGTGTGTGTGAGAGATGTCTGCCGCTGTCCTCTGCCCCTGATGCAAAATTTGATGCCTACAAATTTATGACCCGTGTAGCAATGAACCAGTGGAAGGTTTCTAACGATGTCTAACACTCTCTAACGATACCTGACACTGTCAGTATTATTGTGTAGACCTTTGTGGTTCTGATGTCTCTTTTCTCTCTTCTTGTTCCAGTTCATCGCCTTCGCCTCTTTATTCTTCATCCTGGTTTCAATCACAACCTTCTGCCTGGAAACGCACGAGGCTTTCAATACCATCATAAACAAAACAGAGCAGGTTATAAACGGGACGGAAACCGTGCTACAGTATGAAATTGAGACAGACCCTGCCCTGACGTACGTGGAAGGAGTCTGCGTGGTGTGGTTTACATTTGAATTTTTAGTACGTGTCATTTTTTCCCCCAACAAACTTGAGTTCATCAAAAACCTCTTGAATATCATTGACTTTGTGGCCATCCTGCCCTTTTACCTAGAAGTGGGCCTGAGCGGGCTCTCCTCCAAAGCTGCCAAGGATGTGCTTGGTTTCCTTAGGGTGGTCAGGTTTGTGAGGATCCTGCGAATCTTCAAGCTGACGCGGCACTTTGTGGGTCTCAGGGTGCTGGGCCACACGCTGCGAGCCAGCACCAACGAATTCTTGCTGCTGATAATATTCCTGGCGCTCGGCGTTTTGATCTTTGCCACCATGATCTACTACGCGGAGCGGGTGGGAGCCCAGCCTAACGACCCATCGGCGAGCGAGCACACGCAGTTCAAAAACATCCCTATAGGCTTCTGGTGGGCTGTAGTCACCATGACCACCCTGGGGTACGGGGACATGTACCCGCGGACTTGGTCGGGCATGCTGGTGGGAGCCCTGTGTGCGCTCGCAGGGGTGCTCACCATCGCCATGCCCGTGCCTGTGATAGTTAACAATTTTGGGATGTACTACTCCCTTGCCATGGCAAAGCAGAAGCTGCCGAGGAAGCGGAAGAAGCACATCCCTCCTGCTCCTCAAGCCAGCTCGCCCACCTTCTGCAAGACAGACTTGAACATGGCCTGCAATAGCACACAGGGTGACATCTGCTTGGGCAAGGACAACCAAATGATGGAGCACAACAGATCATCAGGTAAGACCCCACTGGAAATGCATGTCCTCCGAAAACACTTTATAGACCAGTATGCTTGGTAAAGGTCAGAAAGCATCCAGCCTTTCTGCCAGGAGAAGACGTATCTCCCACCCTTCTCCCCTCCAGTGTTTGCGTGTGTCAGTCTCATAGAGGACGAAATAGGTATAGCGACGCTCCCAAACCTCTATGTAGCTGGTCTATACAGTTTTGCTTGCTCCGTTGAGAATGCTTTCCTGCTGATGATATCAACCTTTTCTTTTGCCTGTTGTTTGTTGCGTCATATGGGTGTTCCTTGTTTTTTCTGCATGACTGTGACTACTTGAGCAGCCACTGTGTCCCACCCTGTTGGACTCCATGGTGTTTTGCCTCAGTGTCTGTCTCTCGTGTCGGCTTTGCCTGTGTCACATCGTGGCCTGTTAAGCAAGATCCTGCAAAGAAGCAGTCATTTAAAAGGAGCAGGTGCTTTACATCAAAAGCCCAGCACTCAAAGGAAATGAGAAGAAATTATCTTTCTGGCTTTCTTTCCATTTGGCATTCTGCTTCCCTGGCTAGAAGAACCTCCTTCGTCTGTGTTAGATGAGACCTTGCATGACACTTACTATTAATCGAATGACAGTAGCGTAGCTGATGTAACGTTTGTCAGGGAAAATGACAGTGGCCACCCCTGGAAACATCATTGTTGTTAGTGTCGAGTTTTACGATTTCTATTACTTCATACCTGAGAGGTCCGAGTGAGACGGATAACAAGGAGTCTGTGTTAACTGCTGTGACAAAGCATATCAAATTAGAGCCTCCACCCACAGCTCTTCACATTAAAGAGGAAATTTCACCTCTCAGTGTATTCAGTCTGAAGTATTTAGCAGCAAAGGGTTCCTTTTGGTTGGTTTGTGGAATTTACTTATTCTGAAGCCAAGCACAAGCTGATTACAAGGCTCACACAGCAGTCATTAGACTCCAGTTGGAAAGCTGCTAATGAATCTGGAGTCTCCTTCTCTGGAGACTTTTAAAACCCACCTGGAGATGTTCCCGTGTGACTTGGTCTAGGTGATCCTGCTGTGGCAGGGGGATTGGACTGAGTGATCTTTCGAGGTCCCTTCCAATCCCTGATGATTCTATGAACAACAAAAGCAAACCCGCTCATGACTGGTGTCATTCAGTAACTGAGATTTGGTTTTCTTAAAAGTGAGAGTCTGGAAAAATCAGTCTTTGAACAATATCTGTCTTTGGTCTTTTGCTCCGCTACTGGATAGCGTTAGTGTTCAAAGAAGCTCAGTTGCAGCCTCCAAGGGAATATTCACAGACCAAGCTAACACAGCTTTTGTGAAGGTCCAAAATATATTTGAGGATGGAAACCCTTGGAAGGACTCACACGAAGGGTGGAACACAGTTAGTGCTTTGACTGATACCCACTTTCAGACAGCAGCTTGAAAGTGTTGATGATAACGGGTTTTTCATGCCGTCACGTCCTACTGAAGGTAGTCTGGAATGGAGGAGGCTCAGTCACAGTGAAGTGACACTGCTCTGTGTCTGCAGCTTTATTTACAAGGTGTTATAGTCCTTGAAGTCAGAGAGAAAGCAGATATGTAAGACTGAGCCATTTTGAAGTGTTAACTTGCTCTGCCGTAGCGCCACCACACACATCGTGCACTGTAGCTTTATTTCTGGTAGAGAACGCCGTTAGAGCCGCTAGCAGTTCAGTGCCAATCTTCAAGGCTGAACCACACAAACACAGAACACCAGGGATTGGAAGGGACCCTGAAAGATCATCCAGTCCATCCCCCTGCCACAGCAGGATCACCTAGACCAAGTCACACGGGAACATGGCCAGGCAGGTTTTAAGCATCTCCAGAGAAGGAGACTCCACAACCCCCCTGGGCAGCCTGTTCCAGTGCTTGGAAATAGCATCACCAGTTTAGAAAAACACAGGCTCAGGTTCAGCTGCGAAGGTGATGGTGAAGTCTGTAACACCCCAGATGCTGTTATGCGCAGTACTGAGCTCCTTCTTTGAAGATGTTTAAAACCCGCTTGGACGTGTTCCTGTGCGACTTGATCTAGGGGATCCTGCTCTGGCAGGAGGATTGGACTCGATGATCTTTTGAGGTCCCTTCCTATCCCTAATGTTCTGTGATTTGGCCTCAAATCGTAGATAATTTTAAAAGAGAAGCCTCTGCGAGAACCAAATCAGGACAGGTAAGAGTTTTGCTGTTTGACCAGAACAAAACCGCTCCAGAGACCAAAGACAGCCTTTGATGTTGGGTCCTTATGTTGACAAGCAGTATGAAATGAAAGCTAAGTGTGAAGCTTTCAGTGTGTGACGCTTACAATGAAAGCTAAAGTAAACAGATTGCAGCACCAAATTTTGGAAGTTGAACCCTCTTGATGGAGGGGTTATCTTTCAAATTTGCTAAATAACATATCCTCTAGCAAAAACTGCCAACGTGTCCTCTTGTTGGCCACAAAGGACAACCAAATTTGCAAACACTCGTTTGAAAAACCCTGGGCTGACTGTACTCCAAATTGTTCCGTTCCAGAACAGGCAACTGACTGAGCCTTGATTTGATAACTTCCAGTTTCATGCTAGTTCCTCAAAACTTTCTGTGAGACTCAAAAGGACAGTCAAAAGATCATTTGTTCTTGAATAAAGCCGATGCCTTTTGCCATTTTGTGCTGATTGATGGTGAATCGCGATCTTGTTTTCTTATAATGATTGACCTTATGACCATTTCTGAGTGATGGGAATATCCGGCATTCAGCGTAAGCTCTTTGTGATGTCTCATTTCCTCATTCATTATTGTCTGTAAATGGGCATGGTGCTTTAACCAGTGTTATCAGGTGAAGACAGTGCAGGAAGTGAGCAGCCACTCTCACCCGGTGAAAGGCTCCCTCCCATCAGACGCTCTAGTACAAGAGACAAAAACAGAAGAGGGGGAACATGTTTCCTACTGACCACAGGTGATTACACGTGTGCTACTGATGGAGGGATCAGGAAAGGTATGGACTTCTTTCATTAGATCGTAAAAGGTTGCTCAGCAATGCGCTCGTGAAGAGCAGTCTTACCGTGATGTGCACAATGCTTGTAGAGAAAAGACTGTACTTACGATGTGTCTCTCTTTCTTTACTCCTAGTAATCCTTTTCCTGCTTTCCTTTTAGAAACACTCATCTCCCTTAGTCTTCACAGAATGTGCTTGATGTTGGGACCTCATTTCACTTGTGTCTTCATTTGTCTGCTACCTTTAACGGAAAAGCCTGCGATTCAGACCTTGCTCGCTCAACCACTCATCACTCGATCCCTTTTGTCATTCTCAAAGACATTTTTATTAAATAATTCAACAGATTAAATAATAATTTATATTTATATAATATATTTAATAATTTCCATTAAATAATTAAATATATTAAATAGATATTGTATTTATTATTTAATAACTTGGGTCTGCACTTAATCACTTAGTAAAAGAATCGCTTATTATTTAATAACTTGGGTCTGCTCTTAATCACTTAAAATCACTTACTATTTAATCACTTAAAATCACTTACTATTTAATAACTTGGGTCTGCTCTTAATCACTTAGTAAAATAATACGGCTGAATAGATTGCCCTTAACGAGTCGAAACGTCAGAAGGAAGCGATGGTTTTGTTGTGAACACAACAAAACCTGTCGTTAGATGCTGTTTAGATTCCTTCCAAAGAGGAGTTTGAGCTTATAATGCCCATAGTTGCTCCTGTTTGTACTAAATCCCACATGCTAAAAGCTGACTGTCTACTGCAACCGGAATTCAGTTACTGTAAACGATGTTTTTGGTCTTGCAAGGTGCTAGAAATGCCTTTCCGGGTGTTCAGCCTCTTCAATGTGCTTGTTCGCTGTTCTGTAGGGCTGGGTTTCCCGGGCAGCAAACTGGTCCGTATAGGTCTCATCCGTGTGGCTGATGGTGTGTCTACCCTGTCAGGCCACAGCTGCATGTGGCTGCAGACATAACCTTGAGGCATGGCCCCAAAATCAGTGATGCTGGTGGTAGCCTTGCTGTTTCCTTAGATAAGGATTAGAATCATAGAATCATTCAGGTTGGAAAAGACCCTTGGGATCCTTGCCAAATGGCACCACTTCAACAGATTCCACTTTCCTGAGTGCTGAACAACTTGGTCTAGGTGATTCTGCCATGGCAGAGGGATTGGACTGGATGATCTTTCGAGGTCCCTTCCAATCCCTAACGTTCTGTGGTTCTGTGATGTGCACTCCTTCACCTCAGAGTTCATCTGCAGTAGCTGTGTGGTGCTGGATGAACATTTTTCGCTGAGATTTTTCTATCTTTTAAAAACACTGGCTTTGTGTGCAGCAAACAGAGCTGTCCCAGCCGGTCAGAGGCCCTACAGGGGTTCTCTTTGGTTATGCAGCCAATTCTCTTTTTACAGTTCAAAAGACATGACATCAGTAAGTTTAAACTTTAGGGCTTGCAGAATCAATCTGAGGAGAGACTGAGAGTTGGGGCTGTTTAGTTTGAGGAAGAGGAGGCTGAGGGGAGACCTCATCGCTCTCTACAACTATCTGAAAGGA
>JAOXOE010000001.1:27154648-27167979 GCA_028565055.1 Phoeniculus purpureus | reverse complement strand
CATCTAGTCCAATCCCCCTGCCACAGCAGGATCACCTAGATCCAGTCACACAGGAACATGTCCAGGTAGGTTTTAAAAGTCTCCAAAGACGACTCCACAGCTTCCCTGGGCAGCGTGTTCCAGTGCTCTGCCACCCTCACTAAAGAATTTCCTTCTCATATTGATGTGGAACCTCCTCTGTTCCAGCTCACACCCATTGCCCCTCATCCTATCACTAGATGCCCCTGAGCAGACCCTGGCTCCATCCTCCTGACACCCACCCTTCATATATTTATAAACATTATTTGGGTCACCCCTCAGTCTCCTCCAGACTAAAGAGACCCAACTCTCTCAGCCTTTCCTCATCAAGGGGGTGTTCTCCCTTCATCACCCTCGTTGCTCTATGCCAGACTCCCTCTGGCAGCTCTGTGTCCTGGAACTGAGGGGCCCTTCTACTGGTTTTTCCCAAAAGCTGAAGACAACTTTCCACATCCAGTTTGTTCATCCTTTCTTGCTGAGCACAGCACACTCATAAATTCATTCTTCACACTACACAACTGGTGTTAGGACTCCTGCTGCTCTTGGCTCCTAGATGCAGCTTTCACCTGCTCCTTCCTTCCCTTACCTGTTTAATGATTCCATATAATTTCTATTAATTATTCTCACCATCCAAGGGACCTCTTAACATTTTTACTCTCCAGCCAGCTGAACAAACACTGTAGCCTACCCACCTGGACATGTTCCTGTGCGACTTGGTCTTGGTGATCCTACTCTGGCAGGAGGATTGGACTGGATGATCTTTCAAGGTCCCTTCCACTTCCCTAATGTGTGATTCTGTGATCCAGGTGAGGTTTTATAAATATATTAAGCATTTTTAACCACATTTAAATGATAAGTCCTTCTGTTTTGCTGTTCAAATTACCTTTCCCCACTGATCTTGTTTTGTGTGGTGAAACAGTCCTCTGAAGCACAAATATGTCCTGCTGAGGGCTCATCCTGCCTTCAGATGACAAGTATAATCGAGTCATGGTCACTTAGCTCAGAAAGTTCTCTTTAGCTAGTGAGATGAGATGTAACATAGGAGTCTCTCAAATTAGATCAGGAAAGTGTCAAAAAGAATTTTAGATATTTCAAGGTCATTTTAGCACTGGCAGAAAAAGGCTTTCAGTCTCTTCTGTTTTCAGCTGCAACTCCACGTGGCAATCCAGTTGCCTTTCAATATTTTATAGCCAGTAGGACTGGTCTAATGTTTTTGAATGGAAAAGTTCTGTTTGCAAAATTTTTATTGAATAAAATGCACTTTTCAAAAACAGATCTATGAAAAAGACATGAAGGTTTTGTTCTTGAAAGAGCTCCTTTTGCTCTGTTTGGATTCAAATTTTCATACAGGCATGCAAAAGAAAAACAGTTTCACTTCCAAACTGGGGTACCTGAAATAATACAATTTAATATTAATCCTATATGCTGATGGCTTCAGGGAAACAATCACGGAATCTCAAAACATTAGGGATTGGAAGGGACCTCGAAAGATCATCCAGTCCAATCCCCCTGACACAGCAGGATCACCCAGATCCAGTCACACCAGAAAACGTCCAGGCGGATTTTAAATATCTCCCGAGAAGGAGATTCCACAACCCCACTGGGCAGCCTGTTCCAGTGCTCCATCACCAAAAGATCATCCAGTCCAATCCTCCTGCCACATCAGCATCACCTAGACCAAGTCGCACAGGAACACATCCTGACAGGTTTTAAACATCTCCAGGGAAGGAGACTCCACAGCCCCCCTGGGCAGCCTGTTCCAGTGCTCTGTCACCCTCACTGTGAAGAAGTTCTTTGTGATAGTTATATGGAACCTGCTATGTTCCAGCTCACATGCATTGTCCCCTGTCCTATCATTGGATAACACTGAGCAGAGCCTCCAACCATCCTCCTGACATGAAGTATTTCTCTCTCTAAGAGAACAAACTGGACCAAACAGAGCTTTGACTCCATCTGATGCTTCCATACATGGATTTTGCTTCTTGAGGACACTGTATTTTAGTAGATGGGGAAGCCTGGAGTAGAATCATAGAATCATTAGGGATTGGAAGGGACCTCGAAAGATCATCCAGTCCAATCTCCCTGCAACAGCAGGATCACCTAGACAGAACAAAATCAACAAAGGGCCTCATGCAAGTGTCTGGATCCTTATGTAGAGCAGATTTTTCTGAACTGGGGCTCTGGATGAGACAGTTAAGGGCACTTAGCAAAACACCCTGGCCATTGCATCCATTAGCAGCTTCTGTGCCACACAAGCCCTCCAGCTAAGTTTTGTTTTTTCACAGCAACCCAAACCAACCGTGTCTTGCAGCACAGTTACTCCAAGTCATTGAAAAATTTAGTGAGATAAAAAAACAGAGTGGGAAGTAATTTGTGGGAAAGAGTGGAGAAAACAACAATCTCATCTTTATTCTGCTGGAGCAAGAGCAATACCACTGCAGAATTCTAAGTCATAGAATCATAGAATCACTAGCGATTGGAAGGGGCCATGAAAGATCATCTATTCCATCTCCCTGCCACAGCAGGATCGCCTAGACCAAGTCACACATGAAGTCCTTCCCTTGGAGAGCAGCTGGAAGTTGTTTTTAGCATCAATTTGATCTACTGTATATTGCCATGTTGTTGATGTGGTAATCAATGGTGATAGTATAATGCTACAGCCACAGAGGTTACCTGGATGGAGAGAGGAGAGTTAGCAACTTCCCTTTAGGAATCACTTGCTAAGTTCTACTGGCCATGCACATGCAGCAGCGGTCTGTGTTCTCAACTATTTTATTGCCAGGTGATGATTCAAAACAGACTGGAATTAAAACAAGACTGACATTAAGAGTCAAAATGCCCGTAATGTCTGGAAAGCGTTTTTCATTTGAATTTTAGAGGAGGCTGAGGGGAGACCTCATCACTCTCTACAGCTACCTGAAATGACGTTGTGGAGAGGTTGGTGCTGGTCACTTCTCACAAGCAGTTAGTGATAGAACAAGAGGGACTGGATTCAAGCTACAAAAGGGTAGGTTTAGACTTGCCATTAGGAAAAATATTTTCACAGAAAGAGTGGTCAGGCACTTGAATGGGCTTCCCAGGGAGGTGGTTGAGTTGCTGTCCCTGGATGTGTTTGAAGATGGTTTGGATGACGTGTTGAGGGATGTGGTTTAGGAGTGAACTTGTAAGACAGGGTAGACGGTTGGACTTGATGATCCCAGGGGGCTTTTACAACCAGAGTGATTCTGAGTGTGATTTAGTGGCAGATTGAAAATGCATTTCCTTGATAACTTACAGGTTTTGGCCCCATGGAATTTAACCCGGGCTCTGGGTTATCCCATAAACCATAGCAAAGAAAGAATATCACCAAATGATTTAGTTGTTTGAAAGGAAGCAGAAGGATACTGCTTTTTATAGATTTAAATCCAGTTGCACACTCACCTCTGAGAACTCAGCTTCTTTCTGCACAGGAGGAGATTTATTAGTGCAGTGACATCAGGCACTTCACTCAGGAGATACTAATTACCAAAGCCAGGAGGAACTCGTTAGAGTAAATCAACAACATAAACCAAGCTCCATGCCAAGGTCATGCTCTGTCGCTCACTTTTAAGCAGACCAGTGCTCTATTTGTTCTAGTTCTGTAAGGGTACGTCAGTGACATCATCTCTCTAACAAATAGATCAAATCAAAACAGCCCTGGCAGACACACGCTTGGAAAAGCTTCTTGTTACTGGCTCATGGTAAGTTGACAATTATTATACTATCTGGGCAAAAAAACCCCCTTAAACATCTGGGAATAATGAGGCAAAGTCTTCTTTTTTATCATGATTCTTGTTCCTGACAGTTAAAACACTCTTCTGCTATTCCTTTTGCTAGTGTGGTGTGGTTGCTGCAGCTAAGAAGCACTAAGTCCTGCAGATTTCCCCCAGCATGTTTAGAGACAACAGCAAGAGAGAGAAAATAAAATAAGGAGGAAAAAATGAGAAATCCCCATTGCTAATCAGCTTCATTTGGAGTCATCATGGGGACAGGTTGATTTCAACTGAAAAACTGGAGCAAAGCCATATAGGATCACTGGGGCAACCTACATGGAAAGGAAACTACTGTAAGCTGCAGCCCAAGAGCAGATCACAGAGTCACAGAACTTTAGGGATTGGAAGGGACCTCAAAAGATCATTTAGTCCAATCCTTTATAATAACTTTATAATAGTCTTTTACTGATTAGTATATAAATTAAGTATATAAATACTTGATTTATGATTTTTATAATACTTAATTTATAATAATCCTTTACAGATTCATATAAATTAGTCTATAAATTAAGTATATAAATTAAGTATATAAATAATTGATTTATAATAATCCTTTACAGATTATTATTAAGCATATAAATACTTAGTTTAAAATGTAAAGTGTCATTTATGTAAGCCAGTAACTCATAAACTACCATGTTTTTTTTAACGTGATCTCTGAGTGATTTTATTTTATATGTTAAGAAAACCTGGAGCATCCATGCCAGCTAAAGAATTCTCCACAAGGGTTTTGTTAGGCACCAGGATGCTTCAGTTAAAGATCACAAAAACTGTCTGGGTTATGTCTTAGGACAATCACTGTGGGTTTACTAAGGAGGAAGAGGAAGGGGTGGGTTAGGAAAAGGCTACTGCTTATTAGTACTGGCCAGTACAGGTTGCCCAGGGAGGTAGCTGAGACCCCATCCCCAACCTGGAAGAGAGGTTCTGGGTGCCTGTGAAGGGCGCTGGTATCTTATCATCCCATGAGAAAGTGGCTAAAGGTAGTATTTCTAATACTGGGGGTCTGGAATTGAGGTGATTCATTATCCCAGGCAATTTCTTTTCCACAAACTGTTGGCTGAAAGCTGGGAAATGGGTGCTGCATCCACGCATGCTGACTGTAAGAGAAACCCAGTGGCAAACTGTGACTTATGACTCAATCTCTTCCCAATTTGCTGATGGGACCGTTCAGCTGCACATTTCCTCATACATGTAACTCAGGAGAAGGTGGCAATTTTCGTTTCAAAGTACTGTAGTGAAGATTTCTGCTCTCCAGCAGAGTGCTGTGGAGATGGATGATGTCAGGCAGTGTGTTGACTGATGTGCACAGTGATAGACCTTCGTTTCAATGAGATCACTAGTCATCATGAAAAGATGGAAGACTAGGATATGCAAAAGGGAATTGTAAAGAAAAAGAATAAGAATGTGTATTCTCTGAGTATGTGGGTGTGTGTGGCAAACACAGAGAAATAAAAGGCTTGAGAAACTTATTTCGTTCTAGCGCAGAGAAGATGAAGATGATGGAGTGGAGTATCTTCCTGATGAGGAAAGGCTGAGGGAGCTGAGTCTCTTTAGCTTGGAAAAAAGGAGACTGAGGGGTGACCCCATTAATGTTTATAAATATGGAAAGGACTTTAGTGACAGGACAAGGGGAAATGGTTTCAAGCTAAAAAAGGGTAGATACAGATTGAATCTTAGGAAGAAATTGCTCTCTATGAGGGTGGTGAGACACTGGAGCAGGTTTCCCATTGAAGTTGAGGATGCCCCTTTCCTGGAGTTGTTCAAACCAGGTTGGACTTGGCCCTGGGCAACCTGGTCTGGTGAGAGGTGTGGGAGGAGGTTGGAAGTAGATGATCTCTGATGTCCCTTCTAACTTAAGCCATTTGATGGTTAAAAGCTATATATTTTTAGCAGCCCACAGTGTGGTGGTTGTAGAGCACATTTGCCCAGCCACATGAGAGCAAATCTCATCCTTTCCTCCAAATGCATGGTAATTTCTTAGAGACTTACATCTGCCGTAAGCGGGCAGATGTGCCTTCAGATGAGCCAGGGTAGACCTCGGCAGGGGTCATCACCAGGTCTGCTGCCTCTGCTCAGACATGAGGAAAGGCACGCGTCCAACCCAATTGGAGTTAACCCTCGCTAAGTCATGAAATGTGACAGGAGGGGAAGTCTTACCTCTGTTAATACTACCCCTGTGAAATGGTATCGGGAACAGCGAGGAGCACAGCTTGGTCTTGCATCCACCAACCCTTTACTCAGATTGGTTCTCAGAGCTGCTGCAGGCTGCCCAAGGCTCATTCAAATACATGCAGTGGTATGGTATACAAACACCCCATTAAACACTTGGGCACTCAGGGACCTTTCTCTCCCAGATTATGCCCTGGAGTTCCTGAACTGGGACTTGTTTCCAGATTTGCTGTCTGTTTAGAAAAAAAAGCTGATTTGGAGAGATGTCTCAGAGGCACAATTTAGGAATGCCCACTGGAGCCATTAGAAAGCTCTGGGAAAAACTAAAGCCGTGAGACAATGGGAATAAAACCCATCTCTCCATCCTCTGAAACAAAACAGGAATTCAACACAATTTGCTTTAATGCCAGTGATTGGAAAGGTCTTTTAATTAAGAAAATATATGTGGAGCAATGCAATTCTCTCCTGAAGCATTTCAGCAGTCTTCTGCTGTTGGTACAGTCCCAGGAAAATCCTCTTTTCTATTTGTCTGGTAGATGAAACCATTAATCAAACTCCTCATACATTTTTAAACAAGAAACAGGGTGCCGCAGGTTTCCCTCTGCATTCAAGCTGTTTATGATGAAAGGAAAGATAAAAGGTGTTTTTGTGATGGAACTCTCCAAAACGCTGGGTCTTTTTCACTAAGCGTGTTCTGTAGTGAGTGTTTAACATGCACTGCACTTAGATTGGTGAAATTACTGCATGAGGGAGAAGCAATCGGAAAAGGAACCCAAAGCACCCGCATTATCTGAAAGGACACTGTAGAGATGTTGGTGCTGGTCTCTTCTCACAGGTCATTACTGACAGAACCAGAAGGAAGGGCTTCAAGCTTCAAGAGGGGAGCATTAGATTGGACATCAGGAAGAAATTCTTAATGAAGAGAATGGTCAGGTACTGCAAAGGGCTTCCCAGGGTGGGGGTTGAGTCCCCATCCCTGGATGAGTTTAAAAGTCACTTAGATGTGGTTTTGGGGGGTCTGGTTTAGGGGTGAAATTGTAGAGAAAGATTGATGATTGAACTCGATGATCGCAAGTGTCTTTTCCAACTTGAATGATTCTATGATTATTGGTGTATATTTTTCTTACACAAGGATGCATGAAAAGGTTTTATTTTCCAACCTATCAATTCCTGATCTTGGAGAAAGCAAAGGAATGTTACCAAACTGTATGAATTAGGTGGGTTAGTTTGGCTTTAACATAGGCAAATAGCAGGACTTGCCATTTCTGTGCTACCAGAAAGGAGAATACATGAGGACTTGGTCTAGGTGATGCTGCTGTGGCAGGGGGATTGGACTAGAGGATCTTTTGAGATCCTTTCCAATCTCTAATTTATAAACACTAATGAGGTCGGTCTCCTTTTTTCCAAGCTCAAGAGACCCAGCTCCCTTAGCCTTTCCTCATCAGGGAGATGCTCTACTCCCTTCATCTCGTGTCTCCTCTTTCAGACCCATTTTAATGACTGTAACACAGCAGTAAGGCATCTATCAGCGTTATGCTGTTAAACCCATTCTGATGATGTACCGGGCATTTGTAAAATTCCACAAGGTTTGAATTAACTCCCAGACTGACTTAATTTGGTTTAAATTACACTGCATGTAAAGTATTAATGGCTGCAACTACTGTCAAGAATCTGGAAGGAGTCAGCTGCTCCATCACACAAGGTTTTCAAGTTCTTTTAAAGATAGTGGTGGGCATGAATGCTGTTTCTAATAAATTTCATTTCTCCTGGTGAACGCCCAGTGTTGGAGTGTACCCACATAATTCCACGACAGGATACACGTGGGGCTTCCATTGTCATCAGGTAAGACAGCATTCTCCTCTTAAAGTCTTTGCTATTGTCATTCTGCTAACTGCATAAGGCCAGGAAGCCCAGGTAGTCCACTTTACAGAAGCAGAATGAAACCACACACACATATAGAGGTTATTTGTGTAATGCTGTGTCATGCACAGCTAGCTCTGAATGAGATAAGCAGTGTACAGGAACAAGCAGAACTGCACAAATCACTGCCAGACCAGCTGAAATGTTTCAGTGTTTTGCCTGGGACTCTGTTGCTGCTCTTGACCAGTTCTGTATCTCACGGGCAATGTCCTCATAAACAATTTGTTACAGCTCAGTTGGTCTGTGACACGTCACCTTTTGGTGCTCAGAACCTCAGGCTAGATATTCAGGCTGTTATTGTGAGACCTGCGTTTCCACCTGCCCGAATGTTTACTCTGTCAGGCTTAAAAACCGATGTTGAGCTTCAAGGTATATGACAACTCGGCGTTATTAATGATTTTATTTGGGAACATCACACCACAAGCTATTTAAAAAAAAAAGGAAGAAGGATTTTACCCTAACCCCCCACCTTCTTAGAGACACAGGCAATTACTGTGACTGCAGGAGAAATACCTCCTTCCAGCTAGAATTCATCACGGCCATCAAGCGTATTCAGGAGCTCATAGCTTGACTCCTGTAACAATGTGAGATGCCACTGAAGCTCAGGCTTTTTCACCCAGTTTCACTCTCAATGAATGGCTTGGATGGAGAAATTCAGATGTTTTCCCCAGCGTGCTGGAGTTTACATATGAAAGTACTTGCTTATGAAAGCTCTCACCAGAAAGTGCAGTTCACAGAGAGGGGGAGTTCCAGCTAAAGACTGAAATTTTTAGGGTATGGCACTCGATCTGCTCAGGATCTAGCCATTAAAGCAATGTTGTGAATGCCTGAAGCTGGATAGGGACACAAAGCAAGGCGTTTCCAGACAGTTATTACCTCATTAATGTCTATAAATATGTGACGGGTGGATGTCAGGAGGATGGAGCCAGGCTTTTCTCAATGTCATTTAGTGATAGGACAAGGGACAATGGGGCTAAGCCCTTTGTACAAGATGCCAAAACCTCATCGGGCCAAAGGTGATCTATTACTCTGAATGGGGTGTTTAACTAACAACTCTGTGAGGTAGTGGCCATGGTTCATACCAATAGCAACTAACTATGAATGAGAAAAAAACCTTTACTTATTAATTAATTTAATCACAAATTAAATAATTTAATTACTTATTAATTATGTAATTATTACTGTTGTATTTTTGTTGGCTAGTGTTGGTAGACCAAGACTGCTACTTCTGTTGGAACACACACCTCCCATAAAGCACACATAGTGACTTATGTGAGACTATAATCAAGGACAATGCCCTCACTATCTGTTTGAATCCTAAATCCATCAGGGCACTCTTGATATCACCAGCAGGTTCACACAGCACAGAGTAGAAGAGCCCAGTTAGGGGGATTATATCAGTCTTGCATCCCTTTCTTTCTAGTTAAATCTTGAATGCCTGTGATACTTAGGATGCTTTTGATGCTTCTGCCCTTCCTCTTATGACTCTACTCCACACTAGTGAGACCACACCTGGAGTATTATGTCCAGTTCTGGGCCCCTCAGTTCAAGCAGGACATGGAGCTGCTGGAGAGAGTAACGAGGGTGATGAAGGACGTGGAACACCTCCCTTACGGAGAAAGGTTGAGGGAGCTGGGTCTCTCTAGCTTGGAGAAACAGAGACTGAGGGGTGACCCCATTAATGTCTATAAATATGTAAAGGGTAGGTGTCAGGAGGATGGAGCCAGGCTCTTCTCAATATCACCTAGTGATAGAACAAGGGCCAATGGGTGTGAGCTGGAACATAGGAAGTTCCATGTAAGTATCAGAAGGAACTTCTTCCTAGTGAGGGTGACAGAGCACTGGAACAGGTTGCCCAGGGGGGTTGTGGAGTCTCCTTCTCTGGAAATGTTTAAAACCCACCTGGGTGTGTTCCTGTGTGACTTGGTCTAGGTGATCCTACTCTGGCAGGGGGATTGGGCTGGATGATCTTTTGAGGTCCTGTCCAATTCCTAATGATGCTGTGATTCTATGAGTCACTCATCTCTTTGATAATTCTTTTTGTTTTTGCTTTATGTTTTAAGACTCAAGGTGTATTATAGACATTACTCAACACATTTGCCCCTTCTGTAACACCTCTGTAAGCTTGTGAGTGAGGAACATGTGAAGCGCTCTGCTTGGTTTGAGGATTGCATATTTTTGCCAGGTCTCAGAGTAGCTGATAGTGCAAATGGCTGGGTGCTCCTCAGTCCATTAATTGCAAAAAATATGTCAGACACTTTACTAGCTTTATTTCCAGCATTCTCTTTTCCTTCTTGAGTTGCTAATTTCATCCAAAGGAAAAAAAAAAGGGGTAGTGCGGGGAATGATGAACTCCCATGAGCCAGAAATGTGCACTTGTGGGCAAGAAGGCAAATGGCATCCTGGGGTGGATTAGAAGGAAGTTGGTTAGCAGATCCAGAGAGGTTCTCCTCCCTCTCTACTCTGCCCTGGTGAGACGGCATCTGGAATACTGTGTCCAGTTCTGGGCCCTCAGTTCAGGAAGGACACAGAACTGCTGGAGATAGTCCAGCACAGGGCCACAAAGATGATGAAGGGAGTGGAGCATCTGCCTGATGAGGAAAGACTGAGGCAGCTGGGTCTTTTTTGCTTGGAGAAAAGGTGACCCCATTAATGTTTATAAACATGGAAAGAGCAGGTATCAGGAGGATGGAGCCAGGCTCTGCTCAGTGACATCCAATGATAGGACAAGGGTGTGAGCTGGAACACAGGAGGTTCCACGTCAATATGAGAAGGAACAACTTCACAGTGAGAGTGATGGAGCATTGGAATAGGCTGCCCAGGGCGGCTGTGGAGTCTCCTGCCTGGATGTGTTCCTGTGCAACTTGGTCTAGGTGATGCTGCCGTGGTGGTGGGAATTGGACTGGATGATCTTTTGAGGTCCCTTCCAATCCCTAATGTTCTGTGATTCTGTGTGTATTAGAAATTATTGTTATGTCTAACATGGTGTAAAAAACTCAAAAGTAATGGATTTATCCCTAAATGCCCCCTGCTGCTGAAGAGGAAGCAAAGACTAACAATATAAAAAAATATTGCAGAGCTAGTTTTCTTTCACGTTATTTAGTTCTTTCAAATCCCACAGGATGACCAGTCTCCCCATGAACATCTCTTCTCAGCAAACATCTCTTTTTCATGCTATGAGGATAATGAACAAAATAAAGGCAGCCCAGAAAGAGAAATGCTGCTCATCTAATGAAAAAACATCGCACAGATGCTCCATTTAGTATGAAGTTGTGCTGAGGTGTGAATGTCTGTATCAAGGGCTATTTGGACTGAGTTCTTTGACTGTACAAGGCTGGGATTAATGAGGAGCAGCAGGGAGGTGACATTTTACCACTGTGTGATGCTGTTGAGATCAATAACAGAGCAATGCATTCACTCTGGGTGGCCAGAGATCTAACAACGTGTTGAATAACTGGAAAGCACACAGAAAACAGTTGCAAACCAACTGAAATGGGAAGAAAAAAAGAGACCTTTTTCTCTTCCCAGACAGAATTGTGTTCACCCAGCCTCACTTAATAAAAAAATAGAATTAATAAGCTTGCTCTCATGAAAATACTTTATACTACATCACAAAGAGCTCTTTGACTCAGTAGTGAAACACAGACAAAGACTCAGTGGCTGGAACTATTTGCAATTAGTAAACTCATACGGGAAACAATCCATGATTTTTAATGATTACAAGGCTTTAATGACTGCTAAAGGTTATCAGGCAAGATGCTGGAGTTACTATTTTTAAGCATAATATTCTGTCTTAAGTACGATATTGGACTCAGCTCGACTGATGACTTGGTCTAGGTGATCCTGCTGTGGCAGGGGGATTGGACTAGATGATCTTTCCAATCCCTAATGTTCTGTGATTCTGCGTGATTCTGTGATAGATTATCCACTATCAGTCCCTTCCTGTGGTTAGGTCGGACTCTAAGTCCTTGCTCTGCACAAATGGGCATCTCCAAAGGAGCCATGCTCAGCACATAAAATCACAGAACATTAGGGATTGGAAAGGACCTTGAAAGATCATCTAGTCCAATCCCCCTGCCACAGCAGGATCACCCAGATCCAGTCACACAGGAACATGTCCAAGCAGATTTTAAACATCTCCAGAGAAGGAGACTCCACAGCCTCCCTGGGCAGCCTCTTTCACTCTTCCAGTGCTCTGTCGCCCCCACCATGAACAAGTTCCTTTTTATATTGATGTGTGACTTGGTCTAGGTGATCCGGCTGTGGCAGGGGGATTGGACTAGATGATTTTTTGAGGTCCCTTCCAATCCCTAATGATTCTATGTTCCTATGTAGAACCTCCTCTGCATACCTTTGTTTTTTGGTTTTGTTTTTTTTTTTTTTTGGCCAGTAAATCATAGAATCTTTCAGGATAGAAAAGACCCTTGGAATTCTTGAGTCCAACCATCAACCCTACTCTACATATTCATTTCTAAACCAGATCCCCCAACACTAGATCTTGTACTATTGTCTTGCAGTACCACACTTTTCTCAGGGAAGCATCAGTTTGAAAACAGTGATTTAGCAGGGATCACATGTTGGAACTCTGTATTGCGAAGAACAACTTCTTCTAGGAGTCCCCAGAGTTGGCACTCTAAGACAAAGAAGGATTCCTTTGATTTCTGCTTTTATGCAGTAGTTCAGCATTTAGTAGTCCGCTATTCGCATGCTTCCCACAGTGTACAAAGTCCATGCAGCTAGAGGCAGTGGTTTGATAGCTCCTCAGTGCTCCCTCGGGATCATATGGCCTCTAGATCCCTAAATCTGCTGGAGAGTTTGGAGCTGCAAGTCCCGGGCTGCCTCGGCTCAGCAGAAGTGCGCTAGGATGCTGCCACCTCGTGCTGATTCGGCAGTAAATCTCGGCGCAGCACCCTGCTAACATCTCCCCGGGATGCCAGGCTGTGCCCGACACCGGGCTGCCCGGGGCTGCTGCTCCTGCCCTGGGGCAGCCTCGTCGGGGCACCTGCAGCCGATCTTCCCCCTCACTGCCTTCCTGCCCGAAGCAGCGGATAAGATAGGGACCTCACTCAATTTCGGCCTCTGGTCTGAGCTCACAGGCAGTTGGAAAGAAAGAGATCCTAATACAAATCAGAAGATGTCTAAGGTTAGAAAGATGCGATTGACTCCTGTAACTCTCCCTTTTGTGACATTAATACCACAAATGCTAAACAAACCTACTCTCTGAGTACTGCCAGGGACATTCTGAGGTGCAGAATATTTCACACATTTCAGAAAATCACAGAACATTAGGGATTGGAGGGGACCTCGAAAGATCACCTAGTCCAATCCCCCTGCCACAGCAGGGTCACCTAGACCAAGTCGCACAGGAACATGGCCAGGTGGGTTTTAAATGTCTCCAGAGAAGGAGACTCCACAACCTCCCTGGGCAGCCCC
>JAOXOE010000001.1:27141274-27154548 GCA_028565055.1 Phoeniculus purpureus | reverse complement strand
CCAGGGATGGCGACTCAACCACCTCCCTGGGAAGCCCATTCCAGTGCCTGACCAGCCTTTCTGTGAAAAAATTCTTCATAATATCCAGTCTAAACCTCTCTGTTGTAACTTGAACTCAGTCCCTCTTGTTCTATCACTAACTGCTTGTGAGAAGAGACCAGCACCAACTTCTCCACAATGTCCTTTCAGGTAATTGTAGAGAGTGATGAGGTCTTCTCTCAGCCTCTTCTTCTTCAAACACAAGAGCCCCAGCACTTTTTAAGTAGTAGATAGTATGTTTGAAAGAAAGAAAGCGGGACAATTAAATTAATTTGTTTATTATATATTGTTGTATATTTGCTTATTTGTTGAAGCAGAGCACAAGTTTCAGGTGTTCAGGCTTTTGTGGTGACTTAGGAAAATCAGGTGAACTTTTCCTTATGTAGAAACAACATCAAGAGTAGATACTTGCATTTATATGAAAGTGATAAAGGGGTTTAAGATAAAGGGGGTTCAAGCTGGGAAAAGACAGATTTAGACTGGATTTTAGAAGAATATTCTTCAATGTGAGGGTAGTTGATCACTGGAATGGGCTGCCAGCACAAGAAATATGTAGACAGACTGGAGTGTGTCCCAAGGAGGGCCATTCAAATGATCAGGGGAATGGAGCATGTCTCATGTGAGGATGAAAGCGTTGGGGCTGTTCAGCCTGGAGAAAAGAAGACTCCAGGGGGACCTTCTTTTGACCTTCCAGTACCTGAGAGGGGCCTCCATGAAGGCAGGGGAAGGTCTATTCAAGAGGGTTTGTGTGGATAGAACAAGGAGCAATGTGTTCAAGCTGGGAAAGGAGAGATTTAGGCTAGATCTTAGAAAAAAGTTCTTCAATGTGAGGTTGGTTGATGGCTGGAATGGGCTGCCCAGGGAGGTGGTGGCGACCCCATCAATGGAGTCATTTAAAGTCAGGCTTGATGAGGGTCTGAGTGGCCTGTCCCAGGTAGAGTTGTCCCTGTGTAGGGAGGTTGGACTAGGCGACCTCTAGAGGTCCCTTCCAGCCTAGAACATTCTATGATTCTATGAAAGAAGGGTATAAAATTCAATTCTTCCAGAAGTAGTAATTCTGAACAAACAGAAGTGCTTAAGAGTGTCAGATCATAAATGCCTCAAAATAAATAAAAAATAAATCACAGCCCTTTAGACTTGCTAGACAATGACTATATTGGTCCACTAAAGAAATCCTGGATTCAGTCTAGGTGATCCTGCTGCGGCAGGGGGATTGGACTGGATGATCTTTCGAGGTTGCTTCCAATCCCTGACGTTCTGTGATTCATCCAGATGAACACAGTGGTGAGCCCTGCTACTTTTACTAGTGTACATTGACTGTGTAAATATTGCAAAGCTTTTCAACATCTTCTATTGACAGTGAAGACGCAAAGCAAAGAAAAAAATCGTGCTCTGACACATAGTGTAGCTGGGGAATACCTGGGATGGCTGAATTTGTAGCAGCTAAGTACACCTTCTGCATTTCTATTGCCTACTTGTCATTCACTCAGTTGGCAGTGCTGAGCATTGATGGAAAAAGGAGAGAGGGGTCAGAGGGTTCTCAAATGAAAGGATGTCCTTATTACCTGCCTGGAAGTGCTGTTGTTCTATGTAACAAGATTGCTTTCAGCAAGGATTAGAATATTTCCAGCAGTGTGTCACTAATTGACTCTAGTGCAACGGTTTTTTATGTCATAGAGGCTCATTTTCTGCTCTGCCTGTGAGAAAGGGAGTTACACTGTGTGAAATATCAAAAGGCGTCAGGTGTTAGAAGAGCCTTTCATGCATGACAAACATAGGCAGAGCACTCTTACTCTGATTCAGTAGGCATGATGGCAGTGGCTTCACTGGAAAAGAAGAAAGAAGCTTAACTGGTTTGAATAAAATGGGACTGTAGAAACAGGAGCACTTGGAACTTCCTTATGCTGGGAGTCAATCCCTTGGCTTTAATAAGCACTTAATCAAACTATCGTAATTTTTTTCCATTGTGTTTGTCTCCTGTTCTGAGTTTCCTTGCCAGGAATGTTCTTTACACCCATGATTGCAGAAAGAATTCTAGGCAGCACATAGACAGGTTCTCAGAACACAGGACATTGGGGATTGGAAGGGACTTCAAAAGATCATCCAATCCAGTCCTCCTGCCAGAGCAGGATCACCTAGACCAAGTTGCATAGGAACATGCCCAGATGTCTCAAGAGAAGGAGACTCCACAATCTCCATGGTCAGCCCCTTCCAGTGCTCTGTCACCCTCACAAGGAAGAAGTTCCTTCTCACATTTACATGGAACCTCCTCTGTTCCAGCTCACACCCACCGCCCCTTGTCCTATCACTAGATGACACTGAGCAGAGCCTGGCTGCATCCTCCTGATACCCACCCCTCACATATTTATAAACATCACCCTTCACTCTCCTTTTCTCCAAGGTAAAGAGACCCAGCTTCCTCAGCCTTTCTTCATCAGGGAGATGTTCCACTCCCTTCATAATCTTTGTGGCTCTGTGCTGGACTCTCTCCAGCAGCTCTGTGTCCTTCTTGAGCTGAGGGGTCCAGAACTGCACACATTATTCCAGATGTGGTCTCACCAGGTCAGAGCACAGGGGGAGGAGAACCTCTCTCAATCTGCTAACCACCTCACTTCTGATCCGCCCCAGGATGCCTTTTGCCTTCTTGGCCACAAGGGCCCATTGCTGGCTCATGGTCATCCTGCTGGCCACCAAGACTCCCAGGTCCCTTTCTCCTACCCTGCTCTCTAATATCTGGTCTGTGTCAGCATCACCAGTGTGCTAGCATGGAGCTGAAAGGAGAAATATTTTACAAGCAGTTAAATCCTTGATGCCTCACTGTTCACAGTGAATAGGATTTGTTCTTGCAGGGCTTACTATAAAGCATGTGGCTAGACTTTATCTGTACTGAGGAGCACTGCAGAGTAAAATGCTGTGAATTTTTTCTATTAAAGTGGTTTTCAACATACAGATAAAAGAAAATACAGCATTTGTTTTCCTTAGTGTCTAATAACCTAGGCACAGTTCAAGGATGAGTCTGCTGAGAATGCAGCCTACACCTGCCTCTATAAAAAAGGCAACACGGTGGATGATTCTTAAAGAACCAGGAATGCATCAACTGGTAGTGGTGCATGAGGGGCACAATTTCTCCTTCTGTATTTGTTAAACATCCCTTTATTTCTCAGATACACCACAGGCTACACTAACGCAATTGTAGGATTAAACAAATACTCGTCACCAAAGCAGCCTTAGGAGTTCTGTTCCACAAAATCAGAGTGTAATAAAGCAGGTGGGAAGGGACATTTCCAGATCATTTTGGCCAACCCATTGCTGCTCAGGGCTTTCTTCAGTAAAGACTTAAAGCCCCACAAGGATGGATAATCTTCAGCCTTCGTAGGCAACCTGTTCCACAGTTTTAGCACTGTGGAACATATTTTCACACAGAGTCACACAGAAAGTTAGGAACTGGAAGGGACCTCGAAAGATCATCTAGTCCAATCCCCCTGCCACAGCAGGATCACCAAGTTGCACAAGAACACATCCAGGCAGGTTTTAAATGTCTCCAGAAAAGGAGACTCCACAACCCCCCTGGGCAGCCTGTTTCAGTGCATTGTCACCCTCATGGTGAAGAAGTTCATTCTGATATTTATATGGAACCTCTTCTTTTCCAGCTCACACCCATTGCCCCTTGTCCTATCATTAGATGCCACCAAGCAGAGCCTGGCTCCTGACACCCACCTTTCACATATTTATAGACATTAATGTGGTCACCCTTCAGTACCCTCTTCTCCAAACTAAAGAGACCCAGCTCCCTCAGCTTTTCCTTGTAAAGGAGATGTTCTATTTCCTTCATCATCCCATCCTTGTTGCTCTATACTGGACTCCCCCTAGCTGCTCTGTGTCCTTCAGTGGGTCTATTTGGGATTTCCCTTGTGGCAGATTGTGTCTGTTTCCTTTTTATCCTCTCTTTGCATATCCACAAGAAGTGTCTGTCTCGGCCTTTACTATGGTCTTTAATTAGGTAGCTGAAGACAACCATAACATAATAACTTTTTCTTCTTATGGCTTAACAAGACTCCAAATGTCCAGAATCTCATTTCAAGCTCAGTAGTTAAATATGACATATGCATGGTCCTGAAATCTGCTGCATGCTTCATAAAAGAGGCAACCTTGGGCCTGAGATCAAAACCAACAATAATTGGAGTCTGTAAGAGGCCAGTACAGTGCTTAAGTCACTAGGCAGCTATGCAAGTACATAGTGGCATTTTCAGGAAAGAATATTGGCTTCCCGAGAACTTGCCTGGTGTCACACAAAGTTTCTAGGGCTGATTCTTCAATGAGTGTCCTTTGTGTGAACATAGAAAGTTATCGGCTGCACTTTGTGGCTTGAGAGAGAGATGTGTTCAAAGGGCATTCAAGGGCTCAGTGCGGAGTAGGAAAATGAGAGTAATTTAATGTCAGACAGAACGTGCATCACACAGCAGCAAACTGCTATGGCTAGTACAGGCACAGAGCTACCTAGTTGCCAGAAATGGCATCCTGTTAAACCAGAGATTTAATTTCAATCTGAATTCCACATTAAAGCATGTAGTTGTTATAGGAAAAAAGAAAAGCATCCATTTAATCATCTGGGACTACCCTCATAAAAAGATTTCTGAATCTGGACACAGAGCAATAGCAGACTGCACTGACGTCTGACTTTCACACCACAGGCTTCCTGAGGAAGCTTTCTTTGTGACTCATCCTGTCCTATCCATAGTCATTTTACCGGTTTGTTTGAAGAAGTGTAGGCATTCAAACAGCATGCCGCACTGCAAGAAAAAAGCCGTGTGTTATATATTACATAATTTGAGCCATAACAGTTTGTTCCAACCCAATGAAAAGCTCGGAATAAGTGACACATAGCAGTGACATTTTGAGATTTCTGAAGCTAAAGTTAGCTGCCACTGACATGGAAAGAAAAAAGCCATGAACAATTTTTCTATGACAGATTACCCAATAAAATTAAGACAGTATGTATTGTTTTTCATTGCCAAGGAAGTTAACACTGACATTTCTACAGTAAATAACCTATAATTTGCAACTGCTACACAGAATCACGGAACATTAGGGATTGGAAGGGACCTTGAAAGATCATCTAGTCCAATGCCTCCATCACAGCAGGATCACCTAGGTCCAGTTGCACAGGAACATGTCCAGGTAGGTTTTAAACGTCTCTAGAGAAGGAGACTCCACAACCTCCCTGAGCAGCCCCTTCCAGTGTTTCGTCAACCTCACCATGAAGAAGTTCCTTGTCATATTTATTTGGAACCTCCTGTGTTCCAGCTCACACCTACTGCCCCTTGTCCTATTACTAGATGACACTGAGCAGAGCCTGGCTCCATCTTCCTGACACCCACCATTCACGTATTTATAAACATTAATAAGATCACCCCTCAGAAAGGAGTTTTTCACTGGACAGATATTAGATACTACATTACACATTTGATCGCATCTCATACTGTAATTTCTATACAGAGATAACAGAGTACATGAGCTTTTTATTCAAGATACATCTATTAACTTCTAAGCAATTGCCTCCCCAGTTCTCTGTTCTTACATGTCTCCATCTCCAGATGTGAAAGATTCATTCTTTATTATTACTTGTTACTTTGTTTGGCTTAAAATTTTGGAAGAATTGTTATTAACTCTGTAGTTATGTTTATACAGACTGTATCATGGGTAGAGAAGCACATCTTCTGGAAAGTGATCACAGCATCACAGTACATTAGGGATTGGAAAGGACCTCGAAAGATCATCTAATCCAATCCCCCTCCCAGAACAGGATCACCTAGGCCAAGTTGCATAGGAACATATCTGATCTTAATAGGCTTTAAAACCCAAAACTTGTATATATTAAAAATTAAACATATTTTGTTATACATGCACTGAATCTACAAAGTGAGCTGGTAATAAACCGTATTACATAACAGAGAGTAAAATGCAGAAACAAGGAAATGCATTCCACAAATTACAAGTCATCCAAGCAAAACGGACCTTAATTCCTTTGTTCAAGGTTGAATACAGACCACGATGATCATTAATTTATCACTTTGCTTAGTCACTTCCAGTTATATTTAAAAATCTCCAAAACTTTTCATGTCATGTTCTTGTGTGAAAATTCATTAAGACTGAGTTTGGCTTACTTAGGAAAGAATGAGTTTGTTTGGACCTTGAGAGATCATTCAGTCCAATCGCCCTGCCACAGCACCATCACCTAGACCAAGTCGCACAGGAATATGTCCAGGCGGGTTTTATACGTCTCCAGAGACCTCCACAACCTCCCTGGGCAGCCACTTCCAGAGCTCTGTCACTCTCACTGGGAAGAAGTTGCTTCTCATATTGGTGTGGAACCTCCTCTGATCCAGCTCACACCCATTGCCCCTTGTCCTGTCATTAGATCACACTGCACAGAGCCTGGTTCCATCCTTCTGACACCTATCCTTCACGTTAATTCACATAAACATTAATAAGGTTCCACAATGGTTAAATAGAAAAGAGTTAACCTCAAAGTAGATTAAAATTTAAATGTAGTTACAAATGAGAAGTATGAAATAGCATTACCAGTTCATAAAGTTGCATTATCAAAAAGAGAGCATTAAAATATTAATGAAGTTATCTTCCCAAAGGTCACAGAATCACAGAACATTAGAAACTGGAAAGGACAGCGAAAGATCACCTACTCCAATCACCCTGACAGAGCAGGACACAGAATCACTCTGGTTGGAAAATACTCCTCGGATCATTGAGTCCAACCACCTCCCCTACCTTAAAAGTTCATCCCTAAACCACATCCCTCAACACCTCATCCAAACAATTTTTAAACACATCCAGGGATGGCGACTCAACCACCTCACTGGCAGCCTATTCCAGTGCCTGACCACCCTTTCTGTGAAAAAATCAGCTGAATTCCAACGAACTGAGAAACAGATGGAAGGATCTGGGATTATGATACAAAGTAAGGACAATGGCATTGGATGAGCTACCAGAGATATTAATTGATGGAGAGCTCATCCAGTCTCTGTAAGCTTAAGTATAACACTGCCTTTCTCTTAGCACTTGCAAGTGGATAAAACGTGGAAAGTCAGAGTATGAGCAAGGTAAAGGCAGATATACCCAGGCAAACACATTTGGGAAACCATGGCATCAGAAAGACATTATGAAAGAGAATCATGTCTAATTCATGAGGAGAGAGGCAAGGAAAAAAGTGATCAGCTGACAACTGAAATAGAAATCAGATAAAACTGCTCACAAAGGCAGCTCAAAGGACAATGAAAGTTGTGGTGAATGGCAAAATTACTTTGTGAAAAGGAAGTCCTCTGCTAATTTGTCTTTCTCCTGAGGAGAACTGTCATGAAAAGAAGTTCTTTAGCAAAAATCAGTAAGAACGGTCTCAACTGGTTAGCTGGTGTTCGCTGCAGGTCAAAGTAATATGATTTCTACAGCTCAGAGGGATAATATTGACTTTCAAAGCAGCAGGTTAAAAGTCACTTAATTAAATTAAGAGACCACATGGGATCCAGAGAGAATTGGGAAACAGAAATGAAAACCTGGACAATCATGTTAATAATAGTGATTAAAATAAGTTAAAAAAGTCACACAAGAACTTACCCAGGAGGCTTTTAAACCCCCATGGGCAGCCCCTTCCAGTGCTCCATCACCCTCATTGGGAAGAAGTTCCATCTGATGTTTATATGGAACCTCCTATGTTCCAGCTCACACAAATTGCCCCTTCTCCTATCACTAGGTTTCATTGAGAAGAACCTGGCTCCATCCTGACACTCACCCTTCACATGTTTATAGACATTAATGAGGTCAGCCCTCAGCACAGACTCACAGACCATGAGGGACTGGAAAAGACCTCGAAAAATCATCTAGTCCAATCGTCCCACCACAACACCCACTGTTGCACTGCACAAATCTGCTCCCACTGAGCTTCACTGTTTACTAATATAGCCTTGGTATAAACAGAGGCAGGCATGTGTAGTGCATAAATGACAGTATTTAAAGTTTTAAATTACAAGCACCAAAAGTAAATTACAGGTCTTTGCTGAGTTAGAAGGAAAAAAATGTCAAAGCTATTTGTAACTTCTGACTTTAGACATCTCATTGTTTGATTGAAAACAAACCAGACAGACTGACTGAGAGACAGAGATAAATAACTGAACATGAATAAAATATTCATTTTCTGTGAGCATTTTTAAACCTGATAAGTGAATAGATTATTAGATGCTCCTCAACATCAGTATGTATCAGACTGTATTTGTTGAAGCTTATTGTCACCATAATATTTATTTGGATGTTTTAAAAGGAATCCACTGACATCGAGGCAACAGTTAGGCAAAACAAAGGAAGGGTGATGTATTTTCAAGTTAGAGGTTTGCTGGCTGCTCTGTCCACATGCTTTCACTCACACTAGATTTTTCCTTCATACAGATGTTGAAAACAGGGTTTATTCTGACAGATAGCAGCTTTTAAGCTATTTTAGGCACAGAGGCAATCTTTGCATCAGTTATTGTATCACTTGTACTGCTGTGGGAAGCACTCAAAGCAAACTTGTGCCTGGCCAAACAGCATTTTCCATGTATTTGATTTCTGACTCCATTCAGCAAGCACTCAGTGCCTTAATAAAGAAGCACTCACTGGCAGCCTTATCTTTGGACATACTTGTATCAGGCGAAAGGCTGGAAAAGAGCAGTTTGGTATGGAAGTAGGAGGAGAACCTGACTTCCTATTTCAGTGAGGCACCAGTTCTTCTAAAAACCCCAGGTACCAGTACAGATTGAGCACTGACTTGTAGGAGAGCAGCATAGGAGAGAGGTACCTGGGAGTCCTGGTAGCCAGCAGGATGGCCATGAGCCAGCAATGTGCATTTGTGGCTAAGAAGGCCAGTGGCATCCTGGGGTGGATCAGAAGGGGAGTGGTTAGTGGATCGACAGAGGTTCTCCTCTTCTTCTGCTTTGCCCTGGTGAGATCACAACTGGAATGTTGTGTCCAGTTATGGGCTACTCAGTTCAAGGACACAGAACTGATTGAGAGAGTCCAGTGCATGCCATAGCGACGATGAAGGGAGTGGAACATCTCCCTAATGAAGAAGGGCTCATGGTGGTGACTCCAAGGTGGTGAATCCTGGGTGGAGACTCCTGGGTGATGACTCTCAGGTGGTGACTCCGAGGTGGTGACTCCCTTTCCTAATATATCAACACAGTTGATGGCTGCAATGGGCTGCCTTGGGAGGTGATGGTTCTCCCAGCCTTGGAGTCATTTAAGGTCAGTCTTGATGAGGCTGTGAGTGTCCTAACCTAGGTAGAGTTGTCCATGTGTAGGGAGGTTGCACTAGATGACCTCTAGAGGTCCCTTCCAGCCTAGAACATTCTATGGTTCTATGCCTATACCTATACCTGTGCCTACACCTATTCCTATGCCTATGCCTGTCTATTTCAGTCCCTGTACCTAAATGCAAAACCAGAAAGAAACGAAAGAAAAAGATTTCTCATTGAGCTGGCATTGCCATTTACATATCGGAGGTGATATACGCATAGCTGTTCAACATCCAATCCGCAGTATCAGTTATTCACATTAGAGCTCTTCTCCTATTGATCCTCACTACCTCTTCATGCAGACATGGTCCTAATGGACTTATCCTTCGCTCCAGCAGAGCACGAGATGCACCAGTTAAGTTTCTCATAACCACTTTTTTCAGTATGTTTTTGGTAATCAAAGTTCCATTATTTCTTCTTCATACATTATTCAATGAAAGAAAGAAAAAAATCTTAAAAAATAAAGCATGGAGAAGTGCCTAACTGATTGCACTGGGAGCAATAGACTAGAGCAAGCATTTTAAAAGTTAGTATGAATTTTATTGGAAATTTTTCTTCAAAGTCACTTGAGGGCCAGGAAGGTGAATCTCTCTTCATTGTTAGAATTGGCTACATTATGAAAGCTAATTGCAAATAACCTCCCAAAGTTGTTTGCCAAGCATTCCCAAGTCTGCAGTAGTCAAAAGCCTGGACACAGATATATAGAAAATGCAAACATGTTTATGCCTAGATAAATTTCCTCAGGGAGAAAATTAAGGAAGTAAAGATCTTGTAACAGGAATATCAATTATTTCATAGTGGTACCACCAGTGAGGAGGTCTAGTTAAATGCAGCTGGCACAGAAGGATGAAGGAGGATGAGGTTTACCTAAGTATATGGAAATGTGAGTACTTAGGTTTATTTCAATGAAGGAATGTTGACAAGATTAATCTCAGTATGCACGTGGGTTTCGTAGCTCTGAATTTGTCCCTTATAGTCTCAGCAATTTGCATAGGGGAGAGGCTGGCTGTTAGAAAATGTACTTGTGTTATCTAATGCGCTAACTCCTAAGACCATTCAGTTCACCACTAAGACATGCCAGACACAAGCACATGTTATGAAACTCTTCATGAACTTAGGTTTGTGTTGCTGTGGTTATGTACCCTGTAAAACCTTACAGATTCAATGCATGAAGGTACTTCCTATCCTGAGGTATCCTTTCTATTTCCTGGACTGTTTCTGTAATTTACTGGTGATAATGGGGGGAACAGGAAGCTAAAATAGTCCTAGGGATCAGGTCAGACACCCTGGTTTTCTCTGTATGTCTCTGCACATGGGCTCAGAACTGATTTTAAACCATAGATGCTTGTTTTCACATGCATAGCGACTGTGTCTGAAATGGAAAGAGCCTTACTCAGCACCCATGCTATCTTCTGACTGGGAAACTCTCTTTAACCTGGGGAGATGTAGGTTGAGAAGAGTATAGAAGTTGAGTTTTCTAATTCTTCAAGAAATGCTTCAACAGGAGGGTATAAAACAAAAACTGAGTAGAAAGCATCCCTTATGCTATCCCTTGATAGCAACTGAGGAGATAGGAATGATTTGTAGATGCCAAAAAATGCACTCCTCTAGGGCTGATGCCTGTTAAACTTAGGAAAACAGTGGAGGAATGATTCATCTTGCCCATCATCCCTCTCAACTAATCTAAGCTTACCTTATCCTGTAAAACAAGAGTGGTGAATTAATATCCAGAGATCCGCAGTGTTTTTCAAAGGCCATGGAGGTAAACAAGGTCTCAGCATTCAGGTCAGTAAAGTTAGATGAGATGAATCGCATTCTGAATTAGTAATGAAATGAAAGATAAGAATGTAATTGCACATGTCCAAAGACACAACACATATACGACAGAGTGTTACTCTGTAAGACCTTATATTCTCACATCATTCTATGATTCTGTGATTCTAAAACCCCCATGGCTAGTAGGACAAGTTTAGGAACAAGGAAAAAGCTAGCACCTTTGAGGAAAAACCACAGATCTTGTGAGTTTGAAAATGCTTGTCCTGCCCTTTGCATTGCCATTAATTTATCCACGTTGAACAAAAACAGGTTTTAAAATGGACTTTTGAATACTCGAGTAATAAAATAGTATAAAATATATTGATCTAAGGAATCACACAGAATCACAGAACATTAGGGATTGAAAGGGACCTCGAAAGATCATCTAGTCCAATCCCCCTGCCACAGCAGGATCACCTAGAGCAAGTCGCACAGGAGCATACCCAGGCGGGTTTTAAACACCTTCAGAGAAGGAGACTCCACACCTGCCCTGGGCAGCCCCTTCCAGTGCTCTGTCACCCTCACAGTGAAGAAGTCACTTCTGATATTGACGTGGAACCTCCTGTGTTCCAGCTTTCTCCCACTGCCCCTTGTTCTAGCATTAGATGCCCCTGAGCAGAGCCTGGGGCATCCTCCTGACACCTACTCTTTCCATATTTCCTAATGTTCTGTGATTCTGTGTGATTTTCAGATTGATGATTTTTGTTATTACGAAGTCAACTGGCAAGAAATGATTCATATTGAATTTGACCAAGCATCATGTAATGGAAGTCAGCACTTTCATGGCCTTAGACCCTAGAAGAACAGGACTTTAAAAATACGTGGTAAGTAAATTCATCATTGTTTCTCTTCAAATCTTCTTATTGTCTATATTTAGAGAATTATTGTGGCTCTAGGGAGTACTTTCAGTGAAATATGTTTAATTCAATGAATTTAAAAACCCCACAGTTTCCAGTCTAGTCTGGGTGTTTGATGTTTTTTGAAGGATGAATGTTTCTGCTTAAAACAGTGATTATTTTTACTGTTTGGAACACTCTGCCAGGCACTGACATTAGTTACTCTTACTGAATGTGATTATTTCCATTTATTTTTCCTGCCTTTTATTGCAGTTCAGGGCTCCTGCTGAATGTTTTGCACAGCTCAGCACTGACAGCTAGATACTTGCAGCAATCCATTTTTCCATAAACCCCCCCCAACACTCAGTAAAATAGAAAACCTACAGGCCATTTTTGGCTTAATTTTTTTAATCTATAAATATTCATTCATGAATCTCTTTGCTCTGAGCTCCTTCACTAGGTTGAGTGCTACTTCTACACATCTGGCACAGATGAATTTCCCATTATCTTCTCTAGCACTCTGGTAACTAATACATTCTCCCTGACTTTATACCTCCTCTGTTCTCAGCATACCATTCCATATGCCAGTGTACATAGACTTCCATACTCTGAGAAATATTCGTATGATGAGCCTTCAACTCCTTCCACGCTGTCTAGCTCTTCAGTAGATGTAAACATGGCTTTGGTACAGAGGTCTTCAGGGTTCACACACATGAGGGACTGCATTTTCCTTCATGGTTCAGGCTAAATGTGGGTCCCTCACTCACGGTTACAGTCTTTGCTAATGAAAATAAACGTTTTTTAAAAAGATATTAAGGCTCTGATGGGAGCAGCATTTGCAGCATTAATAGATAAAGTCAGTAGGAAATGGATGAGGTGTTTAAAGTGAAGAAAGTGACGCCACTTCCTTAACAAAATCATCACACATCTAACAAAGAATCATAAACCATAGAATCATTAGGGATTGGAAGGGACCTTGAAAGAACATCTGCTGTAACAAGTCCTTCTTCTAGTTTGTTGTGAGTTAACGAGCCCAGATGTGTTCAATTATTTGCCATGACCATTATCACTCAAGCTGTTTTTCTTAGTGCACACTAACACTTCTTATTAAGTGAGTGGAACATCTCCCTGATGAGAAAGGCTGAGGGAGCTGGGTCTCTTGGGCTTTTAGAAAAGGAGACTGAGGGGTGACCTCATTAATATTGATAAATATGTGAAGGGTGGGTGTCAGGAGGATGGAGCCAGG
>JAOXOE010000001.1:27111027-27121724 GCA_028565055.1 Phoeniculus purpureus | reverse complement strand
TGATGAGGTCTCCCCTCAGCCTCCTCTTCCTCAAACTAAACAGCCCCAACTCTCTTCATCTCACCTCATCAGATTGATTCTGCAGGCCCTTATTCAGCTTCATTGCCCTCCTCTGCACTCACTCCAGCACTCTGATGTCTCTCTTGTACTGAAGTGCCCAAAACTCGACCCTGTACTCAAGGTGTGGCCTTTCCAGTGCTGAGTCCAGGGGGACAATCACATCTCTACTCCTGTTTGATGGTTGATAGAAGGTTTTTTCCATCAGTTACTACAGTTGGTTTATATACAAATTCCAAATCCAGGAAAGATGAAGCAAAAGATTCTGGGCTAGCAAAATTACCTCCTGTGTGGTAAACAGAAGTGGTCCTCAGCAACTATGTTGTGTAATGTCCACTGCACTCAGTCGTGTTCTGGTTGTAAAGAATGTGAAAAGAACAATCAAGACCAAAGAGCTCGAGTTTGAACAAAGCATTGAATTGCCTGCCCTTCAACTTCTTTTAATTTATCTCAGTTCTTTGTCACATATCAGGTCTATATTTGGGCTGTAGAATATTAAGAAAGATGTTATTTGAATTCTAATGAGAAGTAGTGCTGGGCCATGAACAGGCACATCTTTTCTCTCAAGGGCTTTCAGATTGAAGCTCATTAAGTTATACAACACACAGTACTATCTAGAGATAGTAAAGGAATATATTTGCAATCCCATGCAGCTCAGATATGTATCAGATCATTGTCCTCCATATGCATGTTTTTCCTCTGTAGATTGCAGTCCTCTGAGGAAGAAGCATCTTGGCTCCTCTCAAAAAGTATTTCCAGTTGAGTCTTCCTTACCCTAGATCTATCTTCACAGAATCACAGAACATTAGGGATTGGAAGGGACCTTGAAAGATCATCTAGTCCAATCCCCCTGCCGCAGCAGGATCACCTAGACAAAGTCTCACAGGAACACATCCCGGTGGGTTTTAAATGTCTGCAGAGAAGGAGACTCCACAACCCCCTGGGCAACCCATTCCAGTGATCCATCACCCTGATTGTGAAGAAGTTCCTTCTGATATTTATATGGAACCTCCATGTTCCAGCTCACACCCATTGCCCCTTGTCCTGTTACCAGATGACATTGAAAAGAGCCTGGCTCCATTTTGCTCCTGTGATTAAAAGTAATGGAATGCACTCTAAATGGTGCCTATGCTCTTCTGCTGTCCTGGTTATTCTCTCAGCCATCAATGACCGGAAGAAAAGCAGTGCTAGAGGTCAGGTAGCACTGGAAGAACATGCAGTTTCTGCTCTGTGCTTGCCTTTTCTGCTTTCATTTAATATTTCAGGTGCATCTCCACAAAGCAATAAACACATAGGAGGAAAACAACTTGAAGGGTATGAGAATCTGAAAATAACACAGGCAAAATAATAATGAAAGGAAGCGTAAGACAAGATTATGCCATTAAAATGAATGCGATGGTACTTCTGCTACGTTTTTATCCATCCTTTGTTGTATTTTATTTGAAAAAGGAAGTTTATATACCTGGAATTTAAATATATGGGATAAATGGCAGGTAGCATTGCAGCAATAGTAAAGAGGTCATCGTAGTTGCTCTGCCCACTCAGGACAGCATAGCTCCAAAAGAAGGCACAAGTAAATGGATGTTTGTTCCTCTATAGAGCAATCCTTAGGAAAACAGTATCCCTTTGCTGGCTGCTTGGTGCCCACCTAAACATTTTCTCACTCCCCCTCCTCAATGGGATAAACAGACAAAAAGTGCAATGAAGAGCTTTTTGGTCTGAGATAAGCACAGGGAGGTTGCTCACTAGTTACTGTCATTGACAAAACAGACTCCACTTGGGAAATATTAATTTATTGACAATCAGAGTAGGAGAACATGAAGTAAGAACAAGTCTAATAAATCTACCTTCTCCCTGCAACTTCTTTCTTCCTAGGCTCAACTTCACTCATGACTTCTCTACTTCCTTCCACCAAGTCGCACAGGAATTAATGTTTATAAACATGGGAAGGATGGGTGTCAGGAGGATGGAGCCAGGCTCTGCTCAGTCACATAGGACAGGGGCAGTGGATGTGAGCTGGAACAGAGGAGGTTCCACATCAATATGAGAAGGAACGTCTTCACTGTGAGGGTGACAGAGCACTGGAAGGGGCTGCCCAGGGGGATTCTGGAGTCTCCTCCTTTGGAGATGTTTAAAACCTGCCTGGACATGTTCCTGTGAGACTTGGTCTGGATGATCCTGCTGTGTCAAGGGGATTTGACTAGATGGTCTTTTGAGGTCCTCTCCAATCCCTAATGTTCTGCGATTCTTTGAATGTGGGTTACAGTCAGTTCATAATGTTTTTGTCTCTTCCACTCTTCTTTCATCACATACTTCTCCTGCCCCAAGTGTAGGGTTCCTCCTGTGGAAAACAGTCCTTTGTGAACTTCTTCAACACGGTTCCTTACTATGGCCTGCAGTCTTTCAAAAACTGCTCAAGTATAGATCTTTTCTGTGGTCTATAGTCTTTCAGGAGTTGACTGCTCCAGCATGGGCTCCCTGTATTGCCACAGGTCCTGTTCAGGCATGGGATCTTCTTGGACTGCAGCTTCCTTTGGGTCACAGTGTGTAGGTCCACAAGCAACTGGTATTACAGGTGGGTGGGAGACAATAGCTCTTGTTGTGCTGCAGATATGGGACACATCTACGCTTGACTGCAGACCCGCCTTTCATCAAGAGATGCAGGGTTACTCTCCAGGAGCTGTACAACAGTCATGTCACCTAGGAGTTACCTACTTGTTCCTGAGCACCACTTTGAGTCAAAGTTGTATATCTGATACTAGGTAGAAGAGCTGGGTTGCCACTAAAATGATTATAAGATCGAGAGGGATATGGAGGCAGCTTGATAGTGGGCTGTCCTTCGTGGTTCTGTGGAGCTGTGCAGCATGGCCACAAGACACTAGAGCAAGTGATGTGTGCAGGCAGGGAAAGTACTCACAGCGAATAGCTGTGGTTTTGCCAATAGACAGAAAAGTTTTCAAGGATAAAGGTTCCTTTTCACAGCATAGAATTGGGAGGTATTTTGATAAATGATTTTTATTTTTGTGTCTTCTTGCTGAAGGTCAAGAGATTTCACAGCCTGATAGAACATCCTGTGCTGCTCTTTTTCTCTGACCAGCTCCTTCCTATTTGTTTATTTTTAACCTGTTCTCTCTTTATAAAGCAGCATTGCTAATGCATTTATAAACTCTGGATGTGAGGTCTCAGCAGGAATCAATGTGCTTAGTTCAGTTTCCTCAGGCAGTCTTTATAATTTTTTGCAGTATGAGGTACTACAGGTGAAAACATGAGGAAGATGGAGGTGTCTTTTAAAAAGGATGCTGCTTGGCATAGGACTTCAGTTAGATGCTCGGCTGAGGCAATGCCTTCCTCCAATACCTTCTTGCCTTTAGCTAATGGTAATTGTACAAAAATGTATCTGCAAGGGAAGGAATATTTACAGTGATGTCAATTTAACAGGAACACTCTTTTCTCTGAGGCAATTAAAATATCTCATCTCAGTCTAGGTCATATCTTTGTGCCAGTGTGTGAATAATTACTCCAGACAGTTTCTTAAGAAAGAAAAAAAAAATTATTGAACAGCTGCCAAAAATGTAGAAAAGTAGCCTACTCCTAACATCTTCCAAAGGATTAAAAAGTCAAACCTGATTTAGTGGCGCGCTGCTGCTTTTCACAAGGGCTTATACTGATTCATTTAGGGATAGGACAGAAATAGACCATAACAATTGGTGGTATCAAGAGCAAAGTGCATTCCTAAGGGTGAAGGGCCAGTTGGTGTAATTTGTAAATGCCAGTTAACACTTACTTCTGTGTCTGAGCTTTCCCATGCATCACAGCTGAGCACTTGGGTAGATGATCTTCATGACAGAAGAAGCTTCGATAATGTGTTGAAGGAAGAATCAAGGTGTTTGATTAGGAATATGGAATATCCTTTACCTTCAAGCTATTTTGTAGATCACAGAATCATAGGATGTTCTAGGCTGGAAGGGACGTCCAAAGGTCATCTAGTCCAACCTTCCTACACGGAGACAACACTACCTAGGTCAGGTTGGTCAGAGCCTCAGCAAGCCGGACCTTAAATGACTATAGTGATGGGGCCCCCACCACCTCCTCAGGCAGCCCATTCCAGCCATCAACCACTCTCACATTGAAGAGCCTAAATCTGTCCTTTCTCAACTTGAACCCATTGTTTCTTGTCTTACCTGTAAAAATCCTCCTGAAAAAACCTTCCCCTGCCTTCATGGAGGCCCCCCTCAGGTACTGGAAAGTCAAAAGAAGGTCCCACCCAGAGCCACCTTTTCTCAAGGCTGAACAGCCCCAACTGTCCCAGCCTGTCTTCATCTGAGAGATGCTCCGTTCCCCTGATCATTTGAGTGGCTCTCCTCTGGATGTGGTCCAGTCTGTCGGCATCCTTCTTGTGCTGGGGGCTCCAGAACAGGACACGATCCTCCAGGTGAAGTCTCACCATGACAGAGCAGAGTAGAGGAGCAGAATCTCCTCTCTTGATCTGTTGGGCCACAGTTCTTTTGATGTAGCCCAGAATGGGATTGACCACCTGGGCTGCAATTGCACTGTGGTGGCTCATGGCCAGTTTTTCATCCACCAGCACCCCCAGGTCCCTTTCCACAGAGCTGCTCTCCAGTAGATCCTCTCCCAGCCAGTCTTGATACTGCCAGTTATCTCAGCATTACAATTACAAGTTCCCTTCAGTTCTGTAAATCTGTGGGACCTTCCTTACTAACATTCTGACTGAGACAGCAGGGCACAAAAAGCCTGTGAGCCTTCTCTCTCTGTTCTGGTTCTTTTGCAAATGCTATTGCAGGCTGATTGAAGATAACTAATGAAACATTTTTCCCCAGAGAACAGTGAGCACCAACCCACCCATTTATTTATTTATGTATTTATTTATTCATCCATCTATTAATTTAACTATTTATTTATTTGCTTACTTACTTTATCTGTCCATCCATCTATCTATGTATCTATCTGCCACCTGTCCACTTATTTATTTTGATTGGAAGTATTCAATCTTGAATAATTCCTCTACTGGGAACACAGAACAAAAGAAGTCTTTTACATTTCCTGGACTGAGATTAATTCTCGGCTGTAAACCAGTATCAGTAGTTGTGTCTCCTTAAGTTAACATACTATAGGAAACTACAGAACACAAGCAGAGTGAGTTGTGTGAGATGGAAGATGCCTGTCTGGTGGGCTGAGGCCATGATGTAGCTAAAGCAGGGGGATCGGACTGGATGATCTTTCGAGGTCTCTTCCAATCCCTAATGTTCTGTGATTCTGTGAAAGCAGCACTCTATAAGACATACTTGAAGATCACATGAGGAGGAGATTTCCACCTGCCCAAAAATGCCGTAGTAATTGTTGGTAATGAAAACATTTATCTTTGAAAAAACCCATAGTTAAATCCTGACCTATAATGATGTAAATTTTAGCATCTTTCCAGTCAAATTTTTAAACTTTTGACCTTTTTTTAAGGACAAAAAGATGTCTTGATCTCTGGTCTTGAGAAATAGTTGTTCATTTTCAGTAAAATGTTACTGTGCAATTAAATCCTGGTCTGTGTGTGGATCACAGAATCACAGAACGTTAGGGATTGTAAGAGACCTGAAAAGATCATCCAGTCCAATCCCCTCATCACAGCAGGATCACCTAGACCAAGTCCCACAGGAACATATTCAGGTGGGTTTTAAATGTCTCCAGAGAAGGAGGCTCCACAACCCCCCTGGGCAGCCCCTTCCAGTGCTCTGTCACCCTCACCATGAAGAAGTTCCTCCTCATATTGATGTGGAACCTCCCATGTTCCAGCTCACACCCACTGCCCCTTGTCTTATCACTAGATGCCACCGAGCAGAGCCTGACTCCATCCTCCTGACACCCACCCTTCACATATTTATCAGCATCAATGAGGTCACCCCTCAGTCTCCTCCAAGCTCAAGAGACCCAGCTCCCTCAGCCTGTCCTCACAAGGGAGCTGTCCTGCTCCCTTTGTCATCTTCATGGCTCTGCACTGGAATACGTGGAAAAGAAATGCTGGTAGCGTGGGCAGTAGAGTGGTGGGGGGGTGACACACTCATTGCTGCCCTAGGAGCTGCAGCTCTCGAGCAAAAGATGTTTCAGTCTCTGGAAGTACCAGCGTTGTTTCCTTGTGTTGCTGTTTTGCAGCGGTTGACTCAAAGTTTGGAGCTGTTCAGTATAGAAAAACGACAGCCTTATCCTCACGAGGTAGTTAGAGGCACAAATAATGGCCGGTAATAACAGGACAGGAGAAGACATTAAAGGAGGTTTTCAGGGGCGATGTAGCCTATTAGTAGGTGCATCACAAAAACACCTTGCAAACAGGTTGCAAACCATGGCATAAGGAGCCCGGGTAGAGGCAAGGGAGGAGAAAACGCTCTGTTTGGTGAATTACACGTTGGCGCTTCGAGCGGCGGTAACTGTTGTTTATGTATTTCAGAGCTACGCCGAACGCCAAGCCGGCAAACCTGAAATACGGGATGGAATGGAACTCGTACCTCAGCCTGACGACAGAGACTCAGCGTGCAGCTGCCACAGGAAAAAGCCTCTAAGGGAAGATCTGTAACTGCACCGGATGGAGAAAATCCCCACTTGCAATGCAGGAGTTAAGCTGGGAGATCCAAGGCGCTTACGCGCTAGCAAGTGCTTGTAGTTATGTGTTCCTCTGGTATCTACATGTCCTTCTCCACGCTGACTCTGAGCTTCAGCGCTGCTTCCCACAGTTTTGTCTCCGTGACCACCACCAGACGGATACTGAGGCTGTAAGGGGCAGCGGCTGGGGGATTTGTTTGATGTGCTGCAGCATCAAGAAGAAGAACAGAGTGCTGCTCGTGCTCCAGCTGGGACCTAGTTACCAAAGTTTTATGAGGAACCAGTTACCCACAAAAGATCTTCCGTGAGTCAGGGCAAGTGATTCTAAAGGAGCATTTGCAACGTGCTAAAGCAGTGTTATGATTCCCTCATAAAACTGACCTCAGTGTTGGATCGTGTCTTGAACATGGAGCGATTTTGTAACTAGACCAAAGGAATATTAAGGATTTACAGATAACCAGGTCTGCCTTGAGAGATTATTTTGTGGGCTGTGACAGGTCACAGACAACATTTCTCCCCCTCTACTCTGCACTGGTGAGACCACACAGAATCATTAGGGATTGGAAGGGACCTCGAAAGATCATCTAGACCAATCTCCCTGCCACAGCAGGATCACCTAGACCAAGCCGCACAGGAAGTACATCTGGAGTATTGTGTCCAGTTTTGGGCCCCTCAGTTCAAGGAGCTGCTGGAGGGAGTCCAGCGTAGAGCAACAAGGATGGTGAAGGAAGTGGAGCACCTCTCTTGTGAGGAGAAGCTGAGGGAGCTGGGACTCTTGAGCTTGGAGGAGAGGAAACTGAGGGGTGACCTCATTAATGTCTATAAGTATGTGAAGGGTGGGTGTCAGGAGGATGGAGCCAGGCTCTGCTCACTGACAAGGGGCAATGGGTGTGAGGTGGAGCATAGGACGTTCCACGTAAATACGAGGAGAAACTTTTTCCCAGTGAGGGTGACAGAGCACCGGAATGGGCTGCCCAGGGGGGTTGTAGAGTCTCCTTCTCTGGACCCGCCTGGACATGTTCCTGTGCAACTTGGTCTAGGTGATCCTGCTGTGGCAGGGGGGTTGGACTAGATGATCTTTCGAGGTCCCTTCTAATCCCTAATGACTCTATGATTCTGTGACCTCGTGTTTATCAGTTTCAGAGGAAAAAGGAGAGCCGCGGGAGATGTCAGAATCATGTTTTCATAAGCCTCGTGCCCCTGAATCACCGTAATGAAATGCTGCTTTAAAGCAGACTCTGTGACCGTCACAATCAGAGTGCTTTGAGTGCCAAGACACCACTCTGAAGACCTGTTCCCTGCTGCAGACCATGTCTGCGTACAGACAGAGCCCCACAACACTACTTGAGAGTGTCAGGTGAGGCCAGGTGAAATACTGGTGTCTTAGGACAGTCTGCAGGGTTCTGGGCTACTTGAATATTCACACGTCTGGAATTTGTTAGTAGAGTTTTTAAACCACCTTGGTTTAACTTCTGTGTAGAGCTAAGGATGCCACCGTCTTGCTTGGGTCCCTGAGCTGCTTTCTCTTGTTCCCTCTTCTCCCCAGAGAAGTCTTACCCGTTTTCTGCATATAGATCACACCTAACCTTATACTCGAAATCAGAGCAGGCTTCATTGTCTGGGTTCAAAGGTACGACAGAAAAACCTGTGCTGTGTGCTCTATAGAACAGTCTGGGGTTAGGGACTGTACGAGGTAGCTGGAAAGCCAGTTGCCTTCCTTAGTTTGATTCAAAGCCATTTCTGCAGAGTGCCTTAGCTCCAGACTGGAGACGAGGTCTGCAGGACTTCCACTGGAGTTGTGCAGCCGTTGAAGCTACGATGCAAACTTCGCAGGCACAGAAGGAGCTGATGATCCCTTTGCAATGAAATGTGCCTTTGGGTGGGGTGAAGGAAATATCTCAGTCCTGTGGCTTCCTGTGCCTCTTGATCTGTGACAGTTTTCCTGCTGCAGAATGCGTAAACAGTCCTGAACGGAGACACCGATGCCCTCGAGCACCTTTTTCTGCGTTTTTGTCTTGGCTGATGAAGCCATCCTGAGCAGCTTCCCCCTCGGCTACGCTCAGGTAATGTCTTTCGTTGTCCCTGTGCACAAGGCAATGGAAACTTAAGTCTCACGGAATTGGAAGGGAGATTCAATGAACCAATCATCTGGTCCAGTCTCCCCACCAGAGCAGGATCACCCAGATCCAGTCGCACATTCGTCTGTCTGCCGACATTCAAGAGCAGCAGAGACAAGGCAGAACTTTCATTCCAAGTGCTTAGTCAGTTGAGAAAACCTGGCTCAGTTTATAACCACAGATCTTCCAAAGATAAAAGGTAAGGCAGAGCTTCTGCGCTTTCCACTGGGAGTGCTGTACGCAGCTCAAGCTGTAATGAAGAGCAGTGGTTGCCCCTGCAGGCCAGAAGAGATGTCAGGTCTGATTTAGTTTGATGACAGGATGATACTCATGGCCCTGGTGTGTTAGAGAAATTGCCACACGTTCAGTTAAACCTGTTTGTGCAAGTGAAGTGTAAGACACACACACAGCAGTGTTTTTAAGCAACATTCATGCTCCAGAGCATGAACCTCGAAATGTTCCATGATCCACCTCAACGTTATGTAAAGCTGCTTCACTGTGAGGGTGATAGAGCTTTGGAACAGGCTGCCCAGAAAGGCTGTGGAGTCTCCTTTGGAGATGTTCAAAACCTGCCTGGATGTGTTCTGTGTGCTCTGCCCTAGGTGATCACCCTGCTTTGGTGAGGGAGTTGGACTAGATGATCTCCAGGGGTCGCTTCCAGCCCCTGCTCTTCTGTGATCCTCTGAGCTACATCCTAACACCTTTAGGCACTCACTTGTGGAAGAGCCCAACCTCAACTCCATCTTCAGGTGCCGATCTCTGCATCGTGATCTGGTGAACACAAAGGAGATACAAATTCACTTCAGTCTTAGACTGTGTTTTCCAGATTCACCTCACGATAACTTAACACACTAGTTTCACGACAGCCTTGTGCCAGGTCGGCTGTGTAGATTCATAATTAAACAAGCCCTGTAATCAAAGCTCGCCTGATGGATTGGTAGATCCAAGTATCCCTGCTGGGAAGCATACGCCCGACTTCTGTTACATTAGGAATTAAATTATTTAGCTAGGGAGGAGAGCTGACAGGGAAAACACCTGTCGGAGCACGTCTGAGGAGCTTGTAAAGAAACGATGGAAGGAGCATTACATAAACCCGGGATGCTGTCAGCTCCTCTGCAGCCTCAGCTTCCCAAAGCGCCTTGGCTCAGATCGCTGGTGCAGCAGCACAGGACACACCACAAGGATTGGAAAGAGCCTTGAAAGATCATCGAGTGCAATCCCCCTGCCACAGCAGGATCACCTAGACTAAGTCGCACAGGAACATGTCCAGGTGGGTTTTAAACATCTCCTGAGAAGGAGACTCCACAACCCCCCTGGGCTTGACTCTGATGATTGAACTGCCCTCACAAGCAGTAGGTGTCTTCTCCATTCTGCACACAAGATACTCCAAGGCCAAACAATCCATCTGCCCAGAATTTATCACCTTCAACCTTCTCAGACTGCTGTGGTCCACTATCAACAGTGTGTGCTGTATGAATTCAACATTAAGTTACACCCTGCTTTGACGGCGTGCGCCGGTGTGCAATAGTTGTCAAACTGGATCTGCTAAGTAGGTTACTTGGTGCCGTTGTCATCAACACCTTGATGCATTATCTTCTTAACGAAGCCACCATAACATGACTTGTGATGAGGAATACAAACGATACTCACACAGAATGGACAAAGTCTGGTGCCTTTAGAGAGAAGGGCATTGGATTTTTGCTGAGTGCATTCACATTTTTAACACAGAATAAAGTCTAGAAGGTTACCTAGTGCAGTGAAAGACTTCAGTGAGGGAGAAGCACTCACTGTTCAGAGGCAAATGAAAAATGACCATGAGTGTCTTTGGGTTTGAGACACAGAATCACAGAACATTAGGGATTGGAAGGGACCTCGAAAGATCATCTAGACCAATCCCCCTGCCACAGCAGGATCACCTAG
>JAOXOE010000001.1:27099045-27109984 GCA_028565055.1 Phoeniculus purpureus | reverse complement strand
ACAGGAACACATCCAGGCGGGTTTTAAACGTCTCCAGAGAAGGAGACTCCACAACCTCCCTGGGCAGCCTGTTCCAGGGCTCTGTCACCCTCACTATGGTTATCATAAAACATTCTTATTGCTGGCAATACTTGTTTGTTGTTCTTTCTGCAGACATAAATAACTACTGACTTGTAACAGTAATGAAGTAAGGTACAAATGACTAAATGGAAATAAATCTGCATTTCCAAAGGGCCGCAATTTTACTGTGGATTTGCCTACATCAGCCATTAAGACATTAAAATGAAAGCCTTCTTTTCCCATTTTACAATTTGACTGTCATTGCTGAAGGCTTATTGTTTTCTTCATCACTTATACAGTTTCCATAATCAGAGGAAGTTCTTCTCTCTCTCCTCTGCCCTCGTGAGGCCATATCTGGAGTATTGTGTCCAGGTCTGGGTTCCCCAGTTCAAGAAGGATGTGGAGCTGCTGGAAGGTGTCCAGCGTAGAGCAACAAGGATGATGAAGGAAGTGGAGCACCTCTCTTATGAGGAGGGGCTGAGGGAGCTGGGTCTATTGAGCTTAGAGGAGAGGAGACTGAGGGATGACCTCATTAATGTCTGTAAATATGTGAGGGGTGGGTGTCAGGAGGATGGAGATCTGATTGAGAGAGTTCAATGGAGGGCCATGAGGATGATTAGGGGACTGGAGCACCTGCTTTATGAGGAGAGATTGAGAGACCTGGTGCTTTTCAGCTTGGAAAGAAGTGTTCATGTGTGACTTGGTCTAGGTGATCCTGCTGTGGCAGGGGGACTAGATGACTTTCGAGGTCCCTTCCGATCCCTAATGATTCTATGACTATGATGGGACTTAATCACTGTCTATAAATCCATGAGTGCTGGATGTCAAGAAGAGGGAGACAATCTCTTTCCACTTGCTCCCTGTGATAGGACAAGGGGCAATGGGTGTAAGTTGGAGCACAGGAAGTTCCACCTCAACATGAGGAAGAACTTCTTTTACTGTAGGGGCTACAGATCACTGGAAGGGGCTGCCCAGGGGAGTTGTGGAGTCTCCTTCTCTGGAGACATTTAAGACCCGTCTGTATGTGTTCCTGTGTGACCTGCCCTAGGTTCTATGGTCCTTCTCATGAAGGGGGGTTGGACTCTGGTGATCATTTCCGACCCGTAATGATCTGTGTATCATTGTCAGTTATTCCAGAATCAGTAGTATCTCTGTCAGCAGCCGCATCTGAAAATGATTACTGGGAAGTAGACGTGTGATGTGGTGTAAGGAAGTTCAAACAGCCATAAAGGAATCCTAGTAGTGTCTCCTCTTCTAGATTCTGTTCAGGAACATTTCTTTTAAATAAAGGACTGTAGTATAGATGTTTTGTCTTTCTGCAGAGGCATGGTTTATGCCTTTTATTGTAATATAAAACCTACATTCAATGTACCTTGGAAGTGCTATTTCTGTTTTACCACTACAAAATACCATCTGGATGAACTAGAAATAAATAAGTAGCTGGCACCCTAAAGTACATTTCTGTTGAAATGAGCCATATGCACTTTTACTGAAACAAAAATACTCTAATATTGGAGACCGTTTTGCTTGTAGCAATGGTATTGGGGGAAAGCGACGGGCTGTGATCAACAGGTAAAGCAAAAGAGTAAATATACTTTTGAAGACTGAGGTGTGGTTGTGAACTTTATCACAGAGTCACAGAACACTAGGGATTGGAAGGGACCTAGAAAGATCATCCAGTCTAATCCCCCTGCCACAGCAGGATCCCCTACATAAAAAAACAAAAGTTGAATAATCAATATGGTTTTTTTAAAAAAAAAAGGGCCAGAGAAAAGGACAATTTCCATTAGGGGTTGTAATTGTTGTGATGACCGTGAAGGACCACTGATTCCGGAAACTCTGAACGGGCTGATGCTGTTAAAGATGACAACAAAACTAGTAGAAGAGGTATTTGTATTGGAGGTTTATTTTTGTGGTGTTGTACATGAACACAGCTCCCTCAGCCTTTCCCCATAAGGGAGGTGCTCCACTTCTTTCATCATCCTTGTTGCTCTACACAATGCATGTACAGACACTTGTTTGTAATGCTATAAGAATGTAATGCAAAAATACCTCCAATAACATCAGTGTCATTCCATGCACAAGTCTGTGTATTGAAAGATTGTATGTCCTCAAAAATAATAGTTGATTTAAATCACAAGCTGTAAGTTTGTGTTAACTGCTGTCACAGCTGTTTGATCAGCATCGTATCAAGTAATTCTAATGAAACCCAGTTTTCAGCCTCTGACTATGTGTGGAATTTAATTATAAAAGTAGACGAGAGTGTGAGAAAAAGCTTGGAATAATATTTACAAATTTTAATAATAAAATTAATTTTCCAGTACTATAACATAAATATTTCATCGTCCGTGTTGCGTACCTAGCTGAATTAAGGAAGTGGTTAGTGTCAGGTTATGAATGCAGATGAACCAACTCGTTTAGTAAGAGGTTTTATTAATCACGAAAACACGTTCCAAATTAATTGAATTGTTAGATCGTAGGTTATTATCCAGTTCTAGAAAGCAGCCTTACCCTTACAGTTATGAGAAACACAGACTGTTCTTCACTCAGGCTAACGAAATAGGAGCAAGAATTGAATTTGAAATAAATAGGGTAAAGACTAATGAATCTTTCCTTTATTCCAAAACCAAAGGGAGTACAGACTTGTGGAATTCAAAGGCAAACTGAGATCGTGTTGGCCTTGAGGTTACTTTATTTTGGGGTGAGCCGTGCATACTCTAGCGGGGAACCGGAGTAGGCAGAGACTGGAGATTAAATGTTTAAGAAAAAAATTAAACCCAAATACATTTTTGGTAGTCTGAAATTTCTAAATATACTCAGAATTCTTTGACAAGCTGAACTAAATATGTAATTGATTGAATGTTTCTCATTTTTGTACTTCCACTGTACTTGTCATTTTCACTCTGATTCGACTGACTTATGGTCCAAATGGAGGATGGAGCCGGGCTCTCCTCAGTGGCACCCAATGATAGGACAAGGGGCAACGGGTGTGAGCCGTTGATGTGGAACATAGGAGGTTCCACATCAATATGAGAAGGAACTTCTTCACAATGAGGGTGACAGAGCACTGGAAGGGGCTGCCCAGGAGAATTCTGGAGTCTCCTTCTTTGGAGACCTTTAAAACCCTCCTGGACATGTTCTTGTGCGACTGGATTTAGGGGATCCTGCTATGGCAGGGGGATTGGACTGGATGATCTTTTGAGGTCCCTTCCAATGCCTGGCGCTCTGTGATTCTGTGAAATCACACATCACTATACTTGCATATGGATGACCTGAAGCATTCTGGTTTTAGTAATGGGCAAACTGGAGCACAATGAGGTTGAATGTATTGTCCAGTTCTTCAGAGAAATGTGGCAGTATGAGAGGTACTACCAGTATTTCCTAAACTGTTCTTCAGCTCTTCAGTCCTAGACAATTCAGCTAGATCTCAACGCATTGCTGTTTTCTAGTTGCCATGTCACCTGTAGAATGAGAGGTTGCGACACATAACCTGTGTTTATCACTATGTTTTGTAATTTCTGTTCTGCAATGTCAAAGATGTCTTAGGGGCACTGGATCTGTCCTTTGAGTTTTACGTAACTTGAGCAAGTAGATCTTTCCTTAAGGTAATGGAAATGCTGAGAAGATGGCACAGATGGCGATAACAGCATGGTACAGGAGCAAAAAGGGGTAAACAAATACCGATTCGTAATGAGATTAGTCTTAGTATAGTTAACAAATGAACAAGGAAGACTTTTCACAAAATGAAAATCTTTGAAACTAAAAACCATCCTTTTTTATTCTAAAGTATCTTTTCCCTTTTCCCAGTCTTCATCAGAATACTGATGCTTTGGTTTGGTTTCATTATTCCAAGTATCAATTGCATTTTTCTGGCATTGTCAGAATTTAAATCAGCAGAGGTCCTGTGTGTAAGCTGAAGTTAAGCCAGCTCTGTTTAGATGGTGTGCATTGAATTTACATTTTTATAGGCATGCTTCTATTACAGAGCAGGTAATTTTAATTTCTAAGGAAAAAAAAGTGTAATCTTGTAATAAAATCTGTGATTCAGCGTGTGGAGGTAAGGGTTGAGTGATGTGCAGCCATAGGGTCTACAAAATAGAGCTTCAGTTCTCTCTGAGTTAACCTTCCTCTTAACCTTCACAGATGGAGCTCAGTGAGTTAAAAACCCTGAACTTTATTACCCGTGCCCAGTAGAGTAAAGGTTGTTTTTCTTTCCGTGGCAATATTAATGATTTTCAGCTGACTGCATTTTAATTAAAAACACCAGGTAGCCTCTTGGTTCAACACAAGGGAATGGTGGTGTTCAGCGTTTGCAGGCACTGCCTGCGCACACACACACGCACAGCCTGTACAGCTGAAGAGAGAGCCCTTGCTTTCTGGAAGTGCGTACTCCGCTCTCCTTGCATTTCTGCGAGAGGTGACAGATCAGAAAGTCCCTCAAGGAGATTAGTTCTCAAAAGATCAGGAATTTAAGACAGAAAATGGGGAAGTGTGGTTTCCCTGACAAAGGCAGGGGGTCGGAACTATATGGTCTCTGAGGTCCCTTCCAACCTAAACCATTCTGTGGTGCTATGATTCTAACTTAAACAAGTGCTGTGGTAGAATCCGTCCAAGTTATGAATTCTTGCTCGTGTGTTTGCTAGCGCAGACTGTGCCTGTGTGCACAAACGCGCTCTAACTTCTGTGAAATGCCAAGCAAAACACCATTGACCTTTTAATGTAGCGAGTCTCTTGGTGTTATCTATACCTAGAAGAGAAGAAAGTTAAAGCCATATTGTTGCTGTGAAGAGTTCCCTGCAGCACATCCACACCACCGAACATTGATGCTAAGGCTCTGTGGTGCAAAATATATTACAGAAAGGGAAGACAAATGCAACCCTTAATGCTAATCTAGTGTTAATTAGTTCGTGTCAGGAGGATGGAGCCAGGCTCTTCTCAGTGTCATCCATCTAGTGATAGGACAAGGGGCAGTGGGTGTCAGCTGGAACATAGGAGGTTCTGTATAAATGTCAGCAGGAACTTCTTCCCAGTGAGGGTGACAGAGCACTGGAAGGGGCTGCCCAGGGGGGTTGTGGAGTCTCCTTCCCTGGAGACATTTAAAACCCACCTGGGTAAGTTCCTGTGGGACTCGCCTCTGGTCTGATATGGCAGGCTGAGTTTAATTTGTCATGCAGTTCATGAATGTATGAGGGGTCTTTACCTACAGAGAGTAGCAGGCACATAAAGGAAGGTGTGTGGGAACTGTGAAAATTATTCTGTAGAGTGACTCCCTTGTCATGCTCAACAGTGGATAATAAAACACACACAGTAAGGACTGTAACAAGCTTTTATTTGAAGGTAACAAGGGAATATATGAAAATAGTAAAACTGTATTTACAGCTGGTTTTTACACTTCGCAAAATGATTTCTGCTTCTCAAGGAAACACGTATTTTTTAGCTGTTAATCAGACTTCTTTGTAAGGTCTGTGTGAACTACAGTATAGTGATTTAAAATGGTCTTTCAATAGTGTGACATCTGTTTGTATGCGACCGAGACATTGATGCTGTAGAGAATCTACCACTTATGTTGCAGGCTCTTTATGCCTGCAGTCATTTCATTTTTGTAGGGTACAACAAAAGCTAAGTGGACAAAGTTGCAGGAAAACACCACGAAGACAACAGTTTTCAAACACTTTGACTCTGGCAAGTGAGAACAGACAAAATAACAAGGTGTGCCCCCCCCCACAAAGGGTTCACAACAAACCAAGTCAGCAAAATGCTTCCTTTACTGTAGCTGTTCCGCCTATTTATGGGATAAGACGGCAAAGCAAGTCTAAATTGATTTAGCAAAAAAATCTTCCCGTTCAGGAAAATTCTTCCCTGGAAGAGAGTCTGTGTGACTATAAGCCACTGCATTATCCAGTGCTGTTCACAACTGAAAACGACCCAGTGCTGATACGGACCCGGCAGCCTCATCCTGAAGTTCTGTCTGCCAACAAGATGTGTTTGAAAGGCTGAAACAAATGAGAAACTAAATTCTTCACAGCTTGCTGAGATAAGAGGTTCCTGGGAATTGCTGAGTGTTAGATTGCTGCCCTAAACCCCTCAATTTCATGCTTTCTTTTTCTGTACTGCATAGTTGTTCCAACTGGCTCCCTACCTTAGAATCTACTTCATCCTGCTGGGTTAAACGTGATGGACAGTCTATATGAAAACCAATCAGTTATTTTGACAGGAGACTCAGGGAAGGTCAAGGCCATCTCATTTCAAAAACCTGTCCGGTGAGCCTTCAGCTGTCACACATGACAAAGTCTCTGAGGCTCTTCTTTTGACTGGTCTGTCCTTCCATTTTGTCCCAAACACTCAGGAATCCAGCTAGAGGAGTCATTTCAGTGCGTTCAGTGTGATGTTAATTTGATTGCTGTTGTTCACATCCAGGAGAGAGGAACTGTAAGGCGGGTACACTGTTTGTGCTGCAGCACCTAACATAACAAGGAAGAAAATTTGATGTTCATGTGAAGTACTAGATGATCTTTCAAGGTCCCTTCCAATCCCTAATGTTCTGTAATTCTGTGATTTAATTTTGTAGTTTTCTAGTACTTCATGTGATGAAGACTTTCTAGAAGAGTACAGATGCTTATAGCTGTCAAATCATTTTCATTTTTGATGTACATGTAAAGCCATGTGAAACAATGGAGTCAGGTTACTTCTAATGGTTTGGTCTACACTGAGACAGCTGAACAGAAGTTACTTCAAGGTAAGATTGCAGGAGTAGGATAGAACAGGCCTGCTGTCATGACATTGAGTGTAGAGTCTGACATCTGGACAAGTACAACGCCAGGTACTAGTATAGGTTGGGGACTGACCTGTTGGAGAACAGCGTAGGAGAAAGGGACCTGGGGGTCCTGGTGGACAGCAGGTTGACCATGAGCCAGCAATAGGTATTTGTGGCCAAGAAGGCCAATGGCATCCTGGGGTGGATCAGAAAGGGGGTGGTCAGTGGATCAAGAGAAGTTCCCTCCCCCCTCCTCTACTCTGACCTGATGAGACCACATCTGCAATATTGTGTCCAGTTCTGTGCCCCTCATTTGAAGGACACAGAACTGCTGGAGAGAGTTCAGTGCATAGCCACAGAGATGATGAAGGGAGTGAAACATCTCCATAATGAGGAAAGGCTGAGGGAACTGGGTCTTTTTAGCTTGGAAAAAAGGAGACTGAGGGGTGATCCCATTAATATCTATAAATATGTGAAGGGTGGGTGTCAAGAGGATGGAGCCAGGCTCTGTTCAGTTTCATCATCTGCTCAGTTATAGGACAAGGGGCAATGGGTGTAAGCTGGGACATAAATATGAGAAGGAACTTCACAGTGAGGGTGATGGAGCACTGGAACAAGCCACCCAGGGAGGTTGTGGAGTCTCCTTCTTTGGAGACATTTAAAACCCACCTGGACATGTTGCTGTGCAACTTGGTCTAGGTGATCTTGCTGTGTAGGGGGATTGGACTAGATGATCTTTAGAGGTCCCTTCCAATCCCTAGTGTTCTGTGATTCTGTGTGGTTCTGTGGCATTGAAATGGTGCATATATTTAACTAAATTTTAGCTGATCTTTTCATCTTTTCCTTTTAAAGAACATCTGCTGGTGGCTATGCATGATCACTCCAAATAGTCAGAGCTGGTATGTGAAGAATGGTGTATTTATTCAAAATGCTGTTGAAACACTCAGAGAAATGCTTATTCAGCATGATTTGTCATCACAGGTAGTAAATGGGAATGAACCCAATCTTGTAGTTCATAAATTCAACATCCTTAATGCAATATTAATGTGATCACTCTATCAGCTCAGTACCGAACCATTTAGGCACCGCCTTTTTGTCAAGAAATTCAGACAATGAAACTAGGAAAATTATCTAATAGTAACTAACTAATTTAATTTTGTTTTATTGAGACTGAATGCCCAGTTGGTCCAGGTATTTGTGCATAGAACTGCAGCTAGCCCAAAGAGCATTCAGTCCTATACTATGTTTCACCTCAAGACATGTCTCAGTTCTGAATTTAAAAAACCTTTTGTGTTACATTTGTATAGGTCTTTGTATTTGTTTTTCAGAGGAAAAAAAAACCCAACTTTTTACTCTCTTCTGTGGCTAAGGCATTGTCATCTTCCTACAAACCCCATTTTCATCTAATTTCTCATATTTCAATGATTTATATACTGTGGTATGTGTGTTATGGTGGTGAGATACCATTCTAGGTGAGCATAGCCTTCACGTGTTGGACAGTATCCTCTTGCTGTTCAAATTTGTTTCTACTGAGTTTTTTTTTTGAAAACCAAGGGATATGAGATCTCTGGTTTCAATACAGTGAACAAGGGGAATGGGTGTGAGCTGGAACACAGGCGGTTCCTCATCAATATGAGAAGGAACTTCTTCACAGTGAAGGTGACAGAGCACTGGAACAGGCTGCCCAAGGAGGGTTGTGGAGTCTCCTTCTCTGGAGATGTTTAAAACCCGCCTGGATGTGTTCCTGTGCGACTTGGTCTAGGCAATCCTGCTGTGTCAGGGGGGATTGGACTAGCTGATCTCTGGAGGTCCCTTTCAATCCCTAATGTTCTGTGATTCTGTGTAATTTTGTTGATCATGGTGAAATTATCCAGCAGGCTCTGAGTTATCTGTACAGATAAAGCAGTACAAGATTTATCATGCTCAGTAATGATTGGTCTGTTTGAAAACAATTAGCAAAATTAACACAAATATGCACTTACGATCTATTATGTTTGTCTTTGCAGTCCTTTTTAAGAGCCAAATTCTTTCCTTAGTTAAGCAAATGTGATTCCTTTTGAAGGCAACAACAACAATTCAGATATCTCGGGGCGAGATCGAACACTAAGTGTTTAATTTATGTTTTAATGTCCTTTTTTTACAACATAATTAATTAATTGCGCACATTCTATTGAATGGAAAGGACATAATGGAATCACTAAACTGATTACAACCTGAATTTATCCATTTATTGCTTAAATGAATTGGTTAAATACACATAGGTGTATTTAAATGGTGATTCCAATGTTTTTCCCTTGGTTGAGAAACTGCTGGTAGTTTCTAGACCATTAGCAAGTGAAGAGGTTTTTGGGAAACAGATTTTGTCTCAGAAGAAATTCAGACATTTACGAACTGACTTTCATTCTCAACCTGAAGAAAGATAACTATAAAAATGTATGTGGAAGGAAAAATTCATACAGCATTATGTATGTAGAGCTTAATTTCATTCAGATAAACCTAGTTTCAGTGACGTGGAGTGATGCAATAAATATCCTCTGTGTGAGTGTGTGTGAATGTGTGTGTGTACTTGAGACACAGTGCTTGTGTTAGAATGTATGTTGTTAACATTGAAATTCAATTAAAACAAGGAAGTGGTTATGAAATGTCATTACTTGATTGGAGAACTACTCTCACCTCACTCTAAGAAATTCACAAAGCTGAAATAAATATAAATTTAATAAAGGTGGCATTTCCTCATGGAAAATGTCTTCATCTTCCATGATATGCGAGTCACAAAGCATTCTCATTACGTTTCTCACCTGCTCAATGTAGAGGAAAGGTGTCCCCCTTAGACTATCACACACTCTGACTGCTTCAGCAGGCAGAATCCCGTAGGACATTGACAGAGCACTGGAAGAGGCTGCCCAGGGGGGTTGTGGAGTCTCCTTCTCTGGAGAGGTTTAAAACCTGCCTGGACATGTTCCCGTGAAACTGGATCTAGGGGATCCTGCGGTGGCAGGGGGATTACACTAGATGATCTTTCGAGGTCCCTTCCAATCCATAATGTTCAGTGGTCCTGTGGGTATAATCCTGATCACCTAGGAACTCTGTACAACTCTGCCCACTCACCTTTTTCCTTCACCCAGTTTTCCCACACCATAGCTGTTTGTTTTGCTGTGTGTGCTGTTCCTACAGTAGTTCTCATGCTGACATGCCCTCTCTGGTTATAAGCTGTCCCATTATGCAGTTAGAATCCCTTAATCTTTCCTTGTAAGTCATATTCCAAGTCTTGCATAATTTTCACCCTATGACTTTGAAGATTTTCTGTGGAGCACATCCTGAAGTTCAGATATAAACCACCTTATGCCTTTTAGTGACTTGTACATTCAGAGTCCTTTGAGTTCAGTTTCTGGTATCGGTGCTATCAAGATATTAAAGTGAACATATTTCACCCTACGCGCTGTAAGTGCAGCTTGATAGAAGCTGCGATATCCCTGTCTCTGCTGCCCATGGCTCACTGCTTGTTCAGAAGAAGCAGAGGCACATTTGAAACTTGCTTCACCTGGCCTATTTCAGATATCTGGCTTCAGATGAGATGAAAGCTGCCCTGAAAAGAGTCAGATTCTTCCCTTTGACTAGAAAAGGAACCTGTAGTTGTTAGATCAGAAGCAGAGGTCTTAAGCTGCAGCTTTAAATAATACCCCACTGCCTATTAGACTCCAGGCTTTGCTAGAGTGAGGTGGCAGCAGAATATTTCCTGAAGAATAGCATGTCAGGTATGAGACTACATCTTTTTGACTACAGATAAAGGACATCCAATCTCTAATGTTCTGTGATTCTGTGTGCTGGAGAAACAAAAACATGAGTGTAGGAGGGATATGAGTGACATTAAGCTCAGAGAAAGGGGAAAGACTGAGGGACCTGGGTCTCTTTAGCTTGGAGGAGACTGAGGGGTGACCTCGTTAATGTCTATAAATATGTGATGGGTGGCTGTCAGGAGGATGGAGCCAGACAATGCTCAGTGTTGCCTAGTGATAGGAAAAGGGGCAATGGGTGTGAGCTGGAACATAGGAGGTTCCATATAAATATCAGAAGAAACTTCTTCCCAGTGAGGGTGACAGAGCACTGGAAGGGGCTGCCCAGGGG
>JAOXOE010000001.1:27077470-27092956 GCA_028565055.1 Phoeniculus purpureus | reverse complement strand
GGAGCCAGGCTCTTCTCAGTGTCATCTAATGATAGGACAAGGGGCAGTGGGTGTGAGCTGGAACAGAAGAGGTTCCACGTAAGTATGAGAAGGAAATTCTTCACAGTGAGGGTGATGGAGCACTGGAATGGGCTGCCCAGGGGAGTTGTGGAGAAGGGAGTCTCCTTCTCTGACGATGTTTAAAATCGACCTGGACATGTTCCTGTGTGGCTGGATCTAGATGATCCTGCTGTGGTGGGGGAATTGGACAGGATGATCTTTCAAGATCCCTTCTGATCCCTAAAGATTCTATGATGCTATGAAAGGTGCATAGGGAATGTAAATACTCCCAGAGTACTTCAGACAGTGGAAGCTCATATTCAGGGTTACAGTTTGGGGTTTAAAAAGATAGTTCCCACTTTAGTCCAGTAATCATATTTCAGATGTAGTTCATTGCATCTTTTCTACATAAAGCATCTTGAATTGAAAGGGAGCACCACACTACTTAATGCTTCTGAGAGGATTGATATCATCACAGAAAAGAGATAGCTAAAACATCTTTTACTCCTCTAAGAACCTCTTTGCTTTATGGACAACACAACACTTTCAGTAGGTGAGTGCTGAAAATGATAGAGACAAGATATCGATGCTTCAGGAAATAATTCCAGAGCCATGACCCACTAAACAACCAAAACCTGGTTTGAGGAGCCTGGAGTTCATTCTCTGTGTCAAAGTGGGAGAGCAGCTCCCTGTACGAGGAATGGGGATTACAGCATATTCTCTTATCTGTCAAAGTATGGGAGGAGGCGGCTTTTGTGAAGATATTTTTAGTAAGCCCACCAGGACAGAATTGCAGTTACCCAGTGTGGGCAGATCAGGTGAGAAACCCACCGCTGATGCTGCATTTCTGCTGTGACAGCGCTGAGGATCTAGAGAGCAGCTGCAAGCACAGAGCCTTAACTGAGCGAGCGCAAGTGCATCTTCCGTGCATTTCTTGGTCACATCAAGCATTGAAACACACAGAGTAATACTTTATAAAAGCTCAGTTTCAGGTGAAGGCAAAGAAGCAGGAGAAGAAGAAGGTCCTGCCTAAGAGAAAGCTAGAACTGATTTTCTCAGAATTGAAAGCCAGCACACCAAATGTCAGTTCTATGGTTATAGAACCATAGCATCATTAGGGATTGGAAGGGACCTCGAAAGATCATCTAGTCCAATCCCCCTGCCACAGCAGGACCACCCAGACCAAGTCACACAGGAACACATCCATATTGTTTTCTAGAAGTTCTAAGCACCTGCAACATAGGCTTTATGGAATCATAGGGACCACAGGATCATCTAGTCCAATCCCCATATTGATATGGAACCTCCTATGTTCCAGCTCACACCCAGTGCCCCTTGTCCTATCACCAGATGGCACTGAGAAGAGTCTGGCTCCATCCTCCTGACCCCGTCCTCTCACATATTTGTAGACATTAATGAGATCACCCCTCAGTGTCCTCTTACATTCGGTCCTTGTGTGTAAAGAGGAAGGATATTTCCTCCTGCTGCTGCATCTCAAGATCCTTCCTTCATTTGTGGAAAGAATTTTGAAAGGAATCGAAGACCTTACTTTTGAGGAAGGTTCAAAGCCACAAATACGGTGCCTTTGAACTGTTGTGAGAGTCTGCTTTTAGGCCATACAACGCTGTGCTCCTTCTTAAAAATCTTTAAACATTGCCTCACACTGAGGTTTCTCTTTCCTAAGCACGTGTGGTGGGGCTTTTTGCAGCTTCATTGAAGGTGCCTTGATGTGCCCAAGAGCAATAATGAAAATCAGGATGCTCGAATAGTTCCACTTTGGAGCCAGTCACTTTCAAGCTGGAGATTGACACTGGAGATTAACGCTCAGCTTCCTCACGTCTCAAGTCATTATTCTACTTGTTTTTAGTTTAGTTAGCGTGTGGCCTGACTCACAGGTCTATGGGTTTTACTGTTTCCGTGTTGAATTTTCAAGTCAACAATGACTTTGCTGAGAGAACATTTTCAGTCTTAGAATAGTGCATGTGTGGGGAAAACGCTGCGCAAGAGGGATGTTTTTATCTTAAAGCCTTTTTCTCTCAGTCTGTTTTTGAACAAAAATATCTCTACAAATGATAATTTTGCATTTTTTGTCATAACAGAGAGATCTGAATTAATTTTATGGTTCTGCTTTCCATTGATTTTCTACAGAAAAATTGTGTTTACAGAAAGAAACAATAAAACTGACCACCTAGATGGTTTTTTCTTGCCAACTATTTCTTCTGCACTTGGAGTTTTAGACCCAAGATTCCTTAAATAGGAATTCTGCAGATTGAATAGTCAACTGATTGATACGTTGGTTAGAGTTTTTGTTAGTATTCTGCCTTGATGGTTTTTGTGTGTTCCTAACATCAGGAAGTGAGAGGAAAGATGTTTAAAACCTGCCTGGATATTTTCCTGTGCAACTGTGTGACTTGGTCTAGGTGATCCTGCTGTGGCGGGGGGATTGAACTAGATGATCTTTTGAGGTCCCTTCCAATCCCTAATGTTCAGTGATTCTATGACTGGATCTAGGTGATCCTGCTGTGGTGGGGGGATTGGACTGGATGATCTTTTGAGGTCCCTTGCAATCCCTACAGTGAGGGTGGTGGAGCATTGGAACAGGCTGCCCAGAGGTTTGTGGAGTCTCCTTCTCTGGAGACATTTAAAACCCATATGGACATGTTCCTGTGCGACTTGATCTAGGGGATCCTGCTCTGGCAGGGGGTTGGACTAGATGATCTTTCGAGGTCCCTTCCAATCCCTAACGTTCTGTGGTTCTGTGATTCTGTGAAAAGAAATGTGGCTCTATCTTTTTGCTAGAGAAAGGCAGACACAGCCTTCCAGATCCAGCTGCATTAAAATGCATTAGCTTACCGTTGGTCTGGAAACAAAATCACCTCAGCAGTCTTGCTTTGGGAGCAGGGACAGAAGTCCCTGCTTTCAAGTGTCCATAATTGCAGTCTGCTATTGGAGGCAGGTGAAGCCAATTATAGTCCTGCTCAGGTCTAATTTCCCCGCTTTCTGAGGGAACAGAGGAAGAGTTTGAGTGCCTGCCTACCTACAAATGATCACAATGGACCATTAGGGTCACCCGCCTGTGGGGGAACATCAAAAACATCCCTCCGATAAGGAAGTACATACTGAACGTACATCTCTACCAGACCGAGGAACCTGGACAGAAGGTGATTGCTGTCTGTGTTTAGATGGCATTTAAGAGGATCAGACCTCAGCCAGACTCCTGATGCAAACTACACATTTGGTCCACCATATCTGAGAAACTCTGATGTGTTATTGGACCCTGAGATTAGAACTGCTGTGAATTACACAGCAAAGGAATAAGAATCTGTGGCAAGAAGCAATTTACAGCAAATGGGTAGCAGCTATTCTGTATCACATCTGATGTCCCAAAATAGAAATGAAATATGATCCAGAAGGTGATAAGTGAACAAACACAATTGATTCACTGGAGGAGGAGGAGGAGGGAGACGGGTTGGAACATTGCTATTGACTTTGTTGTGTTACACCAGGGGATGGAGGCTGAATGAAATATGTTTAGCTTGAGCCTGAAATGCCAGTCTCAACCCTTTGATTAAAAATAAAACCTGCTGCATCATGGCATGGAACGCTCTCAATCTCCTGCTCCACTTGCAAAAGCATTTTAGGGGGCTGCACCACATTACATCTCAGATATAATAGACTGTGCCTAGATGTAGGTCATGTAAATAGGCCTGGTAAGTGACTGCTTACAGAGGAGCTGACACCTGGTAGTACAGAGAAGGAAATAGAAGATGGGGGGGGGAGGAAATATTTCTGCAAATGTATGGATTATCTAGTATCAGATATGAAACCTGCTAATGACAAAGTGTTAATTATTTCTGGGATCTGGTATCATTTGTAACTCCCAGCCCTGATGAGATCCCATCTGGAATCTTGTGTCCAGTTCTGGGCCCCTCAGTTCCAGAAGGACACAGAGCTGCTGGAGAGAGTCCAGCACAGAGCCACAAAGATGATGAAGGGAGTAGAACATCTCTCTGACGAGGAAAGGCTGAGGGAGCTGGGTCTGTTTAGCTTGGAGAAAAGGAGACAGAGGGGTGACCCCATTAATGTTGATAAATATGTGAAGGGTGGTTTCAGGAGGATGGAGCCAGGCTCTGCTCAGTGGCATCTGGTGATAGGACCAGGGGCAATGGGTGTGAGCTGGAACAGAGGAGGTTCCACATAAATATGAGAAGGAACTTCTTCCCGGTGAGGGTGACAGAGCGCTGGAAGGGTCTGCCTAGGGCAGTTGTGGAGTCTCCTTCTCTGGAGAACTTTAAAACCCACCTGGATACGTCCCTGTGTGACTTGGTTTAGGTGATCCTACTGTGGCAGAGGGATTGGAGTGGATGATCTTTCGAGGTCCCTTCCAGTCCCTAATGTTCTGTGATTCTGTAATTTCCTACTACCCATCAACCACAAAAGTACCCGATTTATAGAATGAAGTATCATGGCAGCACAGAAAGATCACTTTCTAAATTCAAAGGCATACATTTAATTAATTAATGAAAAACCTGTATTTTTAAGAAAATTAGTTTCTTTAAGTGACTAAGCACTCCAGAGCTGTCGCCAGGATGATTTATTCCTATCGTGTAGGCAATACATTCAAATCTTTTACATTTTTACTGAAGATGCTATAAATTAACACCTCAGGGTTATGATATTTAATGAGCTGAACATCAATATTAATAACCAGCTGTGACTGTCATCTATGTTTTATCTGGTCTCGTATCGTACACCGCATTGCCCTGAAAGAGATGTGTATACATTTGAAAAGGTGGGATGAAAAGCGAAGGGACATTGAAGAAAATTCATTGGGAACATCAGCTAATTGCTAATTAGACCCCCCAAAACTCCAGTACCTGCAGTGGTTAATGTACTCTTAGCAGTAGTAAGTCATCCTGGCACGCACAGTTTTACTTAACAGCACAATGGTTCTTTCATATTAAGGGGGAAATAGTTTATGACTTAGTTTCTTACTTGTTATCTCCTTTATTCTCTGACTGAGACGGAGCATTCTGAACGTCATTCAAACCACACTTGTTTTTTCTTACTTGATATCGATTAGCCTGGTCTAACATTTTTGTAATTATTAGATTCCAGAAAGAGTTCAATTATTTCAGGTACTTGGAGATTTATCTACCATCTTTTTCTCTAGGCACTGCAAAAGCAAATCTCAGCTGGCTGTGCACTAATCTTCTCAAAACAAAGCCATTTGCTTTTACATTTGCAGGATAGACACTGGAGGAACGTAGCTTGTGTACTCAGGAGCAAGACTCCTTTGAAAAACCAAAAGATCCTAAGACTTTGAGACGGTCACAAACATTTCTTCTGGGTGAACAGCTCCTTAGCTCTACAAAAAGGCAGCTCTGCACTGCCGAGGTCCTTGCAGTGATACCGTGGTTTGCTTGAGCTCCCCAGAAGAACTGCCGTGTCTCCACACCGATATGTATAAATATGGAAAGCAGCAAGGTCAGAAGGGTGTCTGCAGAGACACGGGGACTCCAGATCCATGAGCACTTGGGTGGCAGCTGCTGCTCCAGCACAGACTGCCTGCAGCTCAGCTGCCAGCTCCAGTCTTGGGTGTGATGCTAATTTCTGCAGCCTGACAGACTCCTGTTCAACTCCTGAGATAGGAACCTACTGTCATCATCAGGGACTTCACAAAGCACCTCACACTTCTTCAACATGAGTGAGATAAGAGCTCCAGCCAAAAGAGGTGCCTAAAGTGCAAGTGAGTTGACATAGGTGCAAGCCTGCGAGCACTTAACATTTACATTTTCTGCGAGCACTTAACATTTACATTTTTTAAAATAATTTTATTATTTGGGGTTTTTTTAGAGGTGGGCAGGGTAGGGTTTTAATTCAGCTGCAGAAGAGGCAAGTGTTGCCCGTGTTATGCAAAAATTGTAGTTCTTGGTAGTAAAAGTGATTAGAATTATTTTCTCTCTTATAACAGTGAAGCCCATTCAGTGGTTTATTCAACTCACAGAATCACCGAACATTAGGGATTGGAAGGGACCTCGAAAGATCATCGAGTTCGATCATCAGAACAGACATTCAAGCTTCTCAAATCAAGAGAAGTCAGAGAACATTTGGAGTAGGAAAGGCTCTTTGGAGATCTTCTAGTCTAAATCCCTGCTGGGAACACGGTCACTTGCAGGTTTCTCAGGGTCCAGTCATGTTTTGAGTATCTCCAAGGAAGGATATTTCGCAGTCTCTCTGAGCAACAAATACCTGTGGCTGGGTACCCTGACAGTAAAAGGAAAGGAAGCTTCTCTCTTACGTTCAGAAGGAAGGGTCACCTCCCTAGAACCCGCTGTGACACTCATCCTGACAAAGCCCACATTGCTGTGTGGGAACCCATTGCTGGCTTGGTGTTCTCCAGGACCACCAGGTCTTTTCTCACAAAGCTGATTTCCAGTCAGTCACCACCCAGTGTGCACTGGTGTATGATCTAATTCTGCTCAGCTACAGGGTTTTGTGTTTCCTGTTGAGTAACACGTAAGGCTCCTGCTGGTCTATTTCTCCAGCCTACCATGGTCCCTCTGAATGACAGGACAGCGCTGGCGTATCGGTTACTTCTTGCCTAGTTTTCTATCACCTGTGAATCCACTGAGGGTGTACTCTGACCCATCACCCAGCTCACTAATTAAGATGTTAAAATGCATCCATCACAGTATTGACACCTGCACTCCACCATCAGTGACAGGCTTCAAGCTGAACTTTAAGCTGCCAGTGGTTATTTTCAGTCTACTTTACTGTCCATGTATTTAGTCTGTCCTTCATAAATTTGTCTGTAAAGACACCTCAGGATACTGTGTCCTGGAGCTGGATGATCCATCCTGTGGTCCCTTCCAGCCCTGACTGATTCTATGATTCCATAAAGCCTGTGTTGTAGGTGCTTAGAACTTCTAGAAAACAACATGGGTGTGTTCCTGTGTGACTTGGTCTGGGTGGTCCTGCTCTGGCAGGGGGATTGGACTAGGTGATCTTTCGAGATCCCTTCCAATCCCTAATGATTCTATGATTCTATTCCCTCTTTGGCAGAAAGCAGGAGGTGCATGTTGCAGGCTGCAGGGGTGAAGTTATAAAGAGCCAGTATCCTCCTGCCTTTCACTAACTGCCTGCTTTCTCTTCTCAGCAAACCTGTACTCTGTCACTGCTCCCAAATCCCCAGCACCTGGTGAGTCTTGGACCAGGAACTGGAATCCCAGTCTCTAAACATTTAGTTTTAATATGGAACCTTAGTTTAAACTGTGGAGCGTCTTCACGTCAAACGTATGTCTCTGCTGACCTCCTGTCAGCCCTGCTGTCTGCCTGTCAGCCCTGCTATCTGCCTGTCCTGCTGTCTGGCTGGCCGGACCAGCCACCAGATGGCGAGTTCGCCTCGCTGACGGGGGCAGCGGGTGCTGGGTCAGAGTGGAGGGGAGGGTTGAAAATGCCCCATCACCACTTTCCCACAGCCACCGCAGAGATCTCCAGAGCACCCCCAGTTTATCCAGTTGACTAATCCTCCATGGACTCCTGTGTTAGATTCTCCGAACCACAGAGCTGCTTGAGAGAGGCCAGTGCAGAGCCACAAAGATGATGAAAGGAGGGGAGCATCTCCCTGATGAGGAAAGGCTGAGGGAGCTGGGGCTCTTGAGCTGGAAAAAGGAGCCTGAGGGGTGACCCCATGAATGTTGATCAACATGGAAAGGGCAGGTGTCAGGAGGATGGAGCCAGGCTCTGCTCAGGGGCACCCATTGATAGGACAAGGGGCACTGGTTGTGAGCTGGAGCAGAGGAAGTTCCACATCAGTGTGAGAAGGACCTTCTTCCCACTGGAAGGAAGTGGAAAAGGAAGCAAAATGCAGGGGGTAGTAGTTTGGGACATGGTTAGGGGATCTTTCAGGGCAAGTATTAACAATCTTGTCATTGCTGTGAATTGCCTTCTGATAATTTTTCGTCTTTCCCTTGCAGACTCTTACCCCGTGAGCCAATATGCAGTAAGTGTGAATCTTTCCTAAGCACCACTTTCCATCCCAGTGTAAATAATGATGTTGTTAAGGGTCCTGTTAAAGAGGGGCAGCGCCTTTGTTTGGATTGAGTGGGTCCAGAGGAGGCCACCTCTCCTGCAAAGACAGGCTGAGGGAGCTGGGGTTGTGCAGCCTGGAGAAGAGAAGGCTCCCTTATAGCTGCCTTCCAGTACCTGAAGTGGGAGGTTACAACAAGGCTGGAGAGGGGCTGTTTACAAAGTCCTGGAGTGATAGGACAAGGGGCAGTAGCTTCACATTAGAGAAGGGGAGATTTAAATTAGATGTTAGGAAGAAGTTCTTTAGCAGGAAGGGGGTTGAACACTGGAACAGCTTGCCCAGGGAGGGAGTTGGGACCCCATCCCTGGAGATATTCAAGGGGAGGCTGGACAAGGCTCTGGGCAACCTGATTTAGTTGAGGATGTCCCTGCTCACTGCAGGGGGGTTGGACTAGATGACCTTTGGAGGTCACTTCCAACCTGAGCCATTCTGTGATAAACAAGATTAGATGATCTTTCGAGGTCCCTTCCAATCCCTAATGTTCTGTGATTCTGCGATCTGTACAGGTTTGTCCTCTGATACTTATCTCACAAGTGAACAGGAAAAATACCTTGTTGGGGGTTTGCTCAGAAAGTTTTACCTCCAGCATCTGTCTTTGTTACCAGTGTCGCACTCTGCTGAAAGGTGCTGCTGAACTTCAGCACCGCAGAATGCAGCTGCAGCACTTGTGGCCAAGAGTCACATTGACCAATAGATGGATTCACACAGGTTCATCAGCATCTACACTGTGGACAAGGCAGTGGAAGTTACCAAAGCATCCAAGCAGATCCAGAACACTGGACTTCAGTGGAAGTGAGGCACATTCTTGCAGGTGTCCTAACAAAATTGATGAGTTTAGCTTAAAACCACTATTTTTAAACATGTCCTTGAGTGACACATTGGCCTGGTTCAGAGACACAAGTTCCCGTATCACTTAGGCCCTTTGGAACTGGCAATGGTGATGCTGTGAAGTAAGTGATGTTATTGTGAGTGCCTGTGGCCGAAGGATTCTGTAGCTCCATTGCGATCTTCGGTGTTGCTTTTGCATTCACCCCATTTCTTGCAGTCACAGCTTACATTCACCCCCAATTCCACTTCTCTCTTTGTGTTGGCAGAAGATCATCCTGACCACTGACAGCGCGGCAGAAGAGAAGGAGTTGATTGACAGAACCCTCCCTCTGGAACCGAACAGTGTGCTCCCTGCCACAGAGAAAGCCTGTAGTCCTGATCAGAGTCTGACTGAGGTGACACAGAGCAGTGGAAACGCCCCAGAGTGCCCGATCGATTCTCGAGTGAGAGACCACACAAATAATCGAATCGGTGAGTCTTGGGGGGTTTTGGCTGGTTGGGTTTTCCCCCCTCCTCTTTTCAGCTTTTCAGCCATGGACACGTAATGACGCTCTAAGATTGTTAGTAAGCTGCAAAGTGTCCAAAGCTTCCACCAAAGATTGGAGCTGGCACAGTCTTCATAGGCTGGACTTGATGACCTTAGTGGTCTTTTCCAACCTCAGTAATTCTGTAGTTCTGTAATTCTGTCTACATGAGACATTTTGGCAATGTTTCCAGACCCAACGTTGAGGTTATTTGAAGGTGGTTTTTTCTTTATTACCGGAGCTGCCCTGTCCTTACTTAATGCCCTTTGTGGTTTTTAACGTGAGTGATGGACTTGGGATGAATGTGACGACCCAAATATCTCCAAGCACTTGCGAGCAATAACCTCCAGTGATCTGCAGCAGCCTTCTAAATAAAATGTAGTGGTCCAAGACATAGCAAAGGCCTTAGTTACCCTTTGTAAAGGTCAACAAGTTGGCCATGAGGGTCAGTTATATCCCAAAAAATGTTGTAGTTGATTGTCCACTGGGAAAAACCCCCATTTCTTCGCTTGTCCCAAGACCCCAGGTAATTATCCAGAATTTTTGCACAGTGCTGATCCTTGCCCAGAGGCTGCAGGTATAGCTGCTTCTTGAAACAGCAGGAACATAAACCTCGGATTCTCCATATCTGTCTTCCCCAGATCTGTTTAATTGCTGGTTCCAACCGACTCGTGTGCCTGTCTTGCTGCCCTTTCTACTGTGTCTTTCTCCTGTAGTCACAGCTCCTTTGCAGTGGCTTCATCGGGGATCTGTCTGATGTAAAATGCCCAGCCCCACCGACAGCTGTGCAAAGCCAGGCAGCGTAGTATGAAATGGGCAGCTGCCTTCATCACCGAGTATGTTCAGTGCTTTGACTTCAAAATCAAAAGCACCTTATAAATAAACAACTAAATGGACAAATTACAACACATGAGTGCCAAAAGCTTCACCGCGTTAGAGAACTCCTTGTTTTCATGGTGGTAGGCTTGACCTCTCTGTCTCTGAACAGAGAAGAGAAGAATGGGGACAGGGAGAAGCAAACAGAGCCCTAAACACAATTACTGCATGAAAAGGAGCCACCTCTAGGGTCAGCAGTGATTGGTAACTACTCTCAGCCCTCCTTTTTTCCTTCCTCAGAAAAACTATACATCCTGAAGGCCGACACTGTTATTGTGGGGTCCATTTCAGAAGTGCCTAGTGGCAAGAACTGTGCTGCTAGAGGATGCGAAAGTAATCTTGATGCCCAGGAAAACACGGAAGAGGAACTGGCAGAGCACTATCCAGAGCAGGAAACAGAGTCTTTTCCATGGGATGATGTAATGGTTCCTGTGGAAGAAGAGGGAAAGGAATTTCATCACCCCACCACTGCCACTGACAAGTGGTAACCCACTGAGAAGATGGTGGAGTGACAGAAGCATCCAGTGTGACACTAAGGCTGAATCTACGAGAAGGGAGGCAAATGCGCAGTGCCTTAGGTGATCTGAAAACCCCAGTCAAACACTGAAACACATTCAAACAAGGAGTGTTAGAACTGATCCTGTCTAGCAAATGGGAGGATCTTCCCAACCATTGCTCTTCATAGCCGATGTCCCTCTCTCTCTCTCAGTGTCATGCTGAAAACAAATTTGAATCAAAGCTACAAAATTCAGAGGACATATGGATGCCAAATGAGGTCTCACAGCTGGCTTTCTCCCCTTAAAGGAGTGGATTGAAAACGCTGTCCGATTGCTTATATTAACGGTGAAAATTCTGCCCAGAATTGCAAGACTGAGACTCAGCCACGTTTCATGTGTTGGTTGTCTCCTAGTGGTACCGATGCTTCCTGTTTTTTCATATATTTTGCAGCATGTGGTGTTTTCCCTGAGGTCTCCAATCCTGACCAAAAGTCATGATAGTTTCAGTTTTCCTTGACACGAACAGAATCCTTTAAGATCGTGGACATCATACTTCTTCAGGCAATAGGATGAAAAGGTGTCTCGCAGGCTCAGAAAACAGAAGGCAAATAAAAACAGTTGAAGTTCACTGTACTTCAGGCCGTTCTTTCTAAGTTTTGAAGTCTGTTTGACTGTTTTTTCACTACTTCATGTCATCAGGAAGGGTACAAAGTGGTCTGTCCTGATAGAAGCACAACTGGCTGAGCATGTGGATGTTGGATGAACTATAGGTGTGGAGTCTGGGAGAAGGGAAAAGAAGAAAATAAATGAGTTTCCTACCAAAAGGAAGGGCTGACAGACAGGCACAGCAGTTATTTCCCTATTACTTAGTTAATATCTGCTTGTTTTGGAATTGCTCGTGATCATCAGGGTGACATTGGTTTGCATGTCTGTGAAAAAGCATCTGGGTTTCAGTCAGCTGGCTGGTGGTGTGCCATTTCTTGATCTTTCCTGCTGATAACAGTAAATGTAACTGCTGACTGCATTTTTGCGCAGGAGGACAACAGGAAATGAGCGAGATGACAAAGAAAAGAACCGCAAAAACAATTACTTGCTTCGTAGTTTTCCCTGGACAGAGCGTGCTGTCGTAACAACCGTGTGCAGCTTCGGTGTCTTTTGCCTTGGACACACAGAAAGGAACCTCAGTGCACAGAAAACACCTTCTTGGGCCACACTAGTAGTACAAGCCCAACGTTTTATCTCTGAAAGTCACAGCAAGACATGTTGTTTGGGAGGAGCACATAGGCTGGGGTAGTAGCTATTTGCAGTCCTCGAAGCTCTGGACTGTTACTGCACTATGAACGTTGAAGAGTTTCTCCCAGCCTGTAGTGTTCATTCATACTACCACTGATTTTTCTTCTCTTCTGAATGTCCTGGTACAATCTGTCTCTGTAAGCACTTGTGGCAGCAGACTACAGGTGTCTTTCACTGTTTGAAGGAGAACTTTTACCGCTTTTAAACTGACCTCCGAGTGCTGCCAATTCTATTAAAGAATTTAGTCCAGTGCTGAGTTGCTTTTACCATTCTTGACTGCATCTTCCTCAGATGCTGAGTTCCCATCGCTTTACTTTTCTCTTGTAAGTTAGATGCTCCAGTTCCTTGGTCATTGTAGTTGACTTCTTCTACATCTTCCCTAATTTTACTAACTTACTTCTGGTCATCTGGAGGTCAGGACCAAGCACTGTGGTGACCCAAGGTTTTAAATAGTGGCAAAATGATCCTGTACTTTTGTTCTCAACACATCTCTGGGTGATGCCCCCCACTTAGCTTTTTCTGTCAGACTCTGGAACCGATTGCCCAGAGATGCTGAGGCTGCCCCCTCCCTGGAGGTGCTCAAGGCCAGGTTGGATGAGACCTTGAGCAATCAAGATTGGTTGAGAGGCGTTGCTGCCCGTGGCAGGGGCTTGGATTAGATGAGCTCTGAGGTCCCTTCCAGCCTGAGCCAGTCTATAATTTCAGGCATGGCTCCAAGATGGCTTTTCTGGTTGACAGCTGCTAGATATGAATTCAACACCATGTAGAGCTGGTTCAGATTATTTATTTTATTAGATTATTGACTTGTGTTTTCAGTGTAGAAGCTCATTTACCTCCTTTTCATGAGTTGCATCTGGCTGTATCTGTCTTTGATGTGTCAGAACTAGCTGGAGAAGTTTAGCTTTGCCTCACTGTGTCTGTACTCTCTTCTCTAGAAGATTGATGAAGATATTGATCAAAGTGGCTCCATCAGTCTCACCTGCAAACTGTTCTCTACCCTGGAAAATTACCATTATGCTGTGCTCTTTCCTTCTTGACTTTTAAACAGCCATAACTTTCGTGTCCTGTAGCATGTTAGCACATTTCTGAAATGACCTTTCCTGCCATCCTAGGACGACTTTGTTTTGCCACCACCTTCTTTGTGAGGAGCCTTGTCAAAGGCTTTATGAAAACCTCCCTGTAGAAGGTTCCCTGGATCTTGTTCCGTTAAGCCTCACCATGTAAGGGAAGGTATCTTGTCAAGATTTTGTGTTGGAAGAAATCAATCACCAGCAGTTCTATGAGATGAAGAAAGACACAGCATCAGCATTGCTCATTTTAAGGGCTTGAACAGAAGGTCAAGTCACTGAGAACTGACATAAAGCAGCAATGCAAAGAAGAAGAAAAAACTTGAGTATCACAGAATCGTCATGGCTGGAAAGGACTAGTCACCCTTTCCTCACTGATATTTCGGGGTAGTTTATAGTTCTCCAGTGCTGCAGCCTAGAAAAACACGGGAACTTCTGTTTCATTTTAGAGACATCAGTGCCTGTACCCACAGCTGGTGAATATCCAGGTTCACCTGGCTGTGACTGTGCTGGGGTGGGCTGTATTCACAGCTGATTTGAGTATCTCAGCTCTGTGTGTAATTAAGCTGCTCTAGTAACCAAGGTTCCTTGATGAATGATGCGCTGCAACCTGCTGGCTGGATACAGAGGCTGGCTCGGTAACGCTGGGCATCTCTGAATTAAACATCACGAGGCTTTTAAGCAGCAGACCCTTGCGTTTCAGTGCATCAGCCGCAGGGAAAATACAGCTTTGTAAGAGAACGTCTCAAGAGTTACCGAGCAAGGGGAGCTTCTCCGAAGAGCGGAGCAGGTCTGAGCTGACGTTAGAGCCTCTCTGTGTTGGACTTCACGGTTGAACTCGATGATGTTAGAGGTCTGCGAGACGCGGGGGCGGTGCCGTGGTTAGTGCCGGAGCCGAGGGCTCGCTGAGGCTGCCGGTGGGGCACCGGCGCGACTGCAGCGACCTTTCCCACGGGCTCTGCCCTGCCGAGGCGCCTCCGCTAACGCGGGTCGCGGACCCCGCGCTGACTCCTCGCGCCCCGGGGCCTCGCGCCGCGCCCCGCCCGCGCTCGCGCTCTCCCTGTGCGGCGGGATGGGCGCGCGCTGGGCGCTGCTGGCCGCCATCCTGCGCGCTGCGGGCGGACGGGTGAGTGCGGCACTGGGGGCACTGGGGGAGACTGGCGAGGGTGGAGTGGGGTGGAGGGGCTACCCGCCTCTGCGGGATCGCGGTGGGGCAGTGCTGGGGCACTGCTGGGGCAGTGCTGGGGCAGCGGTGCCCTTCGGCCCCTCCAGCTCGGTGTCACCCCCTCAGCATCTCCCGCCCGGCCCGAACGCCCTCAGCGCTCATCCCGCTGCCTTTGCCCGTGTCTTTGTTACTCCCCGGCTTCCCAAACCGGTCTCTAACCCTTTTTTCCTAAGTTACTGGTTCCATCTAAGCGCCAGGAGAAACTTTTTCAGGGTGCGAGTAGCAGAGCCCTGGCCCGGGCTGCCCGGAGCACCTGCGGAGTCTCTGCTCTGGGGACATCCCAGACCCGCCTGGACGGTTCTTGTGGGGTCTGCTCTGGGGGATCCCACTCTACTTGGACTAAATGATCTCCAGAGGTCTTTTCCAACCCCATCACTCTAGGACTCTGTGATTTTATTCCACTGGAAGTGGGTTGATTTTCTGAGGGGCTTGTCAGAGTATTTGCAAAAGCCGGAGCCAGGCTCTTCTCAATCATCTAGTGGTAGGACAAAGGGCGGTGGGTGTGAGCTGGAACAGAGGAGGTTACAGCTAAATAGCAGAAGGAATTTCTTCCCAGTGAAGGTGATGCAGCACTGGAACAGGCTGCCCAGAGGGGTTGTGGACTCTCCTTCTCTGGAGATATTTAAAACCCACCTGGATGTGTTCCTGTGTGACTTGGTCTAGGTGATCCTGCTCTGGCCGGGGGATTGGACTGGATGATCTTTGGAGGTCCCTTCCAGTCCCTAATGTTCTGTGATTCTGTGAGTGCAGCTAACACCTGTATTCGACCCTGTCACTAAGCAGGTGAAGCTGGTTGTGCTCTGATGGGTACCTAAAATGATTCCCTGTTCACTTAGAAAAGCCTTTAATTGACACCTGAAGTGTGATGTAGCTCTTCTCCTTTACATCCAGGTACCACTGTGTGGCTAGTAACACTTTTAACTAGAAGGGGCTGCCCAGGGAGGTTGTGGAGTCTCCTTCTCTGGAGGCATTTAAAACCTGCCTGGTCATGTTCCTGTGCGACTGGATCTAGGGGATCCTGCTGTGGCAGGGGGATTGGACTGGA
>JAOXOE010000001.1:27030813-27063086 GCA_028565055.1 Phoeniculus purpureus | reverse complement strand
AATATCTCCAGTGAAGGAGACTCCACAACCACCCTGGGCAGCCTGTTCCAGTGCTCTGTCACCCTCACTGTGAAGAATAAAATTAATGCCTAAATGAAAGAGACATTAAACCAATTCATACTTTGATGTACTTCCCAAGTCTTTGTAGAAATCTGTTATTAAAAATGTGATTTTCTTTAAGTGTTACTTATCTTCAAGAGAGACATTTTTGGACCTTCCCACACAAGTACGAAAAAAAAATAAATCTAGAGATATGTTTCTAGAAATCTTATTTGCATTTGATTTGTGAACCAGGAACTGGTCACCTGTGAAGCTGTCATATGTGAGCAACTCCTCTCTCAGTGGGAAAGTGTTTGCCCTGCCAACATACACAAATTACAGGCTATTCCGTGGCTAACCATGAGCTGATCCTATTGTGGCAAAACTCTATCTCTGCTTTTGTTGTCAGGGAGGACTGTTTAAGAATTAATTTGTACTCAGTGACAGCAGTTTCCTTAGCTTCCAGGTACTGAACACAGAGGAGCACGTCTGCATCAGTGTTGTTGTCTTATAAGGAGCATCCTTTTAACGTGAGTGTCTCAGCTGTCCCCTTTATGGGGGTTTCTTTTGCCCTGTGGAGCTACCTTGGATGTCCATGCAGGGGACAGCTGAGACACATGTGGTTTCTCCTTGCTTCCAACAAGGTTTGTCCATTTCTTTGGGGAAAAAAATGAGACCACTTGAAAATCAAAGTGGTGGTTTGGGGTTTTTTCTGAACTATTTGTTTGTTTCTTTAGCATCTATCTGGCTTCAGTAACACCTTCATCTTCACCCAGCTAGCACAGACAAGCAGGAAGAGAGAAAATGCAATTTTGTCAGTCTAAACTAAACTGCATTAAAACAGTAGGTGGGTTAGTAGTTCTGTCAACTGGTTTCTGAAAAGGAACTCCACTTGTTCCAGCTGAAAACACTGTCTTCATGAAAGACTAAACAGGCAGGATCAGCTGACATGGTTTAAATTTTGCTATTCGTGGTAAATGGAAAATAACTGAACTCATTAGGATAGACAGTGTTATCAGGGGCTTCTCTGCCACTGACTCTGGCTCTGCTACAGACCTGGGCTGCCAAAAGGAAAAGATGCCTTGGACTCTGAGATTGGTGGGCTACTAATTAACTACCAGCAAATGCAGATTGTTTTTTTTTCTCTTCCCCTTCACATGTATTAATGATCACTACAGATTCTTTTGCATGGAGAGCAAAAAGGGACATGGGGCACTGGGTGTGAGCTGGAACACAGGAGGTTCCACATCAATATGAGAAGGAACTTCTTCACAGTGAGGGTGACGGAGCACTGGAACAGGCTGCCCAGGAGAGTTGTCGAGTCTCCCTCACTGGGGATGTTTAAAACCCGCCTGGACGTGTTCCTGTGCAACTTGGTCTAGGTGATCCTGCTGTGGCAGTGGGATCGGACTGGATGATCTTTCAAGGTTCCTTCCAATCTCTAATGACTCTATGATTCTACGATTCATTACAAGAAGTTATAGCAGGTGAATGTTAGGAAGAAGATTTTGGATTTTGGACATTTCATCGTGAGCATTTTTCACTAGATCTTTTTTTTACAAAAACTGAGTCTAATGTGGAAACTATCAGGTGTCCCACTTGTTTTATGAGGGTAAAAAAAAAGCGGCTCTCTGCTTTTTCTCTGTTTTAATAGGCACCATTTCAATCCCTTAGCCAACACCGCACCACTTGCAATAACCACAATATCCTCCTGTATTTGGAATGTCAAGTGATTCTCTAAATGATAAATGCTGAGCTCCTGCTATCTCCGGCTCTATTAATGTGTGAGCTATATTACTCACTTTGCAACAAGACACTGCAGGAACTGCACTAATAAAGTGTCAGCAACACAGATCAGTTTTGCTTCTCACTACTGTGCCTGACAACCCACATGAAGCCCATGAGAAGAAATGGGCTTCCTCCAGTGCAAAGAAGGGCTTCCTCCTCCATCTCTGCAAAGGCTCATCTCTGTTTCCATTCTAAGGAAGGAAAGGGGAGTAACTGTAGGTTCCAGCTGCAGCACCTGAGATAAGGGGCATCAGTGGCAACATAGCTATGAACTGGTTACCCTTTTGTCAGGTAAAAGGTGATCTTTACTATCCATCTTGCAGATGAGGGTGAGGAACTGTCTCCTCAAAGAACCTGTAGTACACATGAGGATAAAAAGGTCACACCCTTTGCTCTCTTCCTATTGTTGTAAGCCATCTCTGCTACTTGTTAGGAGTTGATTAAAACTTCTTGGATAGTTAAGAAAAGCCTTTGAGTGAAAGTGACCCCTTAAGTGTGTGTTGGCAAACACCTCAGAGCAAGTCAGGACACCTACAGAGACAGAATAAAGGAGACAATGGATAGACAGCATCCAAGTCACACACAGGGTGTGTGCATCTCCCTAGAGTAAATGAAGTTCTAATGTCCCAGATATGAAGGGTTTTATCAGTTTCCACTAGAGTTTCCTTTTAGTTTGTCGCTAGAAGGAAAGATCCATGAACTGATGAAGAAAACACCCAGGTTTCACAGAATCACAGAATGTTAGGGATTGGAAGGGACCTCCAAAGATCATCCAGTCCAATCCCCCTGATACAGCAGGATCATCTAGATCAAGTTGCATAGGAGCATATCCAGGTGGGTTTTAAACATCTCCAGAGAAGGAGACTCCACAACCCCCCTGGGCAGCCCCTTCCAGGGCTCTGTCACCCTCACTGTGAAGAAGTTGCTTCTGATATTTATGTGGAACCACCTCTGTTCCAGCTCACATCCACTGCCCCTTGTCCCATCACTAGATTTATTTTCAGGATACATGTAAGATGGAGAAGCAGTAAAGCATGGGATTTATTTCTCTAAGGAAGACAGCAATCTTCAGATTTACAAGGGACGTAGAAAAGTAAAAGGACTTTAAAATGTTTGCATGTGGTGTTTAGAATCACAGAATCATTAGGGACTGGATGGGACCTCGAAAGTTCATCTAGTCCAATCCCCCTGCCACAGCAGGATCTCCTAGACCAAGTCACACAGGACTTGTTTAATGAATTGTAGTCTGAGATCCTGGTACAATGATCGTGGTGAGTGAACAGAGAGAAATTAGAAAGAAAGTTCAGATTACTTCAAAACGTTCAGTTTACTGAGCTGCGGTTCTTGTTGAATAGAGAGGAGCAAAGACCAGAGGATTTGACCCACTTTGTGAACACGAAAAAGCCGCGTTCTATTCTGCCAGCGTAGTCCAGCCTCCATCAGAAATACACAGGTGGATAGAGAGGCATTAAGCAGGATTTGTACATTGAGCAGGTGCTAATGGAATTTTTAGACAGAAATTCCTCAGCTTGTGAGTGTCAGCTGCCTGCCCTGAATGCTGAAGTGCTGTGGGCTGTAGGCTCCTCCGGTGTAAGACATCAAACCACGATACAGTTACTCCGAACCACAGTGAAACTGCACCTGACCTCAGTGATCAGACAGGTGTCAGCACAAAATAACTCATTTAAAACTAAGATCCCACAGCCACGAGTAAATAGCCAGTGACCAACCTGCTGGCCTTTTCTAATCTTCAGTTAATTATACTAGTCACATTATTTAAGAAGCAGCCAAATATCTCCTGTCACTTAGGGTGCTGGATTCCATAACTTGCCAAACCTTTGCACAAACAAATTCTCTTCAGATCAGAGCACAATTCCTCAATACAAGTCGTTGCTGCAAATGTAGGCACCGGGGAAATAGTGTTCAGTGATTCCTAAGCTCCAGTGCACTTGGCTTTCTGTTCGACTCGTAAACCTGCGCTGAGGCGCTCGTGGCTGATGTGTGGATCTCCACAACCAGCAATGAGTTGCATAACCAAAGAACAACTCACATACCCCCTTCCACCTCAGTTACATAATAGGATAGGTCTGATTCCACGCTCTCCATTATGACCAAAGCTTATGTGGACATTATCAGAGGTATGTCACCTGTATGAGGCTGCAACGTCACTAGTTGCGTCAGCTCCTGAGCCCTTCCACGACTTTCATGTTACGTGACACCTTACAGGAAATTCTGTGGTGTTCTACAGCACAAATCTCTTTCCTCTCATCCTTTCCATGATGATCCTGAAGAAACAGTGAGCTGGAAGCTATACAGCGTTCTTTGTCTCAAGACCACAGCTCTAATAAAACTGCCCTCACCTTGTATGTTCATTGAACCTTGTTTCTGCCAAGGCAAAGGATGGTTCTTTTTGTCTGTACTACTTATTGCTTTGTTGGATAGGTTTAAATTCTCAGCCAGTTTACACATTCTTAGACCTTCTTCTCCCTTGATGTTTTCTCCACTGATGCTAAGAAGATACCATATCTCCTCTCAGCCTTCAGGCTAAGAAGACCAGTCTTTCAGTTGCCCTGTGTGAGAGAGATTCACAGTTCCTCTTTTATCTAATCACAGACCTTCCTGACTCTTTCTTCTCAAGAGCAGCTTTGTATGAGCTGAGTGATCAGAAACAAAGGCATGCAGCATTCCAACTGCGTTTTCTACACTGGAATGAACTTTTTTCTACCTCTTGCCCCTAAACATCACGTTCTTCAGTGTTCCTGCCTTCCCTCAAACTGAGCTCCTCACAGTGGACTGCCAGCACAAGCATGTCTGGCTAATATAAAATGCCTTGCATCTCCGAGCTTGGAGTCACAGACCCATATTCCTCGCCTGCAGCGGCAGCTGCCAGGAAGGGGCTTTGCCTGCTTAGCAGCATGAGGACAAGGGATGAGCAGGCAGAATTTATTGATCCTAGGGCTTGACTGAACCTGCCTCAAGGACATCAGAGGTACTGGTCTGCAGAGAGGCTTTTCTGTACCCTCTTTTATGTTTCAGGACATGAAAGCTCTTCCAGTAGAAACTTCTGGTCCTGCTGTCACTGCAGCAACCGAGGGACGACTACACAGTGTCAAAGCCTTCATTTCCCAGTCCCTCAGACAAATGAGAGCACTGGTCTCTGTATCATCCGTCTCCCTGCTGCACCTCTGAAATGATCAACTCTGTCTCTGAATGCAGATACCTGCACTCAGTGAGATCAGTGGGACAGGTTCCTAGCCTGCCCAGAGGCCACTGCTCAAGCTGTCCTACTTGGCACATGAGTGCCAGAGCTTCTCCAAGAGCCCCCAGATGGAGCATTGCATCGGAGGAGGGCACAGTAAAACAGTGCACGCAGTGTATGTGAACAACCCTGCTAGACAACCTCAGCTACAAGAACATTTAAGAGTGCAAATAAAGCTGTCCCGAAGTCATTCGAGTCTTTTTATCATACCAGAAAATTAAGGAATTAAAAGAATATACTGGCAAAAGTATTCTGAAATAGCTCTTGACTGTGACAAGATGTCAAGCTCTCCTAGGGAACTGCAGGCACATTTCAGCCCGCAGATGCGGAGTCAGTTTGCTGCTAGAGAGATGCCACTTTGATACGAGGCATTCTGCCTTTCCTTCCACGAGAAGTGCCTGGCAATGCCCTCAAAATGGACAAACTGGCTTCTGAACTCACTGCAGCCCCAGGCACCTGCATCCATTCCACGCTCTGACTTTCCCTTTCCCAAAACGCTGACCCTCATTGCAACCAGGAACTTCAGCATGAGGGACACTGAAGGAAGCTGCCGGGAGTCAGGTTTGGGTTCCAGAGCCCGGCGTGTGAAACGTGTGTGGGTATTTTCCGTCTGGTTGGCCGTGCCTCCCTGTACCTGCAGCACTTGTGTGGAGGAAGCAGAAATAAGAATAAACAATGCTGAAGGACCAAAAGGGCTTCTCTCGTGCTGAGCGCAGGTACCCAGGGCAGGAGCACACCGATTTATATGTTGTATTTTTGCTTTCCGCTCACATGGGCTTTATGAGGAACCATAAAATGGAAGCTAGAGTAATTAAGAAAGAAGGAATACAAGATCTGAGAAAGAGTTGTTGATTCTGCTGGTTGGCATCTCTTCATATTCCACTGGAGCTTACGTTCGTTTACTGGGGCTCTTGCCCATTACACTGGTAATTCTGCAGCTATTCAGAACAAGGCAGAATAGGAGGGATGAAAAGGAAAGGAGCAAGGAAAGGGAAAAAGACTGTTGAAGCTCAATCAGCAAAGACTGAAATGACATAAATGTGTTTCCCTGTTGCAGCAACTGACACAGATAAAATGTAATGAAAGGAAGAAAATCAATTGTTTTCCTGATGAATGAGCTGGTGAAAATTATTCCCTTGGAGACCACAAGAAGGAAAATCATACTTAGGCTTGTCTGAATCACAAGAAACTACCTGGAATACTCTGAGACTAATGTGGCTCCTCTCTGCTCATTATTCACCGCAAAATCTCACAGATACTTTCATTCCTTAGAAGACTTTTCTGCATTGCCAAAGATGGACAAGCCCCGAAGTGCAATGAGTTTTAGAGGGTAACTCAGGTGGGTTCCAAGGACAGTCCTGTTAGCACTCACCTGCTGCAGAGAACAGGCAAAGTGAACAAAGCCTTATGAGAAGATGCTGCAGAATCAAAGACTTGCTGCTTAATGGCATAGTTTGTTTTTTTATAAAGTTCACGTTGTCTTGTCCTATCAACAAGCAACTATCTGTCTTGCCAGAGAGCCACTTAGTGTCTGGTTCTTGGAAGCAGTGCAATTCATTGCTACGCTCTGCAGGTTGGCAGGGTACAGAATCACTTTCTCAAAATACAATAAGAAAATGAAATCCCATTTTAAGAAGACTGTTGCTTCAAGTATAGATTTCAAGTTTCACCTGAAAAGTGGTCATGAACCAAATAGGTCCACGTGAGCCATTAAGACAACAGTCACACTCTTGTTCTCGTGATTCGAAAACACCCTATTTTCACTAAGAGCTTCATGTGTTGTATTAGGAAGCAGATGAAACCATTCCAACATAAGAGTGAACTTTTCCACTGGTGATGTTGTGGAACTCCACAACAAACTGTGTCTCAACATGGTCTTATTCAGAAGGATGGACTGAACAGGCCACCCACTCCATCCTTTCCAAGAGCAGATGGCTCGCTCTCTGGACACGCACGTCGCTGTGCTGCTGAACTGTCCCTCCCTACAACAGTCAGGAGATTTGAGATAACGAAGAGTAGCTCTGTCCTTGCTGAGCCTGGGACAAGATAACAAGAGAGCGTTTTGACCTTGAGCCTTCCAGATGGCTTCAGCAACAAGAACAAAGAGCTACGAGACTGGCTAGAAGACTGGCGGATGGGGCAGCCTCCACTGTGAAATGAAGCACGGGGTCAGTGCTCACCATTCAAAGGTGGCTTCTCAGCAAGAACTTTGGAAGCTTCTCTCGCTGAAGGATCAACAAGGATCAGAAGATTGCAGGATAAGTTTGCAGACAGAATCACAGACTCACAAAACATTAGGGATTGGAAGGGACCTCCTGTGACATCCTTTGGCACCACACTGGCTGGGGTGCAGATCCTTAGCCACGCATAGGTAAGTGTGTGCTCCATAATAACTGCCTAGGTCACTCAGCCTCCATAAGCTCTGCTGTCCGTTAGGTCTAGTCATGGGGAACCCATGTAAATTGTCACCTGTCAAATCAGAAGAGCTATGGCCTTCATAAGTCAAAGCCATCTGGGGGTTATGTCAGAAAGTGATTAGACTGGAGTTCTGCCAGAGACTCTCATTCGTGGGTGTGCACGGAGTATTTTACATGGATAACTTTGTAAGGGAGAGCCAGAAGAGGGACCCAAGGGCAGAAAACAACATGAACCATAAAGTTCTCATCAAAATTCTACATCTTAGGGTTACTTCTGCTGAATTTGTTCTGTTCTGAAAGCCAGCCAGTGCACAGGGTTGTCCTGTTATGAAATATCTGGTGTCTAAACCATCTCTGCTTAAGAATGACTGTGTCCCTGTGGCGCCAAGACTTACAGAGTAGGGTCCTGTGGACAAAGAGGTAAGAAAGAAAAACTAAGAACATTTCATGTTAACTACTTTTATCATGAAGTCTCTTTCTTTTCAAACGATCTTACTTTAATACATCTTATTGATATTTCCAGATCCTTTTGAGGTTAGACTCTTCTAAACTGTGTTAGAAGTATGCTTGATTTTATAACTTGGCTTTGCCGTATGCAAAGTTATAAAATAAATCCCTGCTGGCAGAGGCTTTTCAGGCAACAATATTCTAGAATTGAAGAATTGAACAGGTTACTCCCTTACAGAGACCAAACCCTCAGTCTGATCTTGGGGTGAGTGTACAGAATTAGGAAGGAAATAAGACAACTGATGTTTCTCCAAGTCCTTTCTGTCACTAGAGTGGTGTGATGTGAGAGAAGAGGAATATTTTGCTGTTTGTAATGTTTTCTGAATGTTAACTCTGCTGATAGCCAAATACCCATTGAAGGTAAAAGCAGCACTTCAGGAACACAGCAAATTTACTAGTAGTTTTTACAAGTTCTAGATTCCGATAACGACTTTTTCCTTCTGAACAAACACCACTCTTCAAAAAAGCCATGCACTATGACAACTGAAATATTAAAATACTGGGAAACCTCTGCAACCTATCAAACCTTTCCCTGCAATTTCTAATACAAGGCAGCAATTATTAGGAACTTATTAGGACAATTACTAGGTTTGTAGACAGATAATTTGTGTTATAAAGAGCAAAACTGAAATCCAGCCCTATTTTCACTGATCTGGGCAGAGACGAGATTTCCTCTGATCTCCCAATACTTTAAAAACAGTTACTATACCATGTAAGTCTGAATCTTCATGACTCCTGTTTTACATCCTAAAATAGAGGCATCACAGATTGCTAGTCAAAAGGAAACCTTCTGGGTGAAACAAGAAACTCACTCTCTTCTTCGTATTACTGTCTGCACATAATTGTCGTCCTACTGAAAATGCGTACGATCATTTATTTTGCAGAGTCATATGAATATCTGTCTGTCTGTCTGTCTATCTAATGTATTTTTATCTCTCTATCTAATGTATATTTATCTATCTATCTATTTATCTATCTAATATATCTTTCTATATATATCTCTACCTATCTACATATCTATCTATTTATCTAATGTATCTATCTATGTATCTATGTATCTTTATCTATGTATCCATGTAGCTATCAGTCTGTCTAACTCTATCTGTCTATATCTATGTCTATATGTGCTGAGGCAGACCTCAGCACAGTGAAGAAGTAAAATGCTCTTCCTGCACAGTAACTGCACAAAGCTTTCACATAGAGCTCCTGTGTAAAATACCAAGTCAGATAGGGCAGTGACTGTCTCGGGATGAACCACCACCAGAAGACAATGGGATTCTTAGCAATGATCAGTAAAAATGTCTGGCTAAGTCTTACAATTGGTTCTTACTGCAGATGGTAACACTTACTGAAACAAAACGGCTCAGAAGGTGTCATGCAGAGCTTTTTCTTTCTCCAGACTTCTCTCCAAATGACTGTCGTGGTGCAGGATGTTTCCAAATGGATCACAGACTCATAGGACATTAGGGATTAGAAGGGACCTTGAAAGATCATCCAGTCCAATCCCCCTGCCACAGCAGGACCACCTAGACCAAGTTGCTTTTCAGCCTAGAACAGACACGAACGCATTATTCCAGGCAAATTCTAGTGTCTAGATCTTTCACTCATTCTAATCTTTAAGACATCCTAGTGTTCCAAAAAGGCAAGAATTTCCATGAAGGTGCACTCTTCCATTTTGTGTGAAGCATATTCTGCGGGTATCAGCCATCTGCATTGTGTCCTTTGGGCCAGAGACATCTTTAGGGCAGAAATACATTGCCAAAGTTTTCTTAAGGAGATTACTCACATGTCTAATTCTGACTTACAGACGGCATTGTTTTTCTTGAATGATAGCAAGCACAATAAAGGGATGTTGAACTCTGAGGGTTTGATGTTCTCCCTCTGTAAACCACGCTGAACTCTTCTGCAGTGCGCCAGTTTTTAACTAGCCACAAATCCAAGCATTTCTCACATTCAAGAAAAGATAATTATCCCCATGACACAAGTTAATGTCTGCTAGGCAATAATCTTTTCCCCATTCCATTTCTTCAGTGAAAAGCACTATTGCAAACAACTAATTTTTGGAAAATAAGGAGCTAGTAAAACAGAAACCCTCTTCCTCAAGCCTCTTCTCTCCTCTTGCAAGAAAAAACAAGTGAGAATAACACACAGCAGACCTACCTATGTCTCTCTGCCAAACCTGTTGATAATTCAAAGTATATCAGGGTTTCCTCTAGCTTGAATTGTTAATGTAGACAGAAAATTTGTGTTAGTAATTAAAGGATGATTAAAAACATAGAATCCTTCAGCTTGGAACAGACCCCTGGGATCATTGAGTCCAACCATCAATCCTACTCTACAAGTTCACCCCTAAGCCAGATCCTCCAACGCTACAGCTAAGTGACTTTTACATGAAGTATTCCTGGTCTAAACATTTAAAGTGAAGTTAGAAATGGTACAACTTGTAAAACTGAAGCAATGTTGGTTTATGATGTTTTAGCACAAATACCACAGACCTTCTATACTTGAGTGCAATGGTGCTTGTCCAGGTGTCCAAACCCATCCTCTCCATGACTGCTATTAGTTAATTTAAACCTTTCTGACCATTTTGCTAACCTCTTTCAGCATTTGTTGCAAATTACTCTGGCACCTCACAGCACAAGGCTCTAGATGAACTTTACCAATGTCTTGTAGAAAGATCTTTCTCGACACTGACCCTGAAAACCATTTAATCTCCTTCATCCTTGGATTTCAGTGGACTTTTCCAAAGCTGTTTCACCCAGCCGTGTCACAGGTGACCAGCCGAAGCAGACAACCTTCTGTCCCCCTCCCCTATTTCTAGGTAGTTCATTTCTACCTCAGAAGAGAAGGGCTTGCCATATTAGCCTTTTGCATTTTGTGCTATTCATTTCTAACCCTTCAGCTGCAAAGGACATTTCGCCCTTTTTGTGCAGTGTTCTGGTCCTGCTTGACACTGTCAAGGACTCGCAAACCAAAAAGTCATCGGCTACGTGTATTAGTTCATACGTTGAAGTTACTAATGAATGTATGGAGCAGAGACACTTCTCGAAGCCGCTTCTGAGGGATATTGTTCCTGATAACTGGCCTTTGCCGTAACCTATGATAACCTCCTTAGCCACTTTCTCCTATAATTCCTAATTCTTTCATTAAACCCTATCATTTTCACCCTGAATTGTATTTTCATATAGGACATTATAGCAAAAGGATTACTTAAATTGAGACAGATGAAGCCCACTGAATTAATTCCATCTAAAAAATTAGCCATTTTAGTGGAAAAGACATAAGAATGGCCAGACATAATTCACATTTGATGGTCAATACTGCAATTTAACCCACTTTCCCACTTCCGAGTCACCTCCGTCCTTGACTGTTCTTTGTTCCAAAAGTGTTTTAAGAATTTTTTGAGTACTGAAGTCAGCCTAACAGACCCATTTTTCCTTAGATCATTCTTTTTTTACCCTGTTCAGTCCTACTCTTTTATTTTCCAGTTATTAGGTCCTGTCCCCTACAAAATACAGTCTAAATGAAAATTTTATTGAGGGAGCTGGGACTCTTGAGCTTGGAAAAAAGGAGACGCAGGGTGACCCCATTAATGTTTGTAAATATTAAAGGATATATTTATAGTGTTTATAAATATAAGTATGGAAAGGGTGGGTCTCAAGAGGATGGAGCCAGGCTCTGCTCAGTGTCTTCCAATGGTAGGTGTGATCTGGAACACTGGAGGTTCCACATCAGTATGAGAAGGAACTTCTTCACTATGAGGGTGACAGAGCACTGGAATGGGCTTCCCAGGGGTGTTGTGGAGTCTCCTTCTTCTGGAGATGTTTAAAACTCTCCTGGACATGTTCCTGTGTGACTTGATCTAGGTGACCCTACTGCGGCAGGGGGATTGGAGTAGGTGATCTTCTGAGGTCCCTTCCAATCCGTAACCTTCTCTGGTTCTGTGATTCTGTGTTCTGTTGCCAAAGACCTGTCGCACCATGGGTGACAGTAGCTGCATCCTGTGTTTTACACATTCGAATGTCAGCTCAGGGACCTCTGTTAATCACAGCTTTTCATTTGTTGCAATTAGAAACCAATTTAAGAGCACAAACTGGAATCGTTGTTTTAGAGCAGCTCGCTCACAGACATGGCTCTGTGCTAACTGCATTCTGTGGAGAGCGGGTGACCACCCGCAGGTCAGGACTCCCGGGACACAAAGCGGCTGTGCTGTGCAGGTTACGGTGCCGCATTCCACACTCATTTGGTGTAGTTGCTCACTGTAATTCTACCCTAATTCCGTAAGTTACTTGCTAACTTCGATAATCTCCTGCCATCAGAAATCTTTTACAGCAGATAGATTTCGGCAGTGTACTCAGTCTTGTCGGTGGAGGACATTCAGGATTATTTTTCAACGCCAGAGCTATGGCACTTCTCAAAACTGTAATCATATCATTTGATATGGCAGAGCACAAAATCGATAACGTAATATAAAACAGGATAAATGAGTTATCTTTCTTGGGAATCTTTTGGCTTAACATATGACGAGCTTTGTGCGAAGGAGCGACTAGAAAATGAAACTTTCACTTGAGCACGAGCAAATTGGATTATCAATTAGCCATGTGTCTTCCAAAACCGCCTTTTCTTAAGCCTCTTCCAGCTCCATTTCCATTTGTCAAGTGCCAGTGAAAAATGTCTGTGCTGCACAGCGAAGCCCTGCTTGCAAACTGCCATTTGCTTCTTGCAAACTAAAGCTCGGCAAGCTTCACTAAACATGTCTAGTAAAATCCCTCGCAGCAAGAACAAGCGTGACAAATTTCTTAAAGTTAATTATTTCAGGGATTTAAAATTATATTAAAGTCAAGCTGAAGAAATGTCGGCCACTCCAAGGTGCAGTAACTAACCAGCACCACAGAACGTAGTCATAGACATTGGGACTATAAGTTTGGGGTTATTTTCACCTTCTCTTTCGTTCAGCTTCTATTAATATGCAGAAGCAACCCATCCTCTATTCACCTTGCAGTGGACTGAGATGGTTCCTCTCTGGAGACATTTAAAACCCACCAGGATATGTCCCTGTGTGACTTGGTCTAGGTGATCCTGCTCGGGCAGGGGGGTTCAACTAGATGATCTTTCAAGGTCCCGTCCAATCCCTAACGTTCTGTGATTCTTGCTTTCCTCAGTCCTTCTGTACATATATTAGAAAAAATAGTCTCAAAAAAATATAGTAGCTTGGTATGAAAAAAAATAAAGACTTATGGTGGAGAAGGTTCCTTTGTCTTAAAGCCTGTGTTGCAGGTGCTTAGAACTTGTAGAAAACAGTACTGATGTGTTCCTGTGTGCCTTGGTCTGGATGATCCTGCTGTGGCAGGGGGATTGGACTGGATGATCTTTCGAGGTCCCTTCCAATCCCTAATGATTCTATGATCAGTTAATAGAAAATCTTTGACTTAACAATTCTCCTGAACCTGGGCCTTACCACACTCTCTGAGAATTAAGACTCATTTGGTTTTTCTTCAATGATATCTTTAAGGTATAAAAGCACTTCAGAAGAGAGTGTTTGCAGTACATAATGTTAATCTGCTTTCTTTGAATTTTCCAGGGACAGCAAATACTTCATCAAATAAGACCATCATATGCTCTTTGGAAAACATGAGGGCAGAATTAGGAAATAATTAAGATTACTACCAACTGAATCTTTTGGTTCATGCACTAGAAACAATTTTAATGTCCCTGATAATTATTGCCATGAAGTTTGTCTGGTTTTTTCCAACTTGCTTTTCATAGCGAATTCAATCCCACGCAAAGGCTTGGGAAGCAAAAGCAGCCTACTGGAGAAATGGCCATAAACCTGTTACGACTTCATCACACTTCAGTGGCATGCTATGTTTAATTTTAACATCATGGCTTCTTGTGCCTCCTGGATATTTGTATCCTCAAGACTGCAGTTACCTTTTCATCTCATAGGCAATTAGAATAACAGCTGATCTCAGCTCTGCATATGCTGTTTTATTCTAAGCACAGTTTAGTATCCATAAAAATATGTCAGGTTAACAGCGCTAGAAATAGAAGTGTTTTATTTGTCCCCAAAATAGCAATAACGTGGAGAGTGATGACAAAAGCCTCCTTTTGAGGTGACCAGCAAATTCTTCTCTGCACTTCTCTGCCTTGACCAGAGGCACAAGGATTTGGCAGTTTGCAAATCCCATTCTTCATCGTGTTGAAAAACTATGTTTTATAATCTTTGTCATAAACCAGTCAAATTCCATCCAAGAGTTAATGAAATCTTTTACTGCTCCTCCTCCTGAAACGTTTTCCGAAGCCTCAGTGCTACACAAGCTGGAGCACTTCCCGGCTGAATCTATTTCACTGCCGTGCCCAAGTGCTCTTGTACCAGTGTAACACAACCATTTAAGTAATTTTTGCCTCGTTCTGCAGTTGAGCCCCGGCAGTTACACACAGACAGTTGTACTTGCTCTTTCATTGTCTTTTTAGTTCTTCTGAATAAGCTCTGCTCTTCAAGCCACATCTTAAGAGCAGGCTCTCCAGCTCTCTTTGCAGCCAGTTCTAGTTTTAAGTCAAATACCAAGTACTGTTATTTTCATGGTTAGAAAAGCACCGTGAAACCACGTTCAGAAGTCAGACACATTCATGGAAGGAACCGAACATCAAGTTTTTGTCTCTTTTCCCTTTTTCAAAAGAGAAAGTGATCCCCAGGCATTCATATTAATAACTGAGGGGCATTTCTAACCCTACACCTGTTCAGACTTTGGTGCTTCAACTGCTGTTTAAGAAGTTTTCTCTCATGACAATTGAACATTGTATTTTGAAAAATCTATTGCTAGGTGGAGTTGTCTTGAGATCATCTTCATAACAGTTTGCAACATGATCTCCAGCCCTTCTAAAAGGGCTGAGTCCTCTTGTCTGTGTTGTATTTCCAGCAGATGTTAAGTGAATTCAAGGCCTCCAAGAGAACAAGGGCTAGATACCGCAAGACTTCTGCCAGCCACCTGTAGAATGCCTTAGCCACATCTTATCCTGGTTGGTAGTCTATAACAGATTCTCAGTGAGATACCTGCCTTGCTGGCCTTCCTCCTTACTCTTACCAATAAGCACTAAGCCATTAAACTCATTGAGTTCAAGACAATCACATCAGTCCTAAACACTGAGAGCCTCCCCACCACCTCTCCTTCCTTGCTTATCCTTTCTAAAGAGTTTATAGACTTTATTGGTGGCCAGTACACTATTTTTGTCACATTTTCTGAAGACCTACCTTAATCCTTTCCTAAAGCCTCTGTAGGCATACTAATGAGCCCTCCATCAATGCTATAACTACCATAGGCACCAAAAAAACCCCAAACATATCATGGTAGGGCTTACTCAAAAGAAAAGTGGGACATTGTGTAAGTTCAAAACATGGATGATTTTCTAAAGATTAAAGTGTGGAAGGCAACTAATCAGTAGATGTAATTACTGACATCTACCCAGTATCTGTATAGTATCCGTAAGTGCTGCATCAGTTAATCTCAGGATCTCCAAATCTTCATTAGACAGTCACTTTCTGTCATAGCTGTCGCTACCGCAGTTCTCGTCCCTGCTCCATTGCGCAGTTTAGACAGGGACAGTAAAACGAGACAACCAACCAAACTAACAAAAGGAACGAGAAAACCCACGAAGAGAATTTTCCTCTAGCAATTCTAGCATGAGCATTTTTTCAAGCTTGGTTAAGACCATTTTTGGTCATGAGTGTATCTGAGAGTGATTTCAACCATTCTTGTCATCAGTCACTGTGCAGTGACAAGACCAATGTGTCAGCAGAGTAGTGGATTGGAGAGCAAGCCATCAGTTTTTTCTCAAGAAGGCATAAGTCAGCGCCTCCAAAGGAGGAGAAAAGAGAAAGAGAAATATTTCTCTGACTGTTTCTATTTGATCTAGTTCAGACTTTGATATACAGAAGGAATGAGTCAGTGTTTGGCTTCATGGAACTATCACAAGAAAAACCTTTCACTCTTATCTCAGATAATGCTCAAATTGCAGCCAGAGAGTAGTGAAATGGAAAATCACCACAAATGAAAAAGAATGGGTTGGAAGTGAAGATATGAAGAGGAAAAGTGTTACAAATGCTGAGTTTAATTATGCCCAGTCTTCCTCTGCATCAGCTTATTGTCATTTAAAGTCAAACCTGGGGAGTTGCTCAGTTCAGAAAAACTGCAGTGGAAGAAATGAAACAGCTTTATCACTGGAGACCCTGTTCCTATTTACAGATAAATGTTCAGATGATGTGACTAGCATAGTCTAACAAGTCTTTATTTTCTTCTAGAAGCACTGCGTGGTTTTTGTAGAAAGTCTGACTTTATAGAAGATAACTGCTGCTGTAGAACTATTAAAAGCACTGTTACGAAACCAGAGTTTAAAACACACTGATAATGAATCTGTGTTTCTGTGATTACAGGGCTATTTGTTTCTCATAAGTATTTGAAATGTGCTCCTATACTCAGATCTAGCTATGCCTCCTGTTTAAGCTCAGAGTAAGAAGAGCATCACCCGATAGCCTGTAGCTAAGCCATACAACTTCTGTACAAGTGTCGCTGAGCAAAGGGCAACCCCGATGCTCAGGGAGTAGTGAGGGAATGTGAACACTCAGGTGAAGATGCAAATGCAACACAACACATTTGCCTGTTGTGTAAAAGGGGAATTGGCAGATCCAGAGAGGTTCTTCTCCCGCTCTACTCTGCCCCGGTGAGACCACATCTGGAGTATTGTGTCTAGTTCTGGGCCCCTCAGTTCAAGGAGGACATAGAGCTGCTGGAGGGTGTCCAGCATAGAGCCATGAAGATGATGAAGTAAGTAGAACAGCTCCCTTATGATAAAAGGCTGAGGGAGCTGGGTCTCTTTAGTTTGGAGAAGAGGAGACTGAGGGGTGACCTCATTAATGTCTATAAATACGTGAGGGGCATGTGCCAGGAGGATGGAGCCAGGGTCTTCTCAGTGTCATCTAGTGATAGGACAAGCTGGAACAGACAAGGTTCCATGTAAATATGAGAAGGAACTTCTTCACAGTGAGGGTGATGGAGCATTGAAACAGGCTGCCCAGGGAGTCGTGGAGTCTCCTTCTCTGGAGTCGTTTAAAACCCGCCTGGATGTGTTCCCGTGCGACTTGGTCTAGGTGGTCCTACTGTGGCAGGGGGATTGGTCTAGATGATCTTTCAAGGTCCCTTCCAATCCCTGATGTTCTGTGATTCTGTGATTTCAAAACTGATGACACAAGCTCACTTTTCTTTGCACACACACACGTGCACAGGGAGCTGACAAGAACAGCTCAGGTAATCTTGGCAGCTCACACTGTGAATACCAAAGAACGGCCACTTCTCCTTCTTGATCTCCTCTAGGTGAATTGGTACATTTTCCAAATCTCGTGTCAGCCCAAAAAATCTAGAAGCCGATATAATTTCTCTTTTCTGCTTGCTAAATACTAGCAAAGAGTTACGGAACCAGATCGTCTCTCCTTATTGTGAAACATCTCCCAGAGGAAAAGGTTGGCTAAAGGTAGTGGCCTCAGTTGCACTCAGCTCTTATCTGAGGATTTCTCAGGTAAGAAAACAAAGTTTACCCCACAATACAAAGTGTTTTTCAAAAGCCAATAACCATTTAATGTTCTCTAGCTGCATGAACTTAGCATTTAGGTATCATCATCATCATATCAGGATAGACAACAGATCACTAGACTGAAGTTTTTCATATTCAAAAAAAATAGCATCTAGGATGTCTCCACTGGACTCATGTGAGATGTTTGGATGTTTTTCAGCAGTAGAAAAGATAAATTACTTCTGGGCTCCAAATTCATCCAATCTCATCCCTTCTCCAAAGTGCATTTTCACAGTCTTGCAATGAGAAATATAAACTTTTTATGCATGAGGAACAATATAGCAGAAACCTGCGCCAGGAAAAGAACTTTAAGGGGAAATGTTGAGAGTGACTAAGCACTGGCAGGGGCTGCCCAGGGGGTGGTTGTGGAATCTCCTTCTCTGGAGATGTTTAAAACCCGCTTGGACGTGTTCCTGTGTGACTTGGTCTAGGTGATCCTGCTGTGACAGGGGGATTGGAGGGGATGATCTTTTGGGGTCCCTTCCAATCCCTACTGTTCTGCGACTCTACGATTCTGTGACTTGCCATTCAAAAGATAAATATTCTTTGCTGAGTTTTTAAAGATCCTGCAATAAAAATGACTTAAGCTTACGTGTTTCCTAGGAAAGGTGCAATAATCACGTGTGGTTGCTATTAAACACTGTGGATTTAATTGCCAATTAAATACCATAAGACTAATAATCCCCACAACCAACTTTAAGAATCTGAGGAATCAAACAACTTTGAGAATTTAAAGAACCAAACAAATAAACTACTACTTAAAGATACCTTTCTGCTACTATTTTCAGAGCAGATAATATAAATATGTAGCCTCTGCACCACAAATGCTCTGCTGTAATCCCTGCTATGTTGCGTCCCCTAAGGTATTAATTGCATGGCTGTTTGTTTTATATAAAGCATTTATATGTAAATTACAACGTGTAAACACAACCTGTGCTGCAAGTACAATTATGATGGTAATCACTGCTATATTTTTTATTCCTTCCGTGCTTCATATTTCTGAGAACTTAATTTCATGGCGCTGCTACTTGGTTTTGTGTATCCGTGATACAGACTTATCTATTTCATATTATATGAATTCTATTTGTATCTGTCACTTTTTGTTGTGTGAAACGACTGAAAATTCATAAACACATTTTAAAAAGAAGAAATGGAAACGTTCATTTTATTTCCCCAGGAGGTCTGGCAGGTCTACGTTAAATTTAAAACTAGTTAAAGCAACACAGGATCCACAGCGGGATCACCTAGACCAAGTCGCGCTCGAATGTGTCCAGGTGGGTTTTAAACCTCTCCAGACAAAGAGACTCCCCCTTGGGCAGCCTGTTTTTATTTCACTGGGTCTTGGTCTAGGTGGTCCTGCTGTGGCAGAGGGATTGGACTAGATGATCTTTCAAGGTCCCTTCCAATCCCTAATGTTCTGTGATTCTGTGTTTCTGACTTGATCTAGGTGACCCCTTCCAATCCCTAATTATTCTATGATTCTACAGAGCTAATGCTGATGAAGTGCTATTAAACATGCTCCTTGCTATGTGCCTTAGCTCTTGTCAAGGAGCACTGGGTTGTTTCTGCGAGATGCAAGAAACAGATGCCTTTGTACAACATCAACAAAATAGTTTGTCCATCTAATCTGTAGAACTGGAAGAAGGTGGAGTTTGGTGGTTTGTGTATTCCCAGGCGACTGTGACCAGTCATTATCAAGTTGACTTTGCTTTCTTAATCTTTCCTGACTTCTGTGTGGGCAAGATACTGAATCAACAAATGGAGACCTAAGGAAAAACTGTGAGGATAATGGGAATATCAATACAGAATCAATACACCAACTGAGAAGGCAAAAAAAAGCAGGTGGTTACAGACTAATCCTAAATCCCTAGGATCAATGAGTTCAATGATACTATCACTTATTAGGCTGTTAGTCTCATTACAGGAATCAATCTTCAACCACGTAAATAAGTTACCTACCATTTCTTTTGTATAAAGAATTCCCCTTTTATACCCATTTTAGCTTTAAAATCTCATGCGACTGCTTCCCTGTTTGTCTAGGGGGGGCAAATTACAACATCTAGAAGTAAAACAACAGTCAGATTTTAACATTTTAGAAGTTGCAAGTGTAAAATGGATTTTTTGGTAAGAACTCTTCAAGAACTAAAACAAAACGTTAAAAAATAGACCTGACATGCTTCTTTTGCAAATCAGAATTCATGCAATCAATTAAAACATGAATAGATACTGCAAAGGGAAATTGGTTTGCACTCTGAGCAGGGAAGCCCACGGGGGTATCACAACAGTTCTACTGGAAATGAAACTCTAACGTTTAAAAAAATGTAATTTCCCACAAGATTAACGTAAGTCAGACTCCGAAAGTGCCTACATACGCTGTTCCTCTATCTGAGACCTCAGAACAAGGGCTACACGCAAGAAACTCTTGTTTCTTGTGTCAGGATAGAGATGCATGCAGCGGTATCAGCAGGTGTCTTCATCACCCATAAAGGAAATCATCCACCTGAAATCTGATCACGTTCACACTGGTAACACAGATTGTATTTCCTCAGCAGCGAGGGGAAGAAGCTGGAGGGTCTGGGAATCATTAGATGCTGCCCTATAAAGGGACAGAAAGCCTGCACTCACTAAACAGCTATAAGATGTTCTGATGTGTTCCCTGTGATGGAAGATGGAGAGCTGTCCACTTAACACTCTAAAAAACCACCTGTCTGTTCCTTCTGTTCAGCGCTACAGGGGATATAGCGGCAGAATGTCACAGATTTTGAAGTAATTTTAACTTACTCACTCTGGTTACCCCTAGAACAGGAGAACACAATTTAACACAGTTAAAATACACTCCAAATATATATTTTATGTATATAATAGAATAATAGAGCCTATGTTCTATACAGAATATATTCCATACAGAATATACAACATATTCTGTATAGACTATAGTCTATATACTAGAACAGATAAATATGAATATAGACTATTAAATATTACAAATATAAATTATAGATTTATATAAATAGAAGTATAATATATTTAAATAAGACTTTTTCTTGCAACTACAAGAACATGGTTGTGTAGCCCCAAAGATGTGCAAAGACGTCAGCTGTCAAGCATCGTAGTGTCAGGAAAGGGAAGACTCCTGTCCTATTACTCGCCAGTGAGATCTTTTGAAGACATAATATATGGATCTTATTTTCATTATAGAATCACAGAACCAGTCTGGTTGGAAAAGACCCCTGGGATCTACTCAGGTCCAACCATCTACCCTACCATCTAACCCTAACCGCCTACCCTACCTTACAAGTTCACTCTTAAACCACATCTCTCAACACCTCATCCAAATGATCAACAGCATCCCTAGGGTGGATCAGAAGCAGGGTGGTTAGCAGATCAAGAGAGGTTCTTCTCCCCCTCTACTCTGCCCTGGTGAGACCACATCTGGAGTATTCTGTCCAGTTCTGGGTCCCTCAGTTCAAGAGGAATGTGGAGATGCTGGAGGGTGCCCAGCATAGAGCAACGAGGATGATGAGGGAAGTGGAACATCACCCTGATGAGGAAAGGCTGAGGGAGCTGGGTCTCTTTAGCTTGGAGAAGAGGAGACTGAGGGGTGACCTCATTAGTGTCTATAAATATGTGAGGGGTGGATGTCAGGTGATTCTATTACTCTATGTTACAAGAATTATGTTCTCAAAATAAAGTACTAGAGGCTACTTTTCAAGCCAGTATCAGGAATATATTTCTAAGATAGAACACCCTAAGTAACTTCAGACTTGCAAAGAAAAACCACACATTTCATGAAGCAAGGAAAGCAGAGTTTCACTCCTAAAAGAAACCAAACAAAACCACATAATATTTTCATCACTCGAGCATTTAATGAGAATTTCAATAATAGATTAATTGTAATTGAAAATGTAATAAACTATAGTTTGGGTTTATGGGGATTTTTTTCTAGGGAAATCTAAATTAGCATAGTTAATGAAATTACTTTACTTTTTTGCTTTGTCAGTAAACTAAATCCCTTCCCCAGCTTTCTATTTCAAAGAACAAATAATCTCCTAAAGCAAATGATCTGCTTTTTCACCCAGGGATTAAAAAAGCTATTAAGGCACATTCCAGTGAACTACATCAACAGTACTCTAATATGAACTTCTAACACCTTGCAAATGTTATTTTATTGGAAGAAATGACACAAACTCCTCTAAATGCCGGAGAGATTTAAACAGTGGTAAGCTAGACCCAGCGGTTTTATGGAGTGTATTATCTTCCGAATAATGTTTTGGTGCAGATTTTAAAACCATTAGCTCTCACTAAGCTCACGAGGAACGCTAAGAATGCCTATTAGTCCATTTGAAGCTGATCTGAGGTTTAATAAGGACAGACGGTATATTTTCTGTTAACTGTCGAACTAGCGTGAACGATGTCAGCCCCTCTGGATGCGTTTGAGGAACGTGGAGAAAAAGCAGCCTGTGAAGATCAAACACGAGTTCACTTCTGATGGTGCGACCTGTCCAAAGGGAGAGATTGCTACCATGCCCAGCTGCAGCAACAGGTACCCCCTCTCTGGAAAAAAGCCAAACAAGACTAACCCCAACAAGATCAGGGAAGGAAGCAGCTCCAGACTAGTTCTGTTAGTTCAACAGAATTGTCTCTTCATTTTGGAATTCCAAGCTGCTTATCATAAGCTGCCATATAACTCCCCAGTTCCTCAGACTAAGACCTGCCAAATTACACACAGAATCACAGAACATCAGGGATTGGAAGGGACCTCGAAAGATCATCCTGTCCAATCCTCCGACACAGCAGGATCACCTAGACCAAGTCACACAGAAACATGTCCAGGCGGGTTTTAGTTCAACATACAACAGCTTAATCCCAAGAAAGGATAAACTTTTTTGAAAGGATGAATATCATAGAACATCAGGGATTGGAAGGAACCTCGAAAGATCATCTACTCTAATCCCCCTGCCACAGCAGGATCCCCTAGATCAAGTCAGAATCACAGAACATTAGGGATTGGAAGGACCTCGAAAGATGATCCAGTCCAATCCCCCCACCACAGCAGGATCGCCTAGACCAAGTCACACAGGAGCACGTCCAGGCGGGTTTGAAACGTCTCCAGAGAAGGAGACTCTACAACCCCCCTGGGCAGTCCCAGACTTTACAGCAAAACATTTCCTGGCATCTTTTAAGAAAGCACAAAGCATTATTGGTCAATACATTGGCATTTAAACGATCGGCTGCCGCAGAGAATACTTCAGTGTGAAAACATGTGTTTGTCAAATTAAACCTCCCCACAAACTCTGCTAATATTTACGGTAGATGTCTCTATGAAATGACAAATGGTTGACATGAAAAATATTGCGTTGTAAACACTTAGCCTTGATCTTACTTTGCTAAAAGAAAACAGCCCGACTTACTAAGTTAGATGTCACACATGGAGAATCTATTTCAAATCAAAGTGACGGGAATCCTATTTGACTGTTTCCAGCAGAGAACATTATTTTCTAAATTAGCAAGAAACAACAATATTTTAATGCAGTCAGACCAAACAAAGCGAAAACAGAATTCCAGCTACATTTATTGCCAGAGACATGGCGTTCTGACTGAGCAGCTCTGGGGTAGAGAACACATTCCGGAATGAATCTTCAGGAAATGTCACCATTTGATGCTTCAAGTGACATTTATTTAAAGGTAGATTTATTTGCTTTGAATATTTTAAGCCTCACATCACTATCATTTTGACATTGTGGTTGTCTCAGAAGCTGAAGTGTTTGAGGGCTTTAGTTTAAAGAGAGAGTTCTGGGTTTGTTTTTGTTTCGTAATTCCAATTAATTTTATCAAAGTAAGCAGTAATATTACCACTTTATCTGCTGGAAATATAATCTGGCAGAGAGGAAATGGTCCAGGAAATTCCTGGAATGTGTGGAAGTTAACTTTCTGACTCAGCTGGTAAGCGAACCCACCAGGGGAAGGGCCTTGCTGGACTTGTTGTTTACAAACAAGGAAGGACCGGTGGTGGTTGGAGCCCATCTTGGGCTTAGTGACCTTGACAAAGTTCTCAATCACAGAATCATAGAATCATTAGGGATTGGAAGGGACCTCCAAAGATGATCCAGTCCAATCCCCCTGCCACAGCAGGATCACCTAGACCAAGTCACACAGGAACATACCCAGGCAGTTTTTAAACATCTCCAGTGAAGGAGACTCCACAACCCCCCTGGGCAGCCTGTTTCAATGCTCCATCACCCTCACTGGGAAGGAGTTCCTTCTCATATTTATATGGAACCTCCTATGTTCCAGCTTGCATCCATTGCCCCTTGACCTATCACCAGATGACATTGAGAGGAGCCTGGCTCCACCCTCAATAAGAGCTGGATGTGATGATCCTGGAGGTCCTTTCCAGCCATAATGATTCTATGATTTACGTTAATTTTGCAACAAAGGCTGGAAGTGCCCAAGGTAACAGACATATGGGATTAGCCAGGTTAGGGGAAATTGTTGGTTAGGGGAAATTGTTACTATTTTTGCAACAAAAATGTGGTACCGAGGTCTATTTTCAACAGCACGTTGCTTCCTTATAAACAGAGAAAATGATTTGCAATGAGATAGACTCCAGCCTGTTATTGACTTCCATTTATCTACTTTTATGTCTTGCAGTGTTGTAAAAGTATTTCACTTCCCAATCATTATGACTTTAATATCACAAAAGAAACGGAAGGCTAAAAAGCACTAACATCACAACGTTCCGTGTGTTCATACGTAGCCCGCTGCAGCAACATTGAATCTCTCATTTGTAAAAGCACCGCCTGCAGAGTTGGGAAAACCTGCAAATGCTTAGCCATAACCTTACGGAGAGAGCACGAACCAAAAACATTGTGTGAAACCAGATCCTCTTCTGCTACCTAGTTAAAAGAACTCAATTCTTTTTATCTTGTGCTTCAGTGTGTTCATAAAATAATGAGCTTTTTCAAAAGCTAAGAATTCAATAGAACTTGGAGAAACTCTGGGAAAAGAAATGCGGAATGGCTGTACTGCCTTCCTCTGAATTGCAACCGGCACCCTGGACTTGTTGATCAAAGTACATTATTTATACGCCAGCTACAGCTCTAGATGCTCGCTCAGGAAAGTCTCAGAAGTCTTTGTGTGTCCAGCAGGAGTAGGGAGGTGGTTGTCCCCCTGGACTCAGCACTGGAGAGGGTGCACCTTGAGTACTGGGTCCAGTTCTGGGCAACACAGTGCAAGGGAGACATTGAGGTGCTGCAGTGAGTGCGGAGGAGGGCAACGAAGCCGGTGAAGGGTCTGGAGAAGAAATCTGATGAGGACAGATTGAGAGAGTTGGGGCTGTTTAGTTTGAGGAAGAGGAGGCTAAGGGGAGACCTCATCACTCTCTACAGTTACCTGAAAGGACACTGTAGAGATGATTGGACTTGATGATCCCAAGAGTCTTTTCCAACCTGAAGGATTCTGTGATTCTATGGTTCTGTGTGATCAAGAACCTTTTAAAATTGTGGGGCTGATTTTATGGAAAATCAACATTTTGACAGGTTTTGTGGACACTTGTTCACCTGTGCACATATTTACTGGCATTGGAACAGGCTATCTAGGGAGCTGGTGGATGCGATGTCCCTGGAGCTGTTCAGAAAACAGATAGACACAGTGTTTTAGGAGGTGGTTTAACAGTTAGTGGTTGTACAGTGGATGGCTGGATTGATGATCTTGAAGATCTTTTCCAGCCTTGATGACTCTATGAAAAACAAACTTTAATTGAAGCACTCAGTTTCCTCTCCTTCTAGTCTCATCAGTTTTCGTTCACACGTGATGCGTTGCCAGCTCACAGCTTTTGTTAAGGTTGACCAATGGGAAGTTAAAAGTCAAGATGAAAAGAGCTTATTCCCTGGAATAAATTCAGTAAGCGACGTGGCTTTTAGCAAGATAAGTAGCTGAGACTGCTCAATGACAGCCACCTCTTATTTATTTACAGTAAAATCCTATTTATCTGAAGTTCTCAGTGCGCAGCTTAAACTCACGGTTAACCAGAAGGACTTGTCACACAGATCTGATCATCGAGATTGCTCCATATATTTTGAAAGTGTGACAGTTCAAGAATTAATCTTGTCTGCACAAGTGGTGAAAAAGAAGACAAAGCTCAACCTGGTAGGTCCCAGAAGCTTCTCCTGCCCAAGGCTACCATCAGTACTCAATAGAGTCAATTTTCAAGTGGTGAAGAGCACCGATAAATTCTGGCACAGGCATGCAGACTAATAGCCCCACATAACAAGCTCAGAAAGAATAAATGAAGAGAGACTTCATCAAATGAAATTGCAAGGAAAACCTTGTGCATAAAACATAAATACCCACTCCTCGCTACAATGCATCAAGCTCTATTGAGACAGCCACTTGTAAATCTTCCCGTTGTTGTATTTCTCCTCCAGGTAGACACCTGGTTTAAGTTTCTCAGCTTACATTTACTCCCCTGTTGTGACACTTCTACCTTTGTGATTCATGCCGTGTTTCCTCCCAGCTAAACACAGTACTACAATTAAGATTGAATCTTTAACATTCTGCTAAAATACAGTGTTGCCTATTTTCTCTGCCCCTCTAAAGCATCTGTGCACCTTTCCGGACTGACAAACAGCTAGGGCTCAGGTTTCAATTCATGTACCTCTGAATGTAAAACAAGTGTTAGAGACTGTCCCGTTAACGTCTAGGACTGACTTCAGGCAGATAAATTGGAAGCAATGGTATCTATAAATCAAAACCTGAGACAAAGGGTTGTCTTCACAAGAGGTTTTGCCAGATGCCGGGATTAATGAAGGTTGTGGCTATGGGAAACATTGTGCAAGGGAGTGTGTGTACCTGCTGTGCACCTTCTGTGGAGTGGTGCTTGCAGAGGTGTCTGTAGGAGGGATCTCACCTGGCATAATGGAGGGTCTGAAAACAACACCCTTCATTAACGTTGATAAATACAGAAAGGATGGGTGTCAGGAGGATGAAGCCAGGCTCTGCTCAGTGGCATCTAGTGATAGGACGAGGGGCAATGGGCGTGAGCTGGAACAGAGGAGGTTCCACATCAATACGGGGAGGAACAACTTCATGGTGAGGGTGACAGAGCACTGGAAGGGCTGCCCACAGAGGTTGTGGAGTCTCCTTCTCTGGAGATGTTTAAAAACCACCTGGACGTGTTCCTGTGTGACCTAATCTAGGGGATCCTGCTGTGGCAGGGGGATTGGGCTGGATCATCTTTCCAGGTCCCTTCCAATCCCTAATGTTCTGTGATTCTGTAACTGATCAGAAGACTGTCAGGTAGCATTCTTCACATGGAGAAATTCTATAGAGAGTAGGGAACAGGTTGTGACTGAGCGGTACCAGAAGGAGCCCAAGACTGCCTTGTGTGGTTGGTTGTGTTTCACAGGATAAGTGCATCAATTTTAAAATGCCTGTTTATATCCCATCTCACTATTCCAAAGGGATATCACATTGCATTGAAACATTTATTCAGCACAACCTCACTGAGCCTCTGGGTACGCTGACCCGCACTGAGCAGAGAAAATGGACAGAATTCAATAGAAAATGTGTGGAATGTACAAATAATGGGCAATCCCACAACATGTTCAGCAACTACAGCTGGAACTGTGATATTCAGAAGTATTAAGTGCAGCCATGCAAGAGTTCTGACCAATTTAGGTCACAGGATGTGAGCCATAGTAGAAGAATCATTAGGGATTGGAAGGGACCTCGAAAGATCATCTAGTCCAGTCCCCCTGCCACAGCAGGATCAGCTAGACCAACTCACGCAGGAACCATGACTACTGTTTGAATAGATCTAAGCATTCACATTTATTCTTTCATAAATACTCTTTAAATGTAAAAACTGAGCTTGCAGTATGAACTGCAGCACTAATATTGCCATAGTGGTTTCTTTTGTCAATCAGACTGTGTTGCAGTGGAAAAAGTACCCCTGATGGACTTCCCTTCAGGGTCTCCTGTGTGCTGAGGAAAACCAGAATCACCTCCACAGGCACCAGAAGGCGAAGTGCTGTATAGTGAGGGGTGTATTGCACCCAGCTGCTGCTGCTTTGAGGGAAGGGCTGCTTCTCCCCAAGAGCTCTCATCACTTGCAGTGATATCATTATATCACTTCTGGACTGCTGACAGGAACGTTCGACACTGCCCGTGCCAGTGCCCTGCACAGTTATGAAGGTTAATGTCCTTCAGGGCTTAGATAATGCTTCAGGAATTAGTGCTGAGTAAATGATTCATCTCCGCTTTTTACAACTGAAGGGAAAAAACCCCCAAAACTCCAGTAGTTTGACTGAGTTTCCAGCTACTGCTAAAAATATTTGATTTTGTCATAAATGCCATTTTTGCCTGGTTTTCCAGAGGCTTGGTGGCGGTATAATGGAAAGTTAATGAATGGATCAGCACTCTGTTTCCATCCTTTCCAGATGTTTCCTTCATTGTGTCAGACACATTACTTTCTCAGCTGAAGGCTGGAAAGACTACAAATGTTAGCAGCTCTTAAAAGACAAGATGTGCTGTTCAGAGAAGTGTGCACCCTTGTTTCTGGAAGAAGACAGTCTCCATCATGTTTATTTGGGCTCCAACGGGATGCGCTTCAATCGACATCCTTAACAACAGAAGAAAAGCCCAACAAAACAAAAGTGTGAAGGACTTCAAAGGAACTAGACACAGACCATCTAGTGTGGCTTTTGTTGTAGATGGAGCAACTGCTACAGTGACTACATTTTGAGGACACCCACAGGGATCTAGCAAATGCGGTAAGTTAGTGCTGCTTATCATAGAACATTAGGGATTGGAAGGGACCTCCAAAGACCATCTAGTCCACAAAGTCACTAGGGATTGGAAGGGACCTCCAAAGTTCATCTAGGGGGATCACCTAGACCAAGTCACACTGTTGTATTCCTACTACGAGCTGTTTTAACCACAGCAGGGGAGACAGAAGCAAGTTAATAAGCACTCTGCGAATCCTCATAGTGTCTGCATTTAGCGTGTGGTCGCTGTTTTGTGCAGTCTGGGTGAGAAACTGTAAGTGATGTGCGCTACTGAATGGCAGAAGGAAGGCTTGTAGAGGGATGCTCAGACCTTTAGTAATGAATTGAGGAGCCTGCAGGCTCATTGCCACGAAAAGTAATGAAAGCAAAAGCACAAACAAGACTTTATATTAAGTTACACAAACTATTTTCTGTTTAGAAATTAGGCTATGAGCAGTTACTAGACTTCAAGGTAGTTCAAGTGGCGTCTACACATGAATGGTGATAGGACGAGGGGCAATGGGTGTGAGCTGGAACATAGGAGGTTCCACATCAATATGGGAAGGAACTTCTTCCCAGTGAGGGTGACAGAGCCCTGGAGGGGGCTGCCCAGGAGAGTCATGGAGTCACATTCACTGGAGACATTTAAGACCCTACCTGGATGTGTTCCTGTGCGACTTGGTCTAGGGGTGACCCTGCTGTGGCAGGGGGATTGGACTAGATGATCTTTTAGGTTCCTTCCAATCCCTAATGATTCTATGACTATAGGAACATGGGCTCTATTAACCTATTAATACAGCGGTTACTCCAAAAGTCCTGTAATTATCTTCTTATATGGTTGTCATAATGTTTCTTCATATAAATATGTGAGATGAGTAAAATAATCTTAAAAAGGTTTTGAATTTTTTCTCTTGTCAAAATTTTCTTAATCACAGAACATTAGGAGTTGGAAGAGACCTGAAAAGATCATAGAATCAAAGAATCATCAAGGCTGGAAAGGACCTTCAAGATCATCAAGTCTAACTGTCCATCCTACAACCCCCAGCCACTAATAGTAGATCACCCAGTGCAATCTGCCCACCACAGCACGATCCCCTGGATCAAGTGGCAATGCCCAACGTTAACCCAGGTACCTATTTCCTCACATGAAATCTTTAAATAGTCTATGTCTGTCACCTTCCTACTTTCCTAAGGACTTTCTGTGCAGCCCCAGATATTTTGTTTAACCTCTTAGAGCAAAACCCGCAGCCCGATCACTTCATTCCATTTCATTCAAGAATATAGAAGCCATCACTCTACAGGTCTGGCAGCTTTTCTGCTTCAGAGCTCATGTAATTTAGTTGGGTCTCCTAATAGGTTTATATTTCATTAATGCTGAATACACCCTTTATGCTTGTGTTACTCCTCAGAGAACTCACAGATGAAAATAGTTTATTGCATAAGGAATAGTGATTGTATTTGCCATTAACCTCAATAACTTGCACAGACTACAGTGGGACATATAAAACACTCAAAGCAGTGAGATCTGATTCAGTACAAGACATTATTCAAGCCAAAGTACTGCTCACAGAAAGGAGTATGTCTGCACTATTCTTTGCCGTCATCTTCTCCAGCTGGGTAATTTGTGTTCTGCTATGTACAATATTTTAGTGCCGTGCCTCAGGCACCTTATTGTCTTACAGTGGTTTCCCCTTCTCCTGCAAGAACAGCGCTGAAGAGAAGAAATCATGCAAAAAAACCTGCTGTGCACTAATTAACTTAGAAATGAATTTTTGTCCATTAGTCTTGTACTTACAACTTTAAATGCAATTAGAATAGAAACAACTACTGGGGTATACATGGTACTAATTGTATTAAACCAAATTATTTAACAATTAAACCCGTTTTACATTCATTTTGCAGGTAAGAACATTCAACTTCTTATTTTTTATAACTCAAAAAAACTGTACTGAATTTTTCAAACAAGAAAAGGGGGAATGCTTCTACGATGAACTTCTAAGACTTGGATCTCTTTAGCTTGGAGAAAAGGAGACTGAGGGTGACCTTATTAATGTTTCTAAATATGGAAAGGGCAGGTATCAGGAGGATGGAGCCAGGCTCTGCTCTGTGTCATCCAATAATAGGACAAGGGGCAATGGGTGTGAGCTGGAACAGAGGAGGTTCCATATCAACATCAGAAGGAACTTCATGGTGAGGGTGACAGAGCACTGGAAGGGGCTGCCCAGGGGGGTTGTGGAGTCTCCTTCTCTGGAGATGTTAAATACCCACCTGGATATGATCCTGTGCAACTTGGTCTAGGTGGTCCTGCTGCTGTGGCAGGGGTATTGGACTAGGTGATCTTTTGAGGTCTCTTGCAATCCCTAATGTTCTGTGATTCTGTGAACTGGATTCACTTCTAACCTGGAGTAATGCCGAGCAGTAGAAACTGAAAAAAGATAATGAATGGGTAACCAGTGGCAAGGTCAGCTCTATCAGATGCTGTAGCCTTTGTAATGTAACGATGTTGTAATAACCTGGTGAAGTAACGGTCGAAACTTCAGAGTAGCAATCACCCTTCCTCACACGAATCTCTCTGTTCTCTGTACGAAACATATGTACACTAAAAATAAACACTGCAATGTGCAGCAGATATGCTCCATCACAAGTTCTCTTGAAGAATGAAGCTGTGGATGCTTCTCACTAGGAACCAACAAGTGAAAGATGTGAAAATGCCTTTGCTACTCAAACAGCACATGTAAGCCAAGAGATCCACCACAGGTCCTGCAGAACACAGAGATCATTTATGTTTCAAAACCAGTGAAGCATTTGAGTTAGGGAGGATTTTCTAAATCACAGAATCACTCTGGTTGGAAAAGACCCCTGGGATCATCAAGTCCAACCATCTTCCCTACTTTACAAGTTCACCCCTAAACCACATTCCTCAACACCTCATCCAAACCATCTTTACACGCAGCCAGGGATGGCGACTCAACCGTTTCCTGGGAAGCCCATTCCAGGGCCTGACCACACTTATTGGGAAAAAATTCTTCCTAAGATCAAGTCTAAACCTACCCTGTTGTAACTTGAACCCATTCCTTCCTGTTCTATCACTAATTGCTTAATTGGACCAGCACCAACCTCTTCACAACATCCTTTCTGGTAGTTGCAGAGAGTGCTGAGGTCTCCTCTCAGCCTCCTCTTACTCAAACTAAAGACCCCCAGCTTTTTCAGTCTCCCCTCATCAGATTTACTCTCCAAGCCCTATGAAATAATAAGGTAAACATAATAAGTTTAAATAAGAAGGTAAAAAGTTAAAACATGTATTTTCCACATTTTCAAACACAAGGCTACACAAGCACAGGTTAGAATGAAGCTGTTTACATACAGCACTGATTTACAACAAAAGATCCTATATCTGACTCCTGCTGCCAGCTACGCCATTTGACCCTTAACTCAACTCTCATTAAGAAGTATTGAATCAGAAATAGTTTCTCAAAAAGGGCTCAATGTAGGCTCAATGTATTTTTAAAAAATATATTTTTAAAAGTGTAAGAAATCTACTCTTTACAAATCAGTAAAATTTGCCCAAAGGAACTTGCAAAAACTTGTAGTAACAAAGACAGATTTTTTTTGGGGGGGGGGAGTGGGTTGGTTAACTTTGGAGGGAAACATGTGAGGAAGCAGCAACGAATCACAGAATCACAGAACATTAAGGATTGGAAAAGACCTTGAAATATCATCCAGTCCAATCTCCCTGCCACAGCATGACCACTTAGACCAAGTCGCACATGTCCAGGTCGGTTTTAAATGTCTGCAGAGGATCATCATAGGATCATAGGATGTTAGGGGTTGGAAGGGACCCAAGAGATCATCGAGTCCAACCCCCCTGCCGGA
>JAOXOE010000001.1:26977162-26993200 GCA_028565055.1 Phoeniculus purpureus | reverse complement strand
ATGGCGAGAAGGAGGGAACGTAAGGAAAATCACTACTAGTGCTGATTCTTCCTCTGTTTTCTCCGAAAAAAAGCATTCAGCTAGTACATGGTGGCAGACTCACTTGTTCCACGAATTCAAAACTGTGTGACACGTTAGTTCTGATTAAGATAGCTAAAACGTTTGCTGAGAGATAGCATTTAAAATGAAGGGCCGGAAGTGATTATTTTTCTTAACTGGAAAAAAAAGCTTCGAAGCTTATTACAACCAAATGGTACACCAGGATTAACGGATCCAACTAATCAAGAGGTAATCACAGGGAAGTTAAGTGGTTTATACAAATATAACTGTGGCCCGCTATCCTTGGATTAGTTGATAATAAATGAAGTTTTGATGCATTCCTTTTATGAACAATACTTCAAAATTTCTCCCACGAGGAGATGGTCCTTGGTGCCTGTTATCTAAATCTTCTCATTACTTTCCAACACGTATAACTGATGAGGAAACAATTCCACGATATTTAGTCAGAACAGAAACTATTTAAAAATACACCTTAAAAAAACATTTAGCATGAGCTGCCGTAGTATCTCCTCTGCACATTTTCCTGTGTAGCCTCGAATGAAACAATTTTATTATGGGATTTGTAGTTCTGTGTGTACTCTGGTGTGCTCCACAGGGCAGGCTTTACAATGACGTTAATACCCTGGGATGAAAGAGAAGAACATTGAAAGGCTGAAGGAACTGTGTCTCTTTAGCTTAGAGAAAAGGAGACTGAGAGGCGACCTCATAACTGTTTGTAAATATGTGAACGGTGGGATCAGAATGGGGATGGTTGGCAAATCGAGAAAGGTTCTTCTCCCCCTCTACTCTGCACTAGTGCGACCACATCTAGAGTGCTGTGTCCAGTTCTGGGCCCCTCAGTTCAAGAAGGACACGGAGCTGCTGGAGGCAGTTCAGGGTAGAGCAAAGAGGATGATGAAGGAAGTGGAACACCTCCATTATGAGGAAAGGCTGGAGGAGATGGGTCTCTTGATCTTGGAGGAGACTGAGGGGTGACCTCATTAATGTTTATAAATATGTGAAGGGTGGGTGTCAGGAGGATGGAGCCAGGCTCTGCTCAGAGCAATGGGTGCAAGCTGGAACATAGGAGGTTCCATATAAATATCAGAAGGAACTCCTTCCCAGTGAGGGTGACAGAGCACTGGGAGGGGCTGCCTTGGGGGGTTGTGGAATCTCCTTCTCTGGAGATGTTTAAAACCCGCCTGGATGTGTTCCTATATGACTTGGTCTAGGTGATCCTGCTGTGGCAGGGGGATTGGAGTAGATGATCTTTCAAGGTTCCTTCCAATCCCTAATGTTCTGTGATTCTGTGATTCATGGAAAAGGAATTGAATCCATGTTTATTCACCTCCAAAATGTCTAATACTATGAGGCCAGCACTGGGCATGTTGCTTTATCTGAGAATATTGACAAGACTCAGAAAATTTGAGGTGTCCTTCGGAGGTTTTTCCTGTGTGTTGTTCTGAGACATGCTGACACTCTTCTACTGTAAAAGTAGCATGTGCACCTGTCAGAGTCTAGGGAAAAGGGTAGTTCACCTTGCATCAAGGGTTACCTTTGTACTTCTGTGAAGTGTGGGTGAACTCTGACACTGACATAAATGCTACTGAAATATTAACAGTGTATTATACATATTTTAACAGATTAATATATTGATATATGCTAAAATATTGATGAACATATTCATATTATATCAGTTTCAATCTAAAGTCTGTGATGCCGTATGTGAGAATTATCAGGCCAGAAGATAAGAGATATTGTCCCAGTAGCACTGAAAGAGGGAGGCAAAGCAGGAATAACCTTTAGAGGAAGAGAAACACCTTACTCAGCATCATTGACAGGACTTTTGAGCTGTCAGATTCAGGTATTTGACTATTAAAAACAGTCATGTAAACATCAGAAAGATCCAAGATATTCAGCCCTACTCAATCAATATCTTGCAATTACAAGGTTTAGTCTAACTAGCTAGGCTGCCTATACGTTGACTATGATTTATTTTGCTTACATTTAGTAACTTTGATTTTCTCTCTATTTTCCGTTACTTGTGTCAAATAAACTCTGTTTTATTTAATCTAATCTAATTGTAATTGGTGCCTGTTTAACAAAGAGCATCCATGGGATGGAGCCAGGCTCTGTCAATCTAGCGATAGGACAAGGGGCAATGGGTGTGAGCTGGAACATTGGAGGTTCCACATCACTATGAGAAGGAACTTCTTCAAGGTGAGGGTGACAGAGCACTGGAGGGGGCTGCCCAGGGAGAAGGTTGTGGAGTCTCCTCTGGAGACGTTTAAAACCCACCTGGATATGTTCCTGTGTGACTTGGTCTAGGTGATCCTTCTGTGGCAGGGGGATTGGAGTAGATGATCTTTCGAGGTCCCTTCCCATCCTTGATGTTCTGTGATTCTGTGATCTAACTGGAATTTTCCATCCCAAATTCCTTGATCCTCGCATAGATGATGTACCATCTGTCTTGAACAAAAGTAGTCAGGCAAAATATATAGAAAACAGTGTATTTTTCTAAATGCCGCCTTTAAACTGTATTAAAAGAAAATAAATATCTTAAATTATCTTTCTGAGTGAAGGTTACATGACACATTTGCCTGAGGCTGTATGACAGCAGTTAAATTTCCTTTTTTCTCATTTAAGTGGTACAAAAGTAAGAGCAGGAATAAAAATTCAGTGTGAAAGTAGTAGAAGAAGAAGCAATTTTAATATGCTTCAGTACACCTCATGCCAGACTTCTACAGATGTGCAAGTGGTCTTGAACTGATGAGAAAGAACATGACTGCTACATTAATCATTTGGAGACATACACTAATTTATAAATGCTTCAGCTTCCTGATGACTTTGAGGCTTGCAAATAGGATGGAAAAAGTAACTAAGTGTACCAAGCAAGCTACAGGGAACGTTTGTATTAAATGGATTTTTTAAATAATATTTCCACACACCCACAGCTTTCATTTTATATTCCATCAGTCTACTTTTCTTCTGTTTTTAAAGGTGTATTTTAAACCATATTTCTCATCCTGGCAGTTAAGTTTCTTTCCTTTCAATGACCTCTTATTTGTCACTAAAATATACAGCCTTGGTGACACTTTTGCAGCTGGATTGCAGAGATCATTCAGTTTCTTTCCCCAGTGTCAACTCAGAAATGAGGGAATAAGATGGAAGGGTGCCCCCCCCACACTCTGTTATCTTTTTGCATTCAGGTAAACATGAAATGAAAAAGCTGCATGTTCATTACATTGGTCCTACCAGATAAGACAGCGAGGCAAATGCTTTACATACATTTATACATTGCTTTAACTAGTATCAACACAAGGAAAGTGCTGAAGAGTTTTCAGCCTGGTTCTTCTTGATGCACCTGTCCCGATACACCTGGCACCCTGTCTTCTTATCTGATTCCCTGGTTCCCCTCCTGCTGAAGGTGAACCTACCTTATGGTGTCTAGTTGCACCAGATTGCCTTCCTGCCCACGTTGCAGTCATGCTGTGGGGCTTCAGTCCTTCTAATAAAATCTTTTGGTATTCATGATGGTCTCTGTGAGGTCTCAATTTTAAATTTAATCATAAGCCTGTCGAGTTGAAAAAATAAAAGTCATTTGTGTGATGGACTCATACCACAGCTCCCAGGGGAAGAGACTTGGGGTTGACCTACAAACGTCTCACAGAACTGAGGAAAGCAAATCCTTCTTCCCAGGCACTGTCCCAGGACCATCACAGCAGGAAATGGTCACCTCAGAAACGTGTCAGGCTCCACCCCGCGCTTGTACTGGATTTTTCCTTGTCTGCAACAGTGGCAGCTGAGGCACCTCACCCCTCTCTCCTAGTTTCAGGTTGTCAATGGTGCTTAGCAATAGCCAGCACTTGGAAACTAGGAAACAGACATGAAAAAAGTGAGTGTGTGATTTTTGTGTTTCCTTCTGTGCAAAATGTAGTGAGGAAGATGAGTCTCCTTCTCTGGAGATGTTTAAAACCTGCCTGGACATGTTCCTGTGTGACTTGCTCTAGGTGATCCTGCTGTGACAGAGGGATTGGACTGGATGATCTTTTGCGATCCCTTCCAATCCCTAGTGTTCTCTGATTCTGTGAATGTGTGAATCTGTGAGTTTGATCTCCTGGTGTTATCAGTCAGGAATCTTCAGGTATCGATGTCTGTCATAAACCTGGAACAAATTTTTCATCTTTAGCTCTTTTTTTTTTTTTTTAGCTCTTTTTTCTAGTAGGTTCTGGTGTTTGAATGAAAACAGAAATAGTCTTTTGGGAGCACATCCAAACTGCTCTCGGGAGGGTTTGTTACACAGACAAATGTGTCTTCAATGGTCGTCTTCCAGCTTGTGAATAGCGCTGCTTAGATTTTTTTTTCTGAACCAACTTGCCAAAAAAAAATCAAATACTTATTCAATTTTACCCTCCACCCCTCTACCAAGTAATTTTGTCCACTTTTTTGTTTTGCTAGGTCCTCCCTCTCAAGAAAGAAATTACATTTAATGTAGCATTTCAAATTGAACAGAAACCAAAGCAAAGAAAAAGAGCAGAATTTCTAGTTCATCCCCTCAAAACAAATAAACGAAACAAAGAAATAAAAAAAAAAACAAGAAAACTAATTTTCCCAGCTCTGCCTTTAAGCCTCACCTCTGAAATGCTAATACATTGTGCCTCTGCTCCAAACAAAACGATGTCGTGCCCTACCTCTGAACATTACCATATGGTTTCAGCAACAGCTTTGGTTCCCAAGCACAGTGTACTATGAATTTCCCATCGGACTAGCGGCACGATTTCCCACCTAAGAATGTCAGTCAGTGATTTCAAAGCCTTGCTGCATTCGATATCATTAACAGGAGGAATGGCATGAATCAACACCACAATGAACCTTGTGAGCCGAGGTCCAGAGGGGCTTGTTTCGCAGAAGATGAATTTCCAGCAAGCCACGCTGCATCCCTAATGTACATCAAGCAATGAAAAGACAAAAATAATAAAGGGATGTTTGAATGTTTTAAATTTAACAGAACCACATTAAAAACACATTGAATAAAGCTGTTTGTTATAAAAAGCCTGTGATAGATGGCATCGGGGTTTCTCATTTGTACTCGTTTTTATGTAAAATACCAGTAATTTTCCTATTGCCTGGTGTTTTCATGATTAAGGCGAAGAGCTATGATGGGCTTATTACTGCAGGAAAAGCCAGCACTTGTCTCTGAGATTGCAGCAACACAGAGATGTCAGAGGAGTGTGAGTGTGAAACCACCACTTAGTAATGTCCAGCTCAAACGTTCATTGTTCGACTGCAATTTCTCTCATCTAGTGGTTCTTGAAACTGCAAATGTGAAAACCACCAACTACATAATGTGAGAAGGAACAATAGCTGTGAAAATCAGTTTGTTGATCAGTAGCTATCCTTCGGCTGCAGGTATTGTAAATGGAGGAATCTGCAGTATAAGCACTGCCTATGTCTCAGCTATAGGAAGGAGAAAACTACCAAAGCCCTTTCTTGCTAAGAGTGGGGGCTTTCTTGTGTGAGTTTTGTAGCACCTAAGGCTCTGGAAGAAGAGTGTCAGCAACTACTTCTGCCAATATTGTTTGTGATACCAGTGTCAGACTCTGATCAGCCACAGGTAGAATAACTCAAACACAACAAGCACAGAGCAGCAGCTGAGTAAGGGCAGTCTGCAGTTAAGAGGACCCCACCAGTGCAGCTGACCAAGAGATACGCAGTCTGGTGAGGACAGAACAAGCAAGCTCCAGATCACCGCTGTTTTATCTGCAGAAGTATGCTTATGCAGTGGGAATGTTTTTGGGCTGTTGCTGACAGAGCACTGGAACAGGCTGCCCGGGGGTGTTGTGGAGTCTCCTTCTCTGGAGACGTTTAAAACCTGCCTGGACATGTTCCTGTGCGACTTGGTCTAGGTGATGCTTCTCTGGCAAGGGGATTGGACTAGATGATCTTTCCAGGTCCTAATGTTCTGGGATTCTGTGAAAACACATCCAGGTCAGCAATACTCAAATATTTTTGATGGTTGCTTTCTCAGTGAAATACAGACACAAACAAGAATTTGAGAACAAAGCCATGGGATGGAGACTAACAGGAATAAGACTTTATCAAGTCAGTCCTGACATCAGTGACTGGACAAAAAATGTCAAGTCCATTTTCTCTGAGTTATGTCAGGCTTGAATTTCACTTAACTTGGCAGAGCTGTCCTCATCTCCGTTTCCAATCAGAATAATGTATAGTTACGGCTACTGTTAGTTTGTTTAGCCATTAAAAATATGTATAACTTGAGTCATGCTCCAGTGGAACTGTAGATAATTAATAAAAATACTGAGCACATTTAGGGAAATTAATTGTAGAATAGTAACGGATTATAGATTATAAAATAAAGCAGAGCTCTCATGATGTAAAGTTTTTATGTTTAATGCTTAATTTATTACTTCTTGCTGTTCAAGCAGAAAGCACAGTGATTTCCCTATAAACATTCTAATCAATATTTAGATAAAGCACTGAATAGAGTTTTATCAAACTTTATAGGGCTACAAAATGGTTTTGGACAAAAAAGTTGAGAAATGAAAATAGGAAACAAGAACTGTCACATTACCTACTTATAGGCTGAAGGCTGCTTCTTTCCATACTCCCCAGATAAATGACAGGTGCTTTTGCATGGAATACTGAGTGGGGTTTGTATTCATTCATCTACTGCTATTTCCATTTGTCATTACGATTATGGCTTTGGGATAAGCCTGTTCTGATTAAGTACCATGGAATGGTGATATCACAGCATCACAGAGTATTACGGATTGGAAGGGACCTCGAAAGACCATCTAGTCCAATCCCTCTGCCAGAGTGGGATCCTCTAGATCAAGTCACATAGGAACACATCCAGGTGGATTTTAAACATCTCCAGAGAAGGAGACTACACAACCTCCCTGGGCAGCCCGTTCTAGGTCTATGTCACCCTCACCATGAAAAGGTTCCTTCTCATATTGATATGGAACCTCCTGTTTTGATTTCCTGGAAACAGCTTATCTAAGCCACTAGATACACCCATGGCTTTCTGTTTTCCTTTAAACCCAGGGTTTTTTTGTAGATTATCTGAAAACTACCCGATACTTGAGTCCGCTCATATTCCAGAGAGTCCAGTGCAGAGCCACAGAGATGATGAAGGGAGTGGAGCATCTCCCTGATGAGGAAAGGCTGAGGGAGGTGGGTCTCTTGAGCTTGGAGAACAGGAGACTGAGGGGTGGCCTCATTAATGTTGATAAATATGTGAAGGGTGGGTGTAAGGAGACTGGAGCCAGGCTCTGCTCAGTGGCATCCAATGATAGGACAAGGGGCAATGGGTGTGAGCTGGAAAAAGGAGGTTCCACATCAATATGAGAAGGAACTTCTTCCTGATGAGGGTGACAGAGCACTGGAAGGGGCTGCCCAGGGGGGTTGCAAAATCTCCTTCTTGGAGATGTTTAACACCCACCTGGACATGTTCCTGTGGAACTTGGTCTAGGTGATCCTGCTACTGGCAGGATGATTGAACTGGATGATCTTTTGAGGTCCCTTCCAATCCCTAATGTTCTGTGATTCTATGAATGCACAGCTACTAACAAATGCAGTCAAAGCTCATTTACAAGGGAATAATTTGTGTTCTGACACAGTCACAGTGAATAGCAGTTAAGATACTCTATCTGGATGTAATAGCAAGATCTCTCCTCTCCTCTCCTCTCCTCTCCTCTCCTCTCCTCTCCTCTCCTCTCCTCTCGATGCTTCCTTCACAGAAAAGGATTTGTGAGAAAAGGTATTCAGAATCCCTGAAATACAGTGTTAAATCAGTGTTTATCACCAAGCACTTGTGGCTTAAATACACATTGTTTGATTTTACTACAATTTGCCTACACCTGAACAAGCTTCTTTCAGTTATGAAAGGGATATGTTTGAGTGTCCTTCTCTGGAGACATTTAAAACCCACCTGGATATGTTCCTGTGTGACTTGATCTAGGTGATCCTGCTGTGGCAGGGGGATCAGACGGGATGATCTTTCAAGGTGCCTTCCAATCCCTAATGCTCTGCAATTCTGTGACTCTTCAAGAAAAGCAAATAGATTTCACAAATATTTTCTTCACTCGAAGCACTGTTTTTCAACCTTGGTTTTATTAGAAGCTCTGAAGAAGCACTGTAGGATTTGCCCAGCTGCAATAACACTGCTGCACACGCAAGCGCCTGGAGAATTCACTGTATAAACTGCAGGAACCGTTTTCTCATTGCCTTTTCGATTCCTTAATTCAGAACTTTTAGTGTAAGTGAATTCCACTGGTAAGGTCACTGCTTTATTAAGTAGATCAGTGATGTGATCTAAGGTTTCACACTGTCCAGGGCTAACTGTATAAAAAGCATGGTAAGATAACCTCTGCACGTAAATTGAGCTATTTAAATAATCTGTTGTATTGACCATTTAAAGCAACACACTGGCACTAGCTCTGAGCAACACGAGGAGTCACCTACACCAAGTTGCACAGGAACATGTCCAGGCAGGTTTTAACCATCTCCAGAGAAGGAAACTCCACAACCCAACATCCACAGCTCCTCCACACAGTTTCTCAGGCAAGCTGCAGTATGGCATTGCAGGGTTGCCAGGACTTCCCAGTGTTATCCAGAGGTAGCAGAGCCATCTCTCTGCATGACAGTGCACCAGTGCTGTGCTGATATTCTCTGAAACGCCTGTAGAGGTTATGGAGAGTGAAATGCAGTCGGATTGTTTTATTTACTTTCCTCTGCATCTGGAAGTTGCTTGATAATATATTGCCTTTTCTGGGTCATATTTAAGAATGGGAAATAGCATATTGATTTTGCCATGCCAGCGAAGAAATGTGATCCTGTCAACATCTATGGTCACTCTATCCAGCAGGCTGATCCTGCTGGACAATTTTGGACAATTAATCAACATTCAGTCGTGCTGAGCAGTTCAAGGGTGTGTGATGAAATTGCTTCTTATTTTTACCCAGAAATGTTCTCTTCTACTCTGAAACCAAACTGTTTGGCAGCAAGTTGTGGGAAACTATACAGCTACAATCAGCTTACATCTTGTTCCTGCAAAGTATTTTCTTGGCTGCTATTGTCTAATTATACTTCAAAATTTTGCCTTTTGCAGATTGCCATCTCTTTACATCAGAATCTAGTATCCGTTTCGATTGAGGCTCATTGTTCCATATTTTCTGATAAAGGGAAACAACAAAAAAGCACTGAACAACTTCCAGCGAACAAAGAGACTTAAAGGATGTGTAGAGGTATTGCTTTGGCCAGACCATCTAACCTCAGCCCCACTGTCATAAATTTCCCTTTGTTTTCAGTGTAAATAGTGCTGATTAAGAAGTTGCCTAGTGATGTATTTAATCTCTGCCAGATTCCTACCCTCTGTCCTTTAATCCATCATTTTTTGACGTGACAACACTGCTCGCCATCTGATCCATTACACCAGTACCTACCAATAGATGCTTCCCACAAATCAGACTGAATGTGAAGAGTATGGGCATTAACCAAAAGAAAACACATAGGAAAGTCTGAGACTGAGCACTGAGCTAGGAAATTGTAACTCCCTTGTTTTAACCAGCTCAGAGATCTGTTTTATTTTCCTTCTCAAAAACATTTTACATTGGCTGTACTTTGTTTTCCAGCTGTCGGAGTTAGAAACAGACCTAGTTTATCCCTGGTGGCTTTGTACTTTTATTTAAAACAACTTCTTATTAGATGTTTTTAAGTCTCTAGCATGTGTTATGTTTTTAACATTCTGACTGAATTTAGGAGGCAGAAGGAAAACATTGCCATGCATTTTGTCCACAGAAATTTAACTGACCACAAATATATGAAATGTGGTAATTTTTAAGAAATATTTTTCTAAATCAAATTCACTTCATCCGAAAGTGCATTTGAAAATGAAAGTGAAGAGCCCGTACTTTGGCATTTAAAACTGTGCTCTTGTTTTCAATCAGCTGTGACTTTCCCTGAAGGGAATTTCCCAGTGTACACTGCATGTGGTATGAAGAGCTCCTGAAGCTCTGATGCTTGTGTGAGTTAAAAAGTGAACCAGTTAGGAGTAGTTTTATTTTTTGGAGGTGAACTTGCAAGAATTTTGTCTCTTTATGCCACATTGAGAAGGAGCATTTTTCCTCTCTACTTTCCTCAAGAAAAAAAATAAAGGTCCCTGAAAACTCCAGTAAGGAGGATGCCAGTAGTAAGAGAGAGAGTAAGGCAGAACAGGGTGTGAAAACTGTACAAAAGCAAAGCAACAGTGAAGGCTTATTCTTGGCTAGTCTTACCAAGACACTAAGTTTAGACAGTAAGACTGTTTCTTCTATGGTCAGCCCCCTCAGTTTGATAGACATCTTGGCTGCGTGAGACCAAATGGGAGGGAATGCAAGAAAGCACAAACCAAATACAACAGTAGAGAATCTCAACTTCCCTTCAGAGGATAATTAGTTTGTTAAGCTGATAATGACTGGGCTGTAGAATTTGTGTAATAATCACAGAATCACTGAACAGTAGGGATTGGAAGACATCTCAAAAGATTGTCTAGTCTAATCACACTGCCACAACAGCATCACCTAGATCAACTCGCACAGGAACATGTCCAGGCAGGTTTTAAACATCTTCAGAGAAGGAGACTCCACCACCTCCCTGGGCAGCCCCTTCCAGTGCTCTGTCACCCTCACTGTGAAGAAATTCCTTCTTATATTGACATGGAACCTCCTGTGTTCCAGCTTCCCTTTGATGAAGCCATGTCCCTAATGACCCTCTTGTCCTTGATATGCCTAAAGCCAGCATCAGGACACTTGTTCCCTCACCTTTCTAGGGATGGGGGTGAGGCTGACCGGTCTGTAGTTACTGAAGTCCTCATTCTCGCCCTTTTTGAAAATTGGAGAGACATTTACTGCCCTCTAGTCCCCAGGCAACTCTCCTATTCTCCTGTTCCTATCACATTTCTTCTCAAAAAAAGGAAAGAACTGCTAATATTGCTATTACTACCCCTAACTGATAGTAAAACTATTCCTTGGGTGGCTTTTTTTTTTTTTTGAGGAGGTACCAATTTTACCAAACAATCAAGAATTCAAACTCCACAAAATGATGTTCACAAAATCACAGTCTTAATGTGCTCTTTCATATAAGGCTGTAGGAGGGATAAAATCATTCTACTTTGAAAGAGGATAAGATCTATGTATTTTTCTGGTTCCATATAACATTTTAAATTGTTGCCTACGGAAAGGTTTCTACTTGCTCAGAAAAATACAATTTTAAATGTGCCATGTGCTCACTGGGGAAAAATTCCACAGCCTAATAGAGTTCACTTTATTCAGTTCTCATATTCCTCTTCCTGCATTGTCAAGTCAATATGTGCGTGTTTTGTTGTTCCTTTGCATGGAATCCTTTGCTATTTTAGTGTTCTTTCCACTTATATTTCCACTTATATCAGAAAAGAAAATCTGGAGAAAATACAGTTTGCAGAGATGAAGGAAATATTCAACACATTTTTTTCAAAGCCTTTTTTTACCTTTTTAACTATTATATGATTTTCTAAGGTTTTTCTAATGGTAATTCTCTGCTGGGACTTCATTTGCTGTATAAACCTATGAGGTAACTGTACAACACGTGTTCTAATTGCATTTAATATCACTCTAGATTTTGTATAGACACCTGGAAATAAAATTACAATATAATAAAAGTTTGGTTATTTTGGAATACTAGAAATATTGAGACACTGTTTCTTGAAAAACTTGCATATGGAAGAATGTTTTCATAATTTCAGCACTATGAATCTGGCTATACACGAATTCAGAATCACAGAATCAGTCAGGTTGGAAAAGACACGTGGGATCATTGAGTCCAACCATCAACCCTACCGTACAAGTTCACCCCTAAAACAGATCCCACAACACCACATCTGAGCATCTTTTGAACTCATCTAGGGATGATGACTCAACTACCACCCTGGGAAGCCCATTCCAGTGCCTGACCACTTTTTCCATGAAGAATTTCTTCCTGATGTCCAACCTAAACCTACCTTGTTGAAGCTTGAAGCCCTTCCCTCTGGTTCTGTCACTGATTACCTGTGAGACGAGACCAGCACCAACATCTCTCCAATGTCCTTTCAGATAGTTGTAGAGAGCAGTGAGGTCTCTCCTTAGCCTCCTCTTCCTCAAACTCAACAGTCCCAACTCTCTCAACCTCTCCCTTCCCCAGCTTTGTTGCCCTCCTCTGCACTCACTCCATCACCTCAATATCTTACTTGTACTGAGGTGCCCAAAACTGGACACAGGACTCAAGGTGCAGCCTCACCAGTGCTGAGTACAAGGGCACAATCACCTCCCTATCCCTGCTGCACACACAGTTTCTAATACAGGCCAAGGTATGTTTGTTTGGAAGTTTTGAATGTGATGTGTTTAAAGCACAGTTGATCCTACATCCAAATTGAGAATGCAAATTAAGCTGGTTTAAAGCATACTGTTAAGGAAAATCCTACCTTCAAATTAGGTAGGACAAAGATGCTCATTTAGAGTTATTTTCTTCAAACTACATTCATTCCAGTCAATAGCAAATATTTATGCAACCATTACAACAGAATACAATGTATGTGATCGATTTAAGTGACAGCTTTTTACTATAGGAAGCTGCAGATACACCCTTACTCAAACTTTTTTGTTTACATTTATGCCTTTTCCTGTTAATACTACTGAGTATGTCTAATATGACTTAAATCACATAATCATACAGAATCACAGAAAGTTAAGGATTGGAAGGGACCGTGAAAGTTCATCTAGACCAATCCCCCTGCAACAGCAGATTCACCTAGAGCAAGTCGCACAGGAACACATCCAGGTGGGTTTTAAACATCTCCAAAGAAGGAGACACCACTACCCCCCTGGGCAGCCCCTTCCAGGGCTCTGTCACCCTCACCATGAAGAAGTTCCTTCTGAAATTTATATGGAACCTCTAGCTCACACCCATTGCCCCTAGTCTATCACTAGATACCACTGAGCAAAGCCTGGCTCCATCCTCCTGACACCCACCCTTCACATATTTATAGACATTAATGAGGTCACCCTCAGTCTCCTCTTCTCCAAGCTAAAGAGACCCAGCTCCCTCAACCTTTCCTCGCCAGGGAGATGTTCCACCCCCTTCATCATCTTTGTGGCTCTCCGCTGGACTCCGTCCAGCAGCTCCGTGTCCTTCTGAAACTGAGGGGCCAGAACTGGCCACACTATTGGCCAGTAAAGTATGTATCTGTAGAGAAAGGTGAATATGATTTTGCAGTCTTCCTAACCAAACTGCGGTTTTGTCTCTTATCATGATGTTGAGGACAAGATAATAGGGCTGATCTTGTCAGCATTATCCTCAGCATCAGAAGACACCAGTCTGAAAATCCTCAGACAAGGAGGGGATGGAAACAAAATCTGTCTGGAGCTGAGTGGCTTTTCTCAATACATTTATTATAGCAGGATTAAAGGGAGGCAGCTGTACCACCACCTGCAGATATGACATTAAAAGAAAAGAGCAGATCTGTGTTGTCAGCTCCCACCAATTAACTGTAACTGCATTAGATATTTGTTGAATTTGATTACTAAACAGTGGAGATGATTTTCAAAGGTTGTGAGAAAATCTGTAAAAATTAACCCAAGTTACTTAATCAGAACACTTAATATTTGACCAAGATCCATTGGATAGAATTACTGTATTAGAAACTCATTAAAGTTTAATCTCTGAGACACACTTGTCTCCCAGCCACTGGCTATAATTGCAGCACCATATCAGGAGTGAAGGTTGAAAAAAGTGGAAGCCTGCAGAGGGTGGAAGCCAGGGCAGTTAGCCTGGAAGTGATACAGAGCTGTCTGAGCAGCCAGGACAGAGTTGAGGAAAGCTAAAGCTAAAGATAGAATTAAATCTGACCAGGGACATCACAGGCAGCAGATGAGATAAAAGGAAGACGAGGGAAAACGTGGGCTATCTCTGGAGAGAACAGGAGACCTGGTCATGCAGGACGTGGAGAATGCTGAGGTACTCAACCTCTTTTTCCCTCTCTGTCTTCATCTGCAACTGCTCCAGCCATGCTGCCCAAACTGAAGGTGGCAAAGTCTTGAACCAGAAGAATGAAGAACCAGACGCTGTAGGAGAAAATCTGGTTCAAGTCTATCTAAGGGATCTGAAGGTGTGCAAGTTCATGAGACTCGAAGAGCTGCATCTGTGAGTGCTGAAGTGTCACCAGTGAGGCTGGCCAGACCAAGGATGGACTCTCCCTAGATAAGGAAAGGCTCAAGAGCTGAGGGCTCAATCACTACTTCCACTGATGTGCAACAGGCAAACTCAATTTGGGGTAAACAAACAAAATTTAATTTAAATAATTTAAATGTAATTTAGATAATAAAAGCACCAATTACACAATTACCAATCACGAGCCCTGCCTGTGCTACCCATTTTCTCCTCAGAAGCAAAAACTCAGTTGGTGTTTACCTATGCCAGTGTGGCATCCTCCCCACAGGATACAAGTCCACCTTGAGCTTCTCAGGCTAGTGAGGGAAAGGGGGCTCTTGTAGAATGAGATTCTCCCAATAATGAGCTCTTCTTCTCAAGAATCGTGATGTCTTTCAAGACCCACTGCTTGCTGAAGGAGGGACACAAAATAATCAGAGGTCTAGAGCACCTCTCCTATGAAAGACAGGCTGAAAGTTCAGTCTGGAGATGAGAAGAATCTCAGAAGAACTTAGAGAAGGCTTCCAGTACCTCAAAGTGGCCTATGAGAAAGAGGCTACAGGAGATGGACATTTTGCAAGGTCATTCAGTGGTAGGACAAGGGGAAATAGTTTGAAAGAGGGTAGATTTATATTAGGTCTAAGTAGAAATTTCTTCACTGTGAAAGTGGGGAGGTGCTGTATCAGGTTGCCCAGAGAGGTTGTAGATGTCCCCTTCCTGGAAGTGTTCAAGGCCAGGCTGGATGGATCTTTGCACAGCCTAGTCTGGTAGCAGTTGTCCTTGCCCATGGCAGTGGGCTTGGAACTAGTAGATCTTTAAGGTCCCTTCCAATCAAAAACACTTATTGATTCTATCATTCAGGTTGGAAAAGACCCTTGGGATCATCGAGTCCAACCATCAACCCTACTCTAGACGTTCACTCCTAAACCCTAAAACAGACCCCCCCAGCACCACACCTAAGCGACTTTTAAACACATCTCTTTGTAAAGAATTTTTTCCTGATGTCTAATCTAAACCTCCCCTGTTGAAACTTGAAGCCCTTCCCTCTGGTTCTGTTGCTAGTTACCTGTGAGGAGAGACCAGCACCAACGTCTCTACACTGTCGTTTTAGATAGTTGTAAGAGAGCAATGAGGTCTCACCTCAGCCTCCTCTTCCTCAAACTAACCGGCCCCAACCCTCACAATCTTTCTATGAATGGCAGCAGAAGAAATGGAAGATGTGGATCATTAATATTAAAATCTAAAGAGGCTGAAATTCTCCAGTAGCACAGCAGATGATTGAAAATGTTGAGGAAAGATAATTATAGCTTTGTAAAGCCAAGGGGAAACCCTGAAAAGAAACATGTAATAAAGCAGGTTTTCTCATTTTAACATTGCAGAGTGTGAGATTAATTTAAGAATCAACAGCAAAATGAGAAGGAACAAACTAGTTAACATACTGTTACTGAAATTTAACAGGCATCGTAATAGAAGAAGCACGGAATCATGGAATCACAGAACACTAGCGATTGGAAGGGACCTCGAAAGATCATCCTTTATAATCCCTCTGACACAGCAGGATCACCGCGACCAAGTCGCACAGGAACACATCAGGGTGGGTTTTAAACATGTCTAGAGAAGGAGACCTTTCTGGGCAGCCCCTTCCAGTGCTCTGTCACCCTCACTGCGAAGAAGTTCCTTCTGAAATTTATATGGAACCTCTAGCTCACACCCACTGCCCCTTGTCCTATCACTAGATGCCACTGAGCAGAGCCTGGCTCCATCCTCCTGACACCCACC
>JAOXOE010000001.1:26878994-26893228 GCA_028565055.1 Phoeniculus purpureus | reverse complement strand
GAAGGAGACTCCACAACCCCCCTGGGCAGCCCCTTCCAGTGCTCTGTCACCCTCACTGTGAAGTTCCTTCTCATATTCATGTAGAACCTTCTCTGTTCCAGCTCACACCTGTTGCCCCATGTCCTATCATTATACTGAAGATGGAGCAGGTTATTCTCTATCGTCTAATAGACTCAGCAATACTTACTTTGTGTAAGAGATTCGTGCATTTTCTGAAAAGAAATGCTTGTGTGCTCTTTCAGGGTCTTAATCAAATATTATTGATGCAGCAAAATCTTTAATTGGATTCTTTTTCTTTTAAGTGGAGTGATTAGAAATTGGATTTTTTTTCTGTAAATAATAATGAAGCAAGATGTTACGGAGAAATTACGATTCGAAAGGAGGAAAGTCATTGTAAAAGAAACACTTTAAAATGAAAACTGTATTATCTTAATGTAAATTATTCATAGGTTATCAAGTTTAGATGAGGTTTGTGAACCTAACTCTGTTATGGTTCTTTAATATAACTTTAATGTAACTTTAATGTTTAAATCTGTGATGCAGAGAATGAAATTCCACTCAGGGAAACTGTTCTGATTTCTGTGTAATTGGAAAAGTTTATGTGTTCAGGGGGCTAGCGGTATCGACAGCAGATATTTTATCGCTGTGCCTTTGCAATGCCGCAGTGTAATACTGGCGAGACTGTAGTTGGGCAAGTAGTGATTTTTTTTTAGGAGAGCGAGTGACATCTGTCTTGGTCTCTTCTCATCAGCCCTTTTACTGATGAGAAAGGTTCTCGGCTTCGGTTTCCTGGTAGGTACAATTGGTGGTACTGAATTTCTCTCTGGTTTCCCTTCACTTTACTTAGATCTTTTTTGTGGCTTCTTTTGTTGGTTCAGCTTATTTGCTCCTGTTTTTCTTTTGACATCTGTGGTGCTCATGTGTGCCTAGTGTTCTCATCTTTGTGTATGTAGTTTGCTCTGAAGTTTAATGTCAGCAATCCTCAAGCTAAAGTTCTTCGAAGGTTTCATTCATTTACAGAGTTCTTCTGAGAACTGAATTGTTCCTCTGAGAACTGTTCTGCAGCCCTTATGGCAATGTAAAGTTCTTCAAAAAAGGCAGAGTACACCGCAGAATCACAGAACATCAGGGATTGGAAGGGACCTCGAAAGATCATCCAGTCCAATCCCCCTGCCACAGCACCATCACCTAGACCAAGTCGCGCAGGAACAAGAGTGAAGAAGATAGAATTTGACTCTACCTGTAGCCATCAACTGGGAGACACAAAGCCTCCAGCATTCATTTAGCAAAAAATGCCTCAGAAGCAGCATCTTCCCTATATGTTTATATGTGGAAGGATCAGTTTTATGCGTCACACAACATTAAGGGTGTCCTATCTGCACAGATGTGCCTAGAACTTCCTCCTTGGATCAGAACATGGACTTAGACTGAGTCTCACTCAGTAATTTGGATGGGAAGCAGAACCCCTTACAGCTGAAATTCCTGCTGTCTGGTTTTCCTCCTTCTGCAGTTGCTGCAAGCCCACTGGTTTCCCAAAGTGGTTCATTACTGTTGTGTTGGCATTAATGGCCCCACTTAGCAGATGGGAATGATCTGCATACACGTGACTGTATTTAGATCTCTGTATAATGCAGGTAGGGATTGATACAGGATGTGAGCTCTACCAGAGGTCACATCACACGCTGAAAAATGCAAATGAATTACTAAGGGGAAGTGGTTTTTATCCCCTCACTGAAGCCACTGAAGAAAGAAGCTGCTTACCAGCCAGTTTTAGTGTGGGAGATAATTTCTAGTCTAACAAACAGATGTTTGCATATCTGAGGATGTGAACAAGCACAGTTAAGACAGATGGACAGAATGTGTCTCAAAAATGGAGGGAGCAGAATGATTCAGGATGACAGATTACATCTGCCTGCTGTGGCAGGGGCATTGGACTAGATGATCTTCCAAGGTCCCTTCCAACCACTTATGATCCTACAATCCCAGGAATATTTCAGAGATGAAATTGGTAAAAGCCTGTTGTAGTTTAACCAAGGGATCTGCAGGAATATGAAGATCTAAGAGGAAGAGGAGGAGTGCACCTCTTCACCCACTCCTCTGGGATCCTAGTCCCTGTTATCTGTGTTTCTCTAGACTTCAGGGTGACTTCTTTTGGTAATGTCACAGGCAGTGGTTGATCCTGGACTTATTGAACAAGTAGGCAACTAGCTTACTATTTTTATTAAGACACCAAACATTCATCCAGACCTAATTATCTAAAGAATTTGCCCAAGAATGTAAGATAAGCTTTATTTTAAGGCTTAGGATGAAAAACAAGACCTAAACCCAATGTCTCGGGAGTCACCTGGGTCTCTACATTTGTATTTCTCCACCTTACTCTAGAGGAGAGTAGAAGATCAATAGATACAGTCCCCACAAAGGCATCCCCTTCGGATGCAGTGTGTGGGATTACCATATTGTAATTTTATCCTCAGCTATAACACTGCAACACGTAATTTTTAGCTATTGGTAATGCAAACACCTGCTTGTCTTTCCAGAATTCCTATTTCTACTTGCTAAACTCTGCCTATCCCCTGTGAATATGATCTCGGTTCAAAAATAGAGGATGTAAATCTGCGTCTGTGGCGTGTTGTGCTGATGGAAACATCCCCGTCTTTATTACTGTGGTGCAAACCAGTTTTGGAAAGATCCATTATACCTCATGGTTACAATACCTTAGCAGTAGGGATTTCCAGAGACTTCTGTGCACCCACACCTCTGTTCTGCAGCGGAGGGAAGGAATACAGCGGTGGCACTTAATCATTTTATTTACGACAGTATCCATACTGGAAGTGATGGGTAATCAGTGGTGTGTTGTTTTCAGCCGTAGAATCCTCATGCTCTATTAACTGTAGTGGTAGGAAAATGGCTGTTGGCAATTTTCCATCATGTCAGTGCTCTTAGTATTTACGTTAGAAACAGTATTTATGAAGGCAACGAAAAGTCTTTCTTGTTTTTTCTCTCTCCAGATCATTCGGTGATGAGAGGTAGAATGTATTTTCTCTGTTCATCTGTCGTGTGTATTCTGTGAGGGATGCACATACAGTGCTAGCCTGGAACTTGCAGTAACAGAGTCATGAGTTGATTTTTAGTGTGTGTCTTTGTTCTGTTGAACTCGTCGTTCTAATGTGTGTCTAGGAAGAGTTTTGAGTAGCTACATTAGACTGAAGGCTGGGGAAAAAGGGTCTGTATGGGATTGTTCTATATGATTGAGAGTTTGGGCTGTTTAGTTTGAGGAAGAGGAGGCTAAGGGGAGACCTCATCTCTCTCTAATACTATCTTAAAGAACATTGTAGATATGTTGGCGCTGGTCTCTTCTCACAGGTAGTTAGTGACAGAACCGGGGGAAGGGCTTCAAGCTCCAACAGGGAGGGTTAGACTGGACATCAGGAAGAAATTCTTCCTGGAGAGAGTGGTCAGGCACTGGAATGAGCTGCCCAGGGTGGCGGTTGAGTCCCCACCCTGTTTAAAAGTTGCTTAGATGTAGTGCTGGGAGATCTGTTTTAGGGGTGAACATGTAGAGTAGGGTTGACAGTAGGACTCAACGATCCCAAGGATCTTTTCTAAAGTGAATGATTCTGTGATCCGGTAACTAGATGATCTTTCAAGATCCCTTCCAATCTCTAATGTTCTGTGATTCTGTGATATATTTATAAGGAGACTTCATGAGAAACTTTTTTCCCCCTGTTGTTTTGTTACTCTCCAGCAGTTCACAATGATCTGTTCAGGTGTTATTTAAAGGAAAGGCATTGTTCACGTAGCGATCAATACAACCATGATGATACATAATTCAACCTCAATGGGCAATTGCCTTCATTTTTCATTTGAGCATTGAATTATTTAATACACTTTGGAATGAGAAAGCATTGATCTATAGATTTGGGTTAGGAAAATCGAAAACTATTTAATAATATGCATGTCAAGTAAAATCAATGGGTTTCTGGTTTATTTTCTTACACTGTAAACTAGCCAGCACCCACTGTCAAGGCTCAGGTGCTTGAAAAAACAGCACAATTTTTTTTGTCCTATTACTGCTTATTCTGCCCCCTTACTCTTCCCAGATTTCTCTCCCACATTTCTTTTTCCTTCTTGGCTGCTTTAGTATTCACATTGTGTTAAGCATCTGCTATTCGGATCAAACACTCTGGATATCCATCCATTGTTTGTGTCAGTTAGTGTTAAGTAATACTTTGTGCAGCAATAAGAAGCAATAAAAAACCCAGCAATAAACTGCTGTGTGTCAGTGATTTCTCCTCAGGGTCTGCAACAACCCATTTGATTTGACTGAAATAATGGCAAACAGTTTTAGACCTCTGCATTAACTCTGCAGGCTAATGTCCGTGTGTGTTGGTGAGCATCATGCTTGCAGGATGTTGGTAGAGTAGTTCCAGAGATAAAAACACATCGGTGCCAGGAAGCATGTGGGTAAACAGAAGCGTTAGTCAGTTTTCCCTTGGGTCTGTCATCTGTGTTCTTTGTGACTTTTCTCTGTTGTAATACCTCATATGTAATGAGAGAAGATAGAAGAACACCATTGAGCTGTAGCTTAAATAAAAGTGATAGTTAAAATAAAGCTAATCGCAGAACATTAGGGATTGGAAGGGACCTCCAAAGACCATCTAGTCCAATCCCCCTGCCACAGCAGGACCACCTAGATCCAATCCTAGGTCCTAAATGCAAAAGTGAACTACTGAGTTGGTTTAGTCTTCAGTCAACAGGATCTTAACATTTTCCTAAAATCATTTGTCTCAGTGTCTCAAGGTGAACCGTCAAATCCATTAGTTGTGTTGTGTCTTTTGGTGTGGCAGTCAGTTAGAGACCTTCCTGCTGGCTTCACCAAGCCCTAGGGGGTTTTGGTTTTTGTTTGTTTCCCAAATAACTTTTGAAGATGATGAAAACTCATACAAAGAAGACCTGGTTTTCCAGCACAAACATTCCTGTCATACATGAAGAGAACACTGCAGAAAAAAATCAGTAGCCAATTCATACGTTAATACAAACGCTGTTATCACAGAACTATAGGGATTGGGGGGGGGGTTCTCAAAAAATCATCTAGTCCAATCCCCCTGCCACAGCAGGATCACCTAGATCCAGTCGAACAGGAACATGTCCAGGTGGGTTTTAAACATCTCCACAGAAGGAGACTCCACAACCCACCCTGGGCAGCCCCTTCCAGTGCTCTGTCACCCTCACAGGGAAGAAATTCCTTCTGATATTTATGTGGAACCTCCTGTGTTCCAGCTCACACCCACTGCCCCTTGTCCTACCACTAGAAGACACTGAGCAGAGCCTGGCTCCATCCTCCTGACACCCACTTCTCACATATTTATAGACATTAATGAGGTCACCCCCCAGCCTCCTTTTCTCCAAGCTCAAGAGTCCCAGCTCCCTCAGCCATTCCTCATGAGGGAGGTGTGTTCACAGACCCCCTATTCTGTGGGGGCAAATGCTTCTTTAGTTCCATGGCCAACTGCCTCCACCACATGGGACAGAACAAAGGTGGCAACTGTGCCCTGGGAGAGCCTTCCTACTGACTGAAACATTATCTATAGCTAAGTATTTGTGTAAACTTCAATATTAACAGAATTACACTCCTATGTACATAGACTACAGCCAGGATAACCTGTACATGCATTTGTACGTGTCTGTGCATCCGTACATGTGGTTGGAAAGCCAGTTTCACGTCAAAGGAGCTTTCACAGAAAAACACATGTAGAGTTTTGAGAGGTTAGAAGTACTTGCAGCAAGATTTGCTTTTATTCTGCAGAAGTGCAAGATACACACTCCAGTACTGCACCACTAAAGCATCCTTCAGCTGAGGACTTTGGATTTGACCATTTTCTACTCCGCTTCCACAAATATCAGAGCTGCTGCACAGCAATGCTACTTTGATTGCAAAGATCAAGCAGAAACTCTTTTTAAGAAAAGGACTGGTAAAAACAAAACAGCAAATCCTTATGGGGCTGGACTTTCACCCAGCTGTCCCCAAAGGCCATTTAAGCCATACAGACGGCTGTCTGCTCATTGTAACTGTGAACGACTTGCAGCAATTCCTGAACATCCTTTGGTGTCATGCCATGACTGTCTTATCTTCAGAAGGTTTTATTAAGAGCTACATTGAAGCATTCTGTTATCAGTCACAGCTCGTACAATTCAGATCCTCTTAATCGCTAGGAAACTGGTACATGTTTTCTACAGTACAACACCTGGAGAGATGGCAAGCAGCAGGAAACTGCTTTTCTACTGCATCTGTTTAATCACAGACATTAGGGAATAGAAGGGACCTCAAAAGATCATCCAGTCCAATCCCCCTGCCACAACAGGATCACCTAGATCCAGTCACACAGGAACACATCCAGGTGAGTTTTAAGTGTCTCCAGAAAAGGAGACTCCACAATCCCCCTGAGAAGCCTGTTCCAGGGCTCTGTCACCCTCATCATGAAGAAGTCCCTTCTCATACTGATGTGGAATCTCAGAACATTAGGGATTGGAAGGGACCTCGAAAGATCACCTAGTCCAATCCCCCCTGCCACAGCAGAACCACCTAGATCCAGTCACACAGGAACACATCCAGGTGAGTTTTAAATGTTTCCAGAGAAGGAGACTCCACAAACCCCTGAGAAGCCTGTTGCAGTGCTCTACTGAGCAACAGCCATGTTTCTTCATGAAGTCCAATTGTTTGTGATCCCCTTAAGACAGAACCAAAACTTAAACCATTTCAAGAGTATAGAGAAAAGATGCCCTGGAAATCATTTTACATTAATACTGAAAAATATTCAATGCGTTTTTATATGTATCCAACTTAATCCTTCAAAAGACTGTTGCCTGCATGTTTGGAACTGGGTCTCTTGAGCTTGGAAAAAAGGAGACTGAGGGGTGACCTCAATGTTTATAAATATGTGAAGGATGAGTATCAGGAGGATGGAGCCAGGCTCTGCTCAGGGGCATCCAATGATAGGAAAAGGGGCAGTGGGTGTGAGCTGGAACAGAGGAGGTTCCACATCAATGCGAGAAGGAACTTCTCCCCAGTGAGGGTGACAGAGCACTGGAAGGGGCTGCCCAGGGGGGTTGTGGAGTCCCCTTCTCAGGAGACATTTAAAACCTGCCTGGACATGTTCCTGCATAACTTGATCTAGGAGAGCCCACTCTGGCAGGAGGAGTTGACTAGATGATCTTTTGAGGTCCCTTCCAATCCCTAATGTTCTGCAATTTGCAAGCCTGAGAACTATCACCCTAGGAAGAACAACTCTAAGACTAGTTTTAAAGCAGGAAATATTGTAACCACTGGTACATCCCCTCACATAAAACTGAACCATCAATACTTAATTATGAAAGGATGCAAGTCTTAATGCATTTCAGTACACACTCAAATTTTGTGTGACAGGTGACCATTTTATACAGGTCTGATCGTCAAAACATCTGTGTGCTTTTACCTCTCGGCACTTTTTGCTTTCAGCTGTGCCTCTAAACGGGACAATAGAGTCATGGTGCTTCTCTATTTCAAACACACATTTACGTGTCAACAGCCAGAAGCAATTATAACATGCTTAGGTACTGTAACAACTATGGAAACGTCTCACACAATTTTTTATGAGGAATTCAGCCGCCGACTTCTGTAACTGTTTTAGAAGTCACATCATAAGTACAGCCATGAGTAACTCAAGTTCCATCAGAATACCTGCACTTTTACATAAAGGAAGTATCTCAACAGCCAGTGTCTTAGTGTTGTTGATAGACTGAAACCCTTGCTGAATAAAACACACATAGGAGCTCTCTCACCATGATGAGCTCCACTGACAAGTCCCCTATTGTTCCAACACTAAGGGATCACTTACACAGTCACAAACTCAGGGGCTGTTCTGAAACAGTTTTTCAAGGTTTATCTAAAGCTACCCAGAGAGACAGGACTAGCTGCTGAAAACCTATGACAAGGGTCTCCAGAACACATTTCTAAGATCTTCATGGAACCACTCTGGTTGGAAAAGACCCCAGGGATCATCGAGTCCAACCATCTACCCTACCTTACAAGTTCACCCCTAAACCACATCCCTCAACACCTCATCCAAACAATCTTTAAACAGATCAAGGGATGGCGACTCAACCACCCTCCTGGGAAGCCCATTCCAGTGCCTGACCACCCTTTCTGTGGGAAACCTTTTCCAAATATCAAGCCTGTGCATCTTTCCCCATTGCCTCACCCTCCCACCCTCTCTAGGATTGAGCTGCTCAGTAATGTACAGCAGCGGAAGTACGCTCAGCCCTGCCAAAACTGAACATGTAGGAGAAAAAGTGACTTGACTTCTGCAGACTAAAATACTGCCTGAGTTTAATTTCAGAGAGGAGTAGCATATGACAAGCAACATATTTTTTAGTTGAACAGTGGGAGTTGGTTTAGCTTAATACACTTTCTGAAGTGTGCTACCCCTATGACAAATATATATCTTCATGAGGACAGCTTTGTTAGACGTGTCGCTGATCAGAATCAGAGAGAGCAAAGGAACCGCAGTCTTTGCAGAACTGATCCTTAATCTGAAAAATGTTTTAAATACACGGGGAGATGGCATTTAAATACATCAGAATCAAAGGAGAATTTATACACAGCAAGAGACAACAGGGAAAGCACTTCCAGCAGTATCTGCCAGAGATCTCCACAGCATCTTTATTAAGTGATCGTTTTAATATCCATATACCATTTCACAAAGCTCCCCAGCATGGGAGCGGGGCAGGGAAGAGGAAATTTACAGTGGGAATTCACTTGTTCTAATGAAAACTGTTGAGACACCTTCACATTTTCATCTTTACACTGAAAATCATTGGTTTCCTTAATGCAAAAATGAAGTTGCTTCAGGCATGGTTCTGCAAGCACAGCATAATTCATTGTGTTACGATAGCTTTTCAGTTACAATATCCTTAGCAGAAGCAATAAAAGGTGAACACATACATCCCTTTGAATTTCAGTAGCTTACAGAGACTAGCTGGTACAGGTGGAAGGTTTATAACTAAGCCAGCAGAATCTAGGCAGCAGCAATAGGTTTATTCAGCTCTGCAGTTACACACTTCCTCGCGTTTTTTTGTATGAGCAGAAGTCTCTGGCCTATTTAAGTCCCACTTCAATGTGCTGTAATCTTTTTCAAGACACTGCCATAATCTCTTGAAAGAAACTCCTCAAGCGCTTTGATGCTATAGGAAAACACATCCTTTTTTTACATCTGTGTCTATGGGGGGATTTTTAACAGCACAGAAGACAGACATGAAAGCTTATGTTGTACCTCTACATACTGATTTTTAACTATTTCTAATGTTCTGGACTTGCTCAGTAAGTGGTTTGGAGTTTTTTGGCAACACTCACCACACCAGTATTACATAAGTCTATGCTTCAGATTTACTAGGAAATAACATTAATTTTATAGATACTTAAGAGTGCAGAGCCACCAAGATGAAGGGAGTAGAACACCTCCTTTATGAGGAGAGGCTGAGGGAGCTGGGTCTCTTGAGCTTGGAGAAGAGGAGACTGAGGGGTGACCTCATTAATGTCTATAAATGTGTGAAGGGTGGGTGTCAGGAGGATGGAGCCAGGCTCTGCTCAGGGGCATCTAATGATAGGGCAAAGGGCGTGAGCTGGAACAGAGGAGGTTCCACATCAACATGAGAAGGAACTTCTTCCCAGTGATGCTGACAGAGCACTGGAAGGGGCTGGCCAGGGCAGTTGTGGAGTCTCCTTGTGTGGAGATGTTTAAAACCCACCTAGACATTTTCCTGTGCAACTTGATCTAGGTGACCCAGCTTTGGCAGCTGCCTGGACTAGATGATCTTTCGATGTCCCTCCCAATCCCTAATGTTCTGTAATTACAAACAAACTTGCATTTGCTTTTTCCTCAAGTGAGTCAGTGGACAAAGCGCTTTCTCATGAGTTTTGCTTAGTGAAACTTCTGTTTCTCAAAGTAATATACTTGATGTCCTCAAATCAGCATCTAATGGAGAACAGGCTTTGTCACAACACCATCTGGAGACCACAACAAACTACCTCAATGAAGCACAAGCCTTCTAAAACTGAGAACATGGAGAGTTGACAGGAACACTTGTCCAGTGCTGCAGCAAAAACCAAAATGAAACCAAAAAACCCAACCAAACTTGTTCTCCATTCTCATTTAAATGTAGATATTACACTCATTTGAAAAATAATTAAAATCATGAACTTTTAGAAGTCCTAATAAGCATGAAAATTATAGCACTGTCTTCAAAATTTCTGTGGAAACAATTGCTGTCTGTGAAAGAGCAACTAAGTGCAAGTCTTAATGACATCTCCTCTTGGTCTGCCTGCATGGAAGTTGTTGAGCCAGCCACTCAAAGACTCTGAGAAAGAGCAGTAGAACTTACAACTGAACTGAACCTCCAGCCAAGACACTAGCTAACAACTCTTTGAGCATTAGGTGTACCCTAGGAGAAGACAGGCACAGAGACAGCAAACTATAACAACATCTACTTTCTCTTCTCCAAGCACGAGTGAGGGGAAGAGTCTTTTAAGCCTTTCTAGCCTACCCTGGCCAAGCAAATAGGCTGCACTGGTTGCTCTGAGAGTTTCAAGCTAAATTGCTCCTGAAGCAAGAGTCTGAGCAGGATCTGTCACAGCATTAGCTCTTCCGGGGTTGGAAGAGCAACTACGGAGCTCAGCAAGCGTGACACTAGGCAAAGCTACAACTAGTACAGAATACATGTTTATTGACAGGACTCAAAGAAAAAGTCCACTGGGAAAATATACAGCTCCTGTTAGACCCACGTGAACTTGTTTCCAAGTCTAGCCTGAAACCATCTTCTTCACTTCTCAAATTAAATGCAGGAGGACAAAAGCCTTTACCATGATATTGAATTAGAAGAAAATACTATTGAAACATATTGCTGCTGCTCCAGCATCTAAAACTACCTGTTTCAATCAATTGATAACAAAAACTCATAGAAAATAGAATTGTTTGTACTCAAGATACGTGTATAGATATATTAAAAAGCCCATATGAATTCTCCTGGTGCCTGATGTGGACAGTCCTGTAATCTGCCATGTCAGGGGGGGTTTCTCATCAGCTCAGTTTAATATTACTCAGCTTTTCCCTGCAGGCAGGAAAGCCTCTACTTCACATGGAAGATAGAAAAATCAGAAGTCAGCATCATATTCTTGGTTTCTCCCCACGCTGCGGGGTTAAAGGAAAACTGGAACCTTCATGACTTGAATCTGAAATTACTTCAAATCAGTCACATGGCTACAAATATGAACCAGATACACCCAAAACTACAGCAAATCAAGTACATCCTCCATTAACTGTCACATTTATTGGAAGGGTGAGATTCTGAGCATGTTCCTGTTATTTTGCTCACTGTATATTCACTGACAGAGCTACCTCGAGCTGTTTAGACACCACTCACTGCAGAAGACTCTCACAGCTGCTCCATGTGTTTCATTAGATCAACAATAGTAATTCCATTTGTCCATCAAAAGAGACTATACTTGAGCAGCTGTATGACACTTCTACAGTGCTTCAGAGACTATTCGGTGTCTACCTCGGACCTGGGAGAAAAGGCCACTACTTTCTCCTTGGTACTTTAAGCAATTGATAAAGACCAGCCCGGTACCCACTTTCATTCAAACTAAGCACTATGGGCACAGTGGTTTTAAAAGGAAAGATGCCCCAGTTTGGCACATCCTACTGTGTTCCAGTCTTCCCACAAACTGCTCGAGGGCTCACACACAGCTCTCTTGAGGAACAGCATCTAAACCTGTCACAGTATGCTCACCAACAGAGTTTTAATTTCTTCAGAAACCTTCAGTAGGTTTTTCTCCACCGTGCAGCTCTCATCACCACACGGTAACTTTTACAGTGTCATGGCACTCACAGAAAGTGACTCTCCCAAAGTCCTACTGGCACATAGCCCCGCCTCATAACAAGACCTGCAGTTTCCGAATATGAAGTTTGTTGTGGGGACAGGGCTTAAGATTATTTCTCCATATGCTTCCTTCAGACAAAGCTACACCTGCTTGTGTAAAAGTGTTCAGCTAATGGTCAATTGAGTCAATGTGCCCTTGTGGCCAAGAAGGCCAGTGGCATCCTGGGGTGGATCAGAAGGGGGTTGGTTAGCAGATCAAGAGACACTGTCCTGCCCCTCTACTCTGCCCTGGTGAGACCAGATCTCAAATATTGTGTCCAGTTCTGGGCCACTCAGTTCAGGAAGGACACAGAACTGCTGGAGAGTCCAGTGCAGAGGAAAAACAACAATGAAGGGAGTGGAACACTTCTGTGATGAGGAAAAGCTGAAGGGATCTGGGACTCTTGAGCTTGGAGAAGACTGAGGAGTGACCTCATTAATGTCTATAAATATGTGGGTGTCAGGAGAATGGAGCCAGGCTCTGCTCAGCGTCATCCAATGATAGGACAAGGGGCAATGTGTGTGAGATAGAACACAGGAGGTACCACATCAATATGAGGAACTTCTTCACAGTGAGGGTCACAGAGCACTGGAAGAGGCTGCCTAAGGGGGTTGCAGAGTCTCCTTCTCTGGAGACACTTAAAATCCACCCGCATATATTCTTGTGCAACTGGATCTAGGTAATCCTGCTGTGGCAGGGGGATTGGACTGGATGATCTTTCGAGGTCCCTTCCAATCCCTAATGTTCTGTGTTTCTTTGTCAAAATCTCCAGTGAACCTTGCCAACCTGTCAAACCTAAAATTCTTCAGTAGCATCTCTTAAAGAAACAACGTTCAAAAGCTGGAAATGGTGGAGAGGGTTTTTGTTCCAGCAATACTGTTTTGCAGCGGAATTCAGTGCTACTCTCCTAAAAATCTAAGTTCACGTCTCTGGTCAAGAACAGTATGATTAAGCTGAGAGACAATCACCAGCAACCCTGGAGAAGAAAATCAGTGATGAAATCAGAGTGAAAGGAGTTACAACAAAAACTAATTTAGCCACAGCTATCTAAAGAATATGTCACAGAACATTAGGGATTGGAAGGGATCTCGAAAGATCACCTAGTCCAATCCCCCTGCCAGAGCAGGATCACCTAGATTTGTACTTACTGTGCATTTAGACACTTAACCATCTTGTACCCCATACAAGTTCGCAGTGTCCTGTGTGATTATGACTCCCATAATCTCTGTGGAGTTCCTGGCTCTGTCTAAAATCTTTTTTAAATCATCCTTTAACAGTCTAAAAATCAGAGATCAAGTTTTCCTAGCCAGATTCGTTCAATCTCTCCGTAGTGAGCAGAGAAAATTCCTTGCACCATTGCAGGTAAGATGTGTTTCTCTGGACTTAGACAAGATGCATGATCATGATTTTTCTGAAGGCATTCAGGTTTCTCCCAAGGTAAAGAATCTAGAGTAGGCACTGCTAAAATTCAGTGCAGCCTCTTCTACATTGGTACTAACTGCTGCAGTGATTTACTGAAGAGCAGCTGTTTGTGCTCAGATGAAGATTCTCGTCACTCACAAAAAACTCCCCTCACATTTCCATGAAGTCTCCTACGAGCCCACATCCTGTTACACTATCCTAACAGCATCACCTTCTTTTACTGTCTCCTAATCACTCAATTCAAAAGCCAAGCTGAGTAGGCAGTGGGGATGCTGTTGGATTTGGTCACCTTCCTTTTACTGTAGGCTGACTGAACAACTACTGGCATTAACATTATGATCCAGACACTTTCCTTGTTCGAGAGGTTTGAATTCTGCTCTTGTCACAATTAAGAGGGGAAGGAAATCTCTACACAGTGAAACAGAAACATTTCACGCAGGATTATTTCCACCAGGGCCCATTCATCTTTATTCTTTATAAAGCTGCTTTAGTCCTGTAAGTGACTTTTCCTGCCTCCTGCAAACAACATTGGACTTGTTGCACCAAGTCAACACAGAGAACCACAGAACGTTAGGGACTGGAAGAGATCTTGAGAGATCATCTAGTCCAATCCCTCTGCCACAGCAGGATCACCTAGAGCAGGTTGCAGAGGAACATGTCCAGGTGGGTTTGAAAAGTCTCTAGAGAAGGAGACTCCACAAACCCCCCTGGGCAGCCCCTTGCAGTGCTCCATCACCCTCACTGTGAAGAACTTCCTTCTCATATTCGTGTGGAACATCCCATGTTCCAGCTCACACCCGTTGCCCCTTGTCCTATCACTAGATGACACTGAGCAGAGCCTGGCTCCATCCTCCTGACA
>JAOXOE010000001.1:26860651-26878894 GCA_028565055.1 Phoeniculus purpureus | reverse complement strand
ACTACCTGAAAATCTAGGCCACGCTGACTCAGTTTGGCTGCAAGGATGCTGTGAGAGACTGTGTCAAATGCCTTACTTACGGGTTATCACCCGTTCCATGCCCAGTAGTAATAGTAGATAGTACGTGAAGTGTTGCATAAGCACTAAGCATAACGTGTACAGGGGAGGAACTTCCTTACATTTCTCCTGCTGGGCTGAGTGTTCCACACCTATTCAGAGATGCTAATAGCTGTGTCACTGCTTAAAATACTTCTCAGAAATGGAGCCAGATATTTCACTGGGATAAATCAATGAAGTATCCTGCTTTCAAGGAAGCTACAAATCATGGCATGAACTGATAATCTGTTTCCCCTCTCAGTTGCCTGGTTGTTTTTTTTTCCATCCTATTTGATTCTCTCTTGGTTTACCAAAGCACTTCTTAAGAAAATGTCTGTGAGAGGGCATCTGCACTTGAATTTAGGATGAAAACTGAGCGAGCAGTTAAAGCCAGAACTCTTGTGTCTAGGACAAGCTGCAAAACCATTTGTTGCTGGGGGATTGGAGCTTTTGAGGCCATTGTGAAGGTGCTGCCTTGTCTCAGCTGTCAGTTCAAGGTTCTTTGTACAGGCTGTGGGAAGCACCTAAGGGAACACCTGTATTTGTTAAGACTGAGGTGCTCAAAGCAGTTTTCACAAGAAGCAACTTTAATCTTGTTAAAGTAGGACTGTTGTGACAGATAATTTGAGCCTAAGCAGGTTAATGGCAACCAGCAGCTTAGAGAAACTCTTCTCTTATTTGTAATAATGGAGTTTTATTTTGCATAAATAAGATACATATCCTCTTATCTGTATTTTTCCTCCTGCAGATTCTAGCTGTTGCATAGGAAGATCAATGAGCGTCTTAGACAAGGGTCACAACTTTTGTTGTCTTGCTCAAGAGGCTTTGAGGCTTGAGCTGTCTTTGAACTCAGCTCACACATGAGAAGACCCATTGCCTCTGAGCTTCTGTGTTGTGCTTGTGTCCAGGTCTGAGGTGTCTCTGTGGTCTGGTAGGCACGGAGCCTCTTGAACTGCACCATTTTGGTTCTGCCACCAAATGGAGGTGACTCAGATGTAGCTGGGAGCAGCTGCTTTATGTGTCCTGATTTGATTGTTGATACTGGTGAGGGTTACTGATAAAAAGCCACAGAATGGGTATGCATTCATAAACAAAGCCTATGCAGTCACTGCTGGATGATTTCTCATTGACTGAGCCCAGCTTCTGCTGGGGCACTGGTGGAGGGTGCAGTTGACTGGATGGGTGCTTTGTGCAACCCACAGTACAATACCACCCTCTACATTTCTCTTCTCGCAAATCTCAGTCTCAGAAACATTCTCTCTGTGGCAGGCCAGTAAAGCCATGTCCTCCCTAGGTATGTCCTACCAGGAAAAAGGAGGTTACTCCAGATATGGGTTCTCCAAACATGTAAGGGAAACAAGAGCAGAATGAGTGAATGTGGGTGTGTCTGTGGTACCAGAAGCTGGAACCTGGGCTTTAGGAGGGTGTGGTGCTCTACATGCCAGTCCCTTGCCTCCTGATGTCCTCCTGCTTGTACATGCCCAAGGAATTCTCCTTTGCTCTGTTTTGTTTTCATGGTTTTATTTAATAATAATTTTAACAATCGGACTGGGTGATTCTGTGACAATTGTGCTAGAACACAGCAGTGTCATCTGTGCCAGAAAACGGAAGAAAAGCACACATGAGTAGCCATGGTGGTGTGTGTGTGAACAAGCAAGTGGGATGTCAAGAAATCAGCTATTTTCATCACTCTACCATAAAACGGACAATGCTGGAAACAGCTTGAAGGTCAATGAATATTCAGTTCTCTTCTGTAACCACTGGTATAACCCTACTCATTCCCCCGCTTTTCTCACTGCCCCTGACAACCAAAGTGTGTGAACGGCCACATGGTGTTTCACAAGTTCCCTGTGGACTCCTGCATTATGGAGTGGCCATCTTTGACCTCACCACCCTTTTCCCTGCCCTGGAAAGGTCTGGTGAAGGTTGTGAGTGTGTTTCTCCTTATGAAACCTGTGTATGTGTAGTGGTCTAATTTCATCATCATCCATTGTCTATCCTATCTTGTGAGCAGATGGTTTCTGCAGACCTGTGCTTGGTATTTCTGTAGCCGCAGCGTTCTGTGAGTGCTTTATTCAGTAATCTTTCGGCATAAGCCGTAAAGCATCTTTGGACAAGCTGATACCTGATTTAATAGTAGCTGAGCTGATACTGTCACCCGAAGTCATGCTTTGTTTTCACAAAGCAGATCCCTCTGGTAGCTGTGCCCAGCTGTAATGGTGATGGGGTGATCACAGGGGAGGTACTCAGAGTAAAAACCAACAAATAAACACAAAAAAGTTCTGACAGTGGATTCAGGCAAGGTCAGCCTGAGGTTTGCTGAAGCAGATTGTGATGTAGCAGATTACCAAAGGGAGAGGAGAGAGATGTGGCTGTAAATTGAGTTTAAAGTATTGAGAAAGAGGTACTGGTTCTGTACAGCAAATAGATGTGGCAGCACATGCACCACACTGCTTTCAGCATAAGGAAATGATATGAAGGCAGATGGTTTGTAACTCTGGTACAAATGATGTGGAGATAAAGACAGCTGTTGATGCAAAGCGTTCTGTTAGAAAAGCCTCATTCTGCTTAGCTTAATCAGTTAAATCGCTCCAAACTCCCCAAGGCTGTTGGAAACACCAGAGTAGTTTGTTTGAGGTTTTCAGTCATGATGAAGTTAGAATCACAGAATGGTTTAGGTTAGAAGGACCTTAAAAATCATCTAGTTCCAACCACCCCACCATGGACAGGGACGCCTCAACTATGAACTAGATAAGGCTGTTTAAAGCCCCATCTAACCTGACCTTGAACACTTCTGGGGATGGAGCAGCCACTACTTCTCTTGGGTGATCTATTCCAGTGTCTTACCACCCTCACAGTGAGGAATTTCTTCCTAAGATCCCATCTAAAGCTTCACTCTTTCAGTTAGAAGCCAGTTCCACTTGTCCTATCACTAGATGCCTTCATAAAAGTTGAGTTTCAAAGCTCTTCTGTGGATCAGCAAATAAGAGGAACAATGTATATTCTTCTTCCAAGGATGAGTGAGGTGTCAGGGACTTCTCAACACAAGGTGGAGAATGGCAGCGCTTGTGGAAGCACAAAGAAGAGCTGGGGAAATCGGTCTTCCTCCGTGCGCAAAGCAGACACTCCAGAAGCTGGTTAGTGCTCAGGATGAGGTTAACTTCCCCAGAATGTGCTTTGAGGAGTGTGTCTCCCCACATTGCTTGCCTGACTTCTGGTTGAAAACCTACTCTGTATCTATTTGCCGATGCACCTTTTGCTCTGCTGCGTGAAGACTGGGATCTGGCAGAACCTACTACAGCAGTTTCTGAGAACACAGCCCTTGAAATGGATCTTCCTTTGAAGTCAGAGGGTGTTTACTCCAACGAGGACAGCGCTTGGGGCTTGTTCATTTGTCAAATGGTAACAGAAGCTTAGAGTTCATCCGGGAAAGTAACTGGGAAATGGCATATTCAGTGAGAATGGGAAAAGCTATGAAGGATGTGAGGGCCCAGTGCTCCATGAGGACATCTCACAACGTGATTTTGTGCCGATGTGCCAGGTTGCTTTTCACTTATTTGTGCCACTAAGAGTGACTGAAGAAGTCTCTTCTTCTCCTGTTGGGATTCTACTGGCTTTTGTTGCTCTGTGAGATAATGTCTGCATGGCAGTGGGGAACATCGCTGGCTCTGGGAATAATTTTAAGGGTCGGGAGACCTTCTTGTGCTTCCTGAAGGGCAGTTTTCCCATCGTAACGCAATACCAGCCAGGTTGCTTTTCTGTATTTGAATGATGACACTTCTTACTCTGCTGTGTATTTGTACTTTAACTTCGAATCCTGGGAAAGATGGATGGGTAATCTGTCTTGGTAAAAGAGAACTGCTGATGTCCTACATTCACACCCACAAGCTGGAGGGATGCTGTGGACTGAGATTCTCTGTCTCTGTGGGGGTGTGTTGTCAATGCATAAGAATTTCTATTTTTGCCACATGTAGCCTCCTTTTCGTATAATTGAGAGACAGTGGAAGTCTCCAAGTGCTTTTCTCATAGGCCTATTGCAAATTCAAGCACTGGAATAGGCTTCCCAGGGAGGTGGGTGAGTCACCATCCCTGGATGTGTTTAAAGATCATTTGGATGAGGTGTTGAGGGATCTGGTTTAGAGGTGAACGTGTGAGGTAGGCTAAATGATTGGACTTGATGATCCCAGGGGCCTTTTCACTTTTCAGAGTGATTCTGTGATTCAGCATCTCTAACATTGCAGCAATATCCCTTATGAGGATGGAACACAGGAATTTGTGTGTGGGGAAATATTTGCACATGCTTTGGGCTGTGAGCAAGTACGATCAGTGGGGATCTTTAAAGTATATGTGTAAATGAAAATTTGGGGGGGGGGTTACTTAATTGCTATTTAATGGATTTTACCTGCCTTATCTGATTTCCCAAGGTCAGTGCTTCTAATCCATTCAGGTTGTTGGTCAGCTGGTGCTTTCCCTGTGACTTTAAAGACTGTTTGTCTGTTTAGTTTTGAATTATTTGAAGTAATTAAAGTCACTAGTGTAGTCTAAACCCACCCTCTTAATGCTTGTTACTACAGCTGTTCCTCAGTTTCTCTGTCAAGGTTGATAATTTGATGGGTTTGGGTATCTGGAGGGGAGAAATGAACTCCCAAAAATGCCTAAATATGCCCAATTTAGCCTCCCCAACCACAAGCAGATAGATCCCACAGAAGAAAATAGTATTTAAAAATCTATTTTGTAATTAAAACATCTTTTGGAATGTGCTACAAATACTCACACAGTTGCAGCTTTCTTGTTGCAAAGCTGAGGAATCTGGTGTTTACAATGAAGAGTCACTTGAATTGTTTGAGAGACTGGAAAAACCTGGAGCCTTGTGGTTTTCTCTTATGAAGAATTTCAGCATCACCTCAGAACAGCAGTTGTAGAGGTTGAGAGAATTTGCTTGTCCACAGTTCTCATACCAAATGGATCACATCCCTGAATTCTTTGATGTGTGTGGTGTTAGCGAAGGGCTGCTGGGGCACTGGCTGATGAGCTGAATTGTGGATGGTGGGAAGAAGTACCACATAATGGACTCCTCTATGTTCCCTTGTGGACTTCTGTGTGTGCAGGGGGTACAGCTGGGTAGGTGCTGCTCCATAGCCCTTTGGGCAAGGAGACAGGGTGGCTGCTGTGTTAGCTGGGGCAGCAGTCCCAGTGCAAGGCAGCTCTTGGGGTGAGGATATGAGCTCTTTGTTGCTCTGAGTATGCAAGAGGTGCACTGTTGTACAGGGTCAGGAGTCTCGTGTTGCTGTCTATTTTAGTATTCATCTCAGCTATTTATATATGCACAGAGTGGCTTTCCTTCTCTTGCACAGATGTTTCTAATTAGAATTTTCTGGCATACTTTCCTCCTGGACGCCAAAGTTATTAACATTCATCCTCCCAGAACTGAACGCCTCTGTTCATCTCCCAGTCACTCTTCCAATTACTAATTGATTTATCCACTATTGCTCTTTGCTGTTACAATCAGTTACAAGAAACACACCAATCCCAGACTTAAATTTGCTAAAGGGAAGCATGATGTGTCTGTGGCCTGTCTGTGGGGTGAGACTGTGAGAGGTATATTGAAACACATGAATGTGTGACAGTATTCAGTGCAATGCTGATTTACCCCAAAGAGCTTTGCAGCGCGGTTGGGGGACGAAACCCCCAGTGTGTGAGGGAATTCTCTGTGAGTTTGGTGGCTGAATGTCTTCTCCTTGTCTTGAGACAACATCAGCTTTTAAATTGGCCTCAGCTGTCTTCGTGCTAAGCTGTTCAGGAGAACATACGGATTGCCAAAGACATCTCAGAGGTCTGATTTGCACATCAGTTGAAACTTGCAATTGGTATCTGGGTGCCTTGAGATCACTCTTACCTGGTCTGGAAGAAAAATAAAATGCCAATACTTAGCTCTTTGTCTTATTCAAAGTACAAAATGCTGCTAAAATTACTCTTAGAAGACGTAGGTGGTAAAAATGAAGGCTAAAAAGCTTTAGCAGTTTTCACCACAATTAAATCTGCAGTGTCTGTAGCCCAAACCTTGGGCTGACTAGCATGAATAGGTGTTGGAGTGACAGAGCCAGAACCTGACGAAGCCTATGGGTAAATCATATGCCTGAAATGTGGGGAAATGACATTTGCTTTGAGATTGTCTGCCAACGCAGAGAAATCTCATGAGTCAGCAAGTGGGTATCTGAAGGGCATCAGCACATGAACGTGCTGTGTAGTCAGGGTTATCAGTGAAAAGACATAAGCTAAAATAGCTTTTGGGTCCCTTGAACTGCAAAGAGGTTGTTCCCATAGTGTGGTTCTGCATCTGCCGAAGGCAGAACTGACATCTGATCTAGGGAGCTGCTCATTAAAAGCTAATTGTTTAGGAAACTGCAGTGTTCCTGGTCTGAATGTCACAGTTATTCTGTAGATAAACACCTGCCTTGACAGATGGGTCAGATCTGAACTGCTAATTGTGGGTTTGAGGGTCTTGTAATTGGCTTGCTCTCATTCAAGAGAAGCACAACCCTGCAGAGCATGTTGGCTTCTGTAACTGCTTCATTCTTATCTGTTCCAGCAGGTCTAGATGGATTTCCTCTGTCCTCCATGTCTTAATTACGCCATACTTATCTGGAACAGAATTCAGAGAAGTACAACTAAAATAAACATCCCCGCTGTTTTCTTGGAAACACAGATTCCTGTTTGTCAGACGTGTCCACGACCTTCCACGCAGTGTCAGGATAACCCTCTCTTCTAGTTTCATATTAGAAGGAATATTCAGTAGGTGAAAGGCAGTTCTCACTGAGAAGGGCTCAGAAATCTGTGCAGTGTTGAAGAGCCTTGATACAGATGCCTGAAGTGCCAGGGACAGAGTAAGGGACAAGTACTCCAGGAGCAGGGAATTTTTCATGTTGCTGAGATGCCAGGACACCAAACCAGGAGCCAGTGCTCCCAGTTTCATTAGCAGTTACAGACTCAGCTCCAGATCCTTTGGCACTGAAAAGCCTGCCTTAAAAAATCTTATTCTCATTGATTCACTAGTGTGCGGTGGGTTGCCTTTTTCTGTGTATGAACTCATCTGTTTAGCAAACAATATTAAAAAAACAAAAGAGTGTATGAAGCTCTTAGTGTTGCTTTGATTAGTCAATGTTCCTTTGTTCTAAAACCATGTATTCATTCTACCATCTTCTGGGGGTTTTGCCAAGTGAATAATTTTATGATAAAGTGCTGTGCTGTCTTAGATAATTCTGTTAAGAAAGAAACCTTAGACTGTGAGTACCCCTGACTGCCTGCTCTGAAACCTTCTCATATTTTCCCTAGACCGTGTATATCTTATTATACTCTTTTGAGATGTCTCTTCACATATATTTAATAGAATAACTGGCTAATTGTAAAAGATGTGGATGGTGTACAGCATTTGTATGGTTCCAGCTCTCGAATGTGATGATGGGAAAGCTAAAGCAGGCGTGATTGCCCTCCATTTTCATGCTTTACAGTAAAAGAAGCACAACTTTCACTTAGTGCAGTGAGCATAGACTTCAACTTGAACAAGCAGAAAGACTCTTTCCCTAAAAATTAGCTCCACTGAAAGAAAGAATGGAAAATTCTGTGGATAACAAGAAAATATTAGGACTTGAATAGTTTTATTCCAAACCTTTTTATTCCTTTTTGCTTCAGGAATAGCAGCAATGAATGCCTGGCAAACAAGGTCACACCTTTTGGAGAGCAGTGTAGGAGAAAAGGACCTGGGGGTCCTGGTGGACAGCAGGATGACCATGAGCCAGCAGCGTGCTCTTGTGGCCAAGAGGGCCAACAGCATCCTGGGGTGGATCAGAAGGGGGATCGTTAGCAGATCGAGAGAGGTTCTTCTCCCCCTGTATTCTGCACTGGTGAGACCACACCTGAAGTATTGTGTCCAGTTCTGGACCCCTCAGTTCAAGAGGGATGTGGAGCTGCTGGAGGGAGTCCAGTGTAGACCAACGAGGATGATGAAGGGAGTAGAACACCTCCCTTATGAGGAGAGGCTGAGGGAGCTGGGTCTCTTTAGCTTGAAGGAGACTGAGGGTTGACCTCATTAATGTTTATAAGTATGTGAGGGGTGGGTGTCAGGAGGAAGCAGCCAGGCTCTTCTCAGTGTCATCTAATGATAGGACAAGGGGCAATGGGTGTAAGCTGGAACATAGAAGGTTCCACATAAATATGAGAAGGAACTTCTTCCCCGTGAGGGTGACAGAGCACTGGAACGGGCTGCCCAGGGTGGTTGTGGAGTCTCCTTTTATGGAGATGTTTAAAATCCACCTGGACGTGTTCCTATGCAATTTGATCTAGGGAATACTGCTGTGGCAGGTGGTATTGGACTGGATGATCTGTCAAGGTCCCTTCCAATCCCTAACATTCTGTGATTCTGTGATTCCTGTAAAGATATCCTAGATGGCGATGTGATAGGACTTCTCCTGGCATTTTCTGGAGCTGTTGGAGAAGTCTGCCTCCAGAGAAAAGCAGCATTACTGAATGCCTTGCTGCTCTTGAGGAACACAGCAAGTTAAGTGCAGGGCTTTTAGTAGTGTCCTTGAGACCATATCTGAGCATGTTTGGTGGAGAAGTCCAACTCCACTCAGAGTGAGCAGAAACTAGGCAAGTGTGGGGCAGTGTGCTCAGCATCTTCCTTTCACATTTGAAGCCTAAACCCAGTAGTAAGTTTTTAAAATTAGCCTTCATAAACAAATCCTTCCTATTTTCTGCTTCAGTAAGTGTCGGTCAGATGAGGCTGTACTTGGCCTGAAGTTTTATATAGTAAATAGGTTAACTGTACGGGTTTATTCTGGTATTCATAACTGAATGTGTTCCTATATTTGGATTAATCGAGTTGTGTCAGAGTTTACCACAGTCTGGCAAATACAGTGGCTTTGGCTTGTAAATGCTGTAACACCACAGTTCCACTTATTTTTTAAGAGAGTCATTCTTAACAGGTCAAAGAAAAGCAGATACTTCTCTTATATTGGTTAATCAAATGCTTGTTAAAGTCCAGGGAGCCTCTCTAGCCATTACATTTCAGCTATCCCAGAGATTGTTAACAAGGGTGGAAGAAACGGAGCTCTTCTGCAGACATCATTGCGTTGTCACCAAGCTCTGAATGAGCATCCATAAACTTTAACTTGCCTGATACTTTTGTTTTTCACTGCTTTTGTTGATAGCCTCTAGACAGTCCCCTACAGCCACCTCTGGTTTTCCCCCAAGTGCAGCTTACTTGGAGATGCAAAACAGCTTGTCCTCAAAGATCACATAAGGAGAAATGCTTTAAGATTTAATTCTTTTCCATCCTACTCTTGAGACTGGAATAGTTTTACATAGATGCCTGCGATCCTGCTCTAAGGGTTTGCAGCAGTTCAAAGTCTAATAAAACTGCTTCCTAAGTGCCTCCTGGGGTGTTTGGACATGGCTTTAACAGCAGGCCAAAAGACTTAAATAGCACTGGGGGTAATTTTACTAGCTTGGGAACAAATAGCTTTTTTTAGTAAGCCATAAAGGCCCCTTATAGGAGGTGATAATTCTTTTGGGAGGAATAACTCAAACCTTAATTCCAAAAAGCCCTAAGACTCACATCCTTATTTATACTAAAAATAAATGTCTTGTTATGAGGCATTTTCTACTTCTGGATTGAAAGCAACGTTTTTGTTATTTAGCAAACTTATGAATGAGTTTTCTTGGCTTTTTTCTGTTCAGGTTTCCTTTGCCTCATTTGTATTTCAGTTTTAAGACAGCTCTTTCAAGATTAAGACCATGACTGGTGTTGGGAGTTTTTGCAATGGGTGACTCTGATGTGACTGGAGAGTGCCTGCTATTCTTTATGGAATACACAACCTGGACCTTCACTGCAACTGAGTTGAGCATCTGGCTTTAGCCCAAGCTGTTGATGTCTGTGTTTTGGCAGGGTGCTGCTGGCAGCGGAGACCCTCAGCTGATGGAAGGGCTGTGTGGTGGGTGGCTGCTGAGAAGTTATTATTGGTCTTAGTGTAGAAAAACATGGTGAGATGTTTTGCTGAGATATTTGAGATATCTTTCATGCTAAGTTTAAACTTTAAGATGTTTCTCATGGACTATTTATAGATTAGTTGGCTCTTGAAAGACCCAGAGGGATTTCTGTAGAGCAGGCCTGAGAACTTCACCAGGGGAGACTGACCAGGAACATAAGACTTTTGTTTTTCATACTCAAAGATACAGCTCACTAAACAAACTGGATCAGGCTTAATGCAGCTTCTTAGCCCAGACTGACCATGCTTACACTGAGGGAAGCACTCAGTAACTATCAAGGGAAGCTATGTATGTGTGTGAGATGGGGGTCAGAGAGCCGAGAAAATCCAGTACCCTCAAATCTGCACCTTTTAAGAACTAAGCTGCTGGTTTATCTCCTGTATGAAGGTCTTCTCCAGCTGCCATACTCCTGAGGGCTTAGGAGGAGGCCACACACATCCTCACAGACCAAGAACAACTTACTTTGGACAAGTCTTGTCTGACTTGCTGGGTCCACAATTGTTTTTTCTTTGGTTCCAGTTCTGCTGAGAAATTTGCAGCATGGCTGGATCAGAGGGTTTGGAGCTCAAAGGTCTAAATTAAATCCCTCTTGTTCTTGGTCAGTGCACACACAGAGCTTTCGCACTGGCAGTGGACACCTCTTCATGGTGAGGATGAGCACTGATGGGCGGAGATCAGTGCAAAGAAACAGGCAGCCCTCTCTGTAAGGTCATTAGAGAGGGACTTGCGCAGGAAGGCCTCAAGCTACCGACTGTAGAGACTTGTGTAGATGTGTGAGATCAGATCTTTCTCCTTTGTGTGAGAGTTGCTCCAGTGTGCCGTGAACTGACAAACTGCAGCAGCTCCCCAATGCAAAGCCTTGTCACGCCTGCGTGTTTGCAGTTCTCATGCTGAAATGGGGTTGTGTGCGCTTAAATCCCCTTCTGTCTTTTATTTTACACCTTCCTTTTGACAGCTCCACTGTTCATCCAGTTTGAGCTGTGTGGCTGCTCCAGCTGATCACGGAGGTGAACAGGGTCGCCGACAGCAGCAGCGTTGGAGCTGGCTCGAACCGGAGCAAAAGATCTTGGTGGAGACGAAGGATCAGAGCCATCCTTCCACCAGGGAAAAGTCCAGACACCAGGCAGGGCAGCCCCCGAGGGAGGTGCTCACGGGGCGGAGGGTTCAAGCGGCCGCAGCCGGTGACTGTCCCCCCACCCGCTCAGGCTTTGAGCAGCCCCAGGGAGGGCCGAGGGCCGGCAGCGTGTGCGCGGCCCTCGGCGGGAGCCGCCACCTGCGGATCCCAACACACAAGGTCCCTCCGGCTGCTGTATGAGCACCCGGTCATGACTGCTACCCGACTGAAAACCTGCCAGAAGCCATGCTGGCAACCCAAACCGAGCTCTTTCAAACAGGCAGATGCCCAGGCCTCCGGCTGCAGAGAGGGCCGGAGCCTGGCAGCCCAGAGGGGCCTGGGTGAGCTGTGACTCACCAGGGGATTGGCTCAGCAGGGAGCGGCCGCGCTCGGGGAGCGGCTGGGAAGGAGGACAGAGAGTGTGAAGGGGAGATCCGTTGGTGGAGTCAGACCCTCCCTTGAAACAGGATGAGCTCAGGGCACGGAGGGCTCCCTAGCCTCGTCGTGCTGAATGCAAGGACTCAGGGGACGGACAGGGAGCAGTGGTAGCAGGGTCCTGCCAGGTGTGGCAGATGGGTCCCCACAATAGCTGCCACTTCCCCAGGTGCCCTTGAAAAACAGATATGCTGCCACACCTTGAATATCGTGTTCAGTTCTGGACCTCTCACTACCAGAAGGACAATGAGGTGCTGGAGCAGGTCCAGAGAAGGGCAGCGAGGCTTATGAAGGGCCTAGAGCACAAGTCCTTTGAGGAGCAGCTTGGGGAGCTGAGCCAGTTTAGTCAGGAGAAGAGGAGGCTGAGGGGAGAGACCTCATTGCTCTCTACAACTACATGAAAGGAGGTTGGAAAAGACCTCTGGGATCATCAGCCATCTACCCTGCATTACAAGTTCACCCCTAAATCCAAACAGCTCATCCAAATGATCTTTAAACACGTCCAGGGATGGAGACTCAACCACTTTCCTGGGAAGCCCAGTCCAGTGCCTGACCACCCTTTCTGTGAAAATATTTTTCCTAGTATTGAGTCTAAACCTACCCTGTTGTAACTTGAACCCATTCCCTCTTGTTCTAGCACTAATTGCTTGTGAGAAGAGACCAGCACCAACCTCTCCACAACATCCTTTCAGGTAGTTGTAGAGAGTGATGGGGTCTCCTCTCAGCCTCCTTTTCTTCAAATTAAGAGCCCCAGCTCATTCAGTCTTTCCTCATAAGATTTATTCTCCAGGCCCTTCACCAGCTTAGTTGCCCTCTTCTCCACCTGATCCAACACATCCATGTCTTTCTCGTACTGAGGTGCCCAAAACTGGACCCAGTACTCAAGATGTGGCCTCACCAGTGCTGAGCACAGGACGACGACAACCTCCCACCTCCTCCTGGCCACACTGTTTCTAATACAAGCCAGGATGCTATTGGCCTTCTTGGCCAAACACAGGTTCATATGACGTGGGGGTAAAGCACATACCTACAAGTACGTAGAACATTTAACTGTGGAAACTGGTAATTCAAATGAGAAAAATCCCGAGTGCTCATAGATCGACAAATAAAACCTACTGTTCCAGTGCATTCAGAAGTCTGTACAGGCCACGTAAGACCTAAAAAAAGCGTTAGTCGTTTGGTGTCAGAAAGCTTCCCCCAGATTCTTCACAGTTCCCACAGTAACAGAGTCTGCCAAGAAGTCAGAGGAGTCCACAACAGGCAACAGCAACCTCAGACAGCATTCAAGTACAGTAAAAAAGCCTACTCAGAACCAGCTAAGTAGCCAAGAGAAAGCAGTTCCTGTAGCAAACCCTAAATAGATCTGCTGATTTATAACAGACGAGATGCACCAGCTTCTAATCCCAAAGAGCCTTGAAAATGGATCTCAGTGACACAAGAAGTGAGCAAAACACATCTCCTTCTGATATAGGAACACATCTAAAGGACCTAAGTAGCCTCAGATACTCCTGCCGTATAGAGTTTGAGCAGATGACTACGTAGATTATTAAAGTTGTTTCTCCAAGGGTCGCAGGTCTCTGCACACCCACCAGAAAACAGCACTGGCACCAACAACAGATCACTCGGGAGCTGATGCCACATCTGCACAGAATCAAAGAATTGTTGAAGTTGGAAAAGACATTCAACACCTTTGAGTGCAACCACTAGTGTAACTGCACACCAAGCCCATACTGACTCCTACTGCAAGACACTTCACATTTCATCCATAAAACAAGTTTAAAACCTTCTAAAGTGTCCCACAACAAAACCCAGCTTGATTTTTCTTAAAGCACAGATGAAGCGCACCATCCCCTGTAGCAGGAACAGCAGTGTGTTGAGTAACAAACCCAGAGAACCAGAGAGCACACGTCCTCCCAATGCACATGCCTGCTGCTGCTGTAGCTAACGGTTTTCTGTCTCCTCCTCTGGAAAATGGGAATTAACAGTGGAGCAGATCTCCCACTGCAGCCCACGAGTGCACCCAAAGGAGGCTGTGACCCTGTGGGAAGCCCATGCTGGAACAGTCTGCTTCATAAGGACTGTGTCCTGTGGATGGGAGCAGGGCATGAAGAACTGCTGCCTGGGGACACACCTCACCTTGGAGAGTCTGCCCAAGGTTTGTCTCTCAAGTGAGGGACTCCACGCTGGAGACAAGCAACAAAGTGACCACAACCACCATTCCTCACCTACCTGTGCCACTGCAGAGAAGGAAGCAGAGAAGCCAGGGGGATTGGACTGGATGATCTTCTGACTGCAATCACAACTAGTAAGCAATTCCTCCCAACCCTTACCCTGACCCAGAGCTCTTTGTCTTATGATCTGCTCCCCCTCCCACTGAGGGGGAGGAGTGATGAGCAGCTGCAAGGTGCTCTGCTGCACCTGGGGTTAAACCGTGACACACCCTCACCTAGCAACACCAATTACCTTATCTGTCTCCTACGCTGCTAGCTGCAAGACTAATAAAGCTACTCAGCAGGCGAGGGATTTAATGAAATAGACCCTGAGTTCCTGGGAGGATCACCTGTGGTTCCAGCTCTAACACTTCTGATCAAACACAAGCTCTCTTCCCGCTGCTGAGCAATAGGCTTTTCTGGATCTTGATCAAACATGCTCCAAAGGAGGGAGGTTGTAATAATACGGTGTAAAGTACTCAAGTGTGGAGGAGAAAAATTGATTGTGGTGAGAGGGGAGGCAAAGAAGAAAGTATTTTAGAAATAGCAGGAATGGACGGCTCGTGCATGTGGGTCACTTGAGCAGCAACCCAAGTTTACAGCATTTCTTTCAACAGCGACAATACAATTAAGCGCCTGTATTAATCATCACTAATAAACCACATAAGCCAGCAGTAAAAAAAAATGCAGCTTTGCACCGTTACTGGTTCCCAGCTTCCACAAGCATTTTCAGTTCTGTTCCAGGCTAAGGCTCAGGCATCGAGATGCAAATGTGACAGAACAAATGTGTCCCAGTGGCTGCCTAGTGAAAGTAAGGACCAAAACAAACAGCATCAAAACAACCCCAAACCACTTCTCAGTGAAAGGTGTGAAGTTCTCTTTCCACTGCCCAAGAAATTTAATTACTGGCTACTTCCTGCTCCTTTCAGTGCAAGGCTGGAGAGGGAGCAACTTGGCTTCTCTTCCTCTGCAAGGAAGAGGTGAAGAACTTCTTAATGCATCCATCCTTCTGAATTAATCCAGACACTCCTCACCTTGGAATCTAGTACGTTCCACTCTTAAATTCCCATTACAAAAGCTAGCTTCTGTCTCTGGGTGAACCTCACGTTGGAGGGGAAATCTTACCTAATTTTGGCAGGGAGTAGGGCACTTTAAAATAATCTTCATAAAATTCAATGAGTCTCCTCGTAATGTTTAGAGCGTAGTCCCCCGATCCTCTTCGAATCGCGTCGGGTCTGGCATACAACCGTACCTGTTAAAGCACAAAGTGAAAAACTGATCATTTCAGCAACTCCATTTCCAATCTCCCCTGCCTGCAGAGCTGAGCTAGTCCAAGGTTGCTGCGAGGTGCCACGACGCGTCTTGCAAAGCCAAAGGTGACTGCTGCGCGTCTGTCAAAACACGGCGGTTGCAGCGGCAAACCAGAACTTCCACAATTCGGGTTACAAAGTTCAGAAGTCCCAATTTCCTACTTGTTTGTGTTGCCAAAGACGACCCAGCTCTCCTCACAACAAAATGAATATTCGAAGAAAGCACTTACATGTGTTTGCTAGAGATATGATGGGAGAGTGGATTAGTAGAATGGTTGTCTGCCTACACTGAATGTAGGCAGGATGCAGTGGCTCAGTAGGAGAGAAGCTCACGGGTTGTTAAAGGCACTTTATATGGAGCCCTGGAAGTATTAGGAGACTGTGGAGGGGTGGGAAATGCAATCGTTCTCCTCTTTTCACTGGCAGTGACACAGTTACCCTCAACGAGCTGTGGAATACTGCCAAAACCAGCTATTTATAAGCTCATTCATGGACACAAACAATTAACATTCCTGAAACCTCCGTGACTGCTTCAAGCCTCTGTCTGCAGCAAGCAGAAATTAGAGCTGTTTAGACTGCGGTGCTCAATGTAGAAGAACTCACACTTCAGACCACGCACAGCACCCAGGTGAACAGAACTCACCTTCGTAGCTCAGCACTGTGACCCTGATTAAGGAGGCAGCAGAATGCACCACCAGATTATTTGCTAGTCCCTCTCCTCACAGTCCTTACTGCTTCCTTCGTGCAAAGATGGCACACAGCTGAGAACAACTGTCAACCCAGAAATGGATGGAAGGAAGAGCTATTTTTCCTGTTAGAATCATCACTGAATCCTTAGGCTGGAAGGGACCTCAGAGATCATCTAGTTCCAACCCCCCTGACATAGGCAGGGACACCTCTCACTAGACCAGGTTGCCCAGAGGCCCATCCTGATCTTGAACTTCCAGGGAGGGGGCATTCACAACTCTGGCAACCTGTTCCAGCACCTCGCCACCCTCATAGTGAGGAATCACTAAGATCTAATCTACATCTACGCTCTTATAGCCATAAACCATTCCCCCTTGTCCTATCGCTAGAGTCCCTCATAAAAAGTCCCTCCCCAGCTTTCCTGTAGGTGCCCTTCAGGTACTGGAAGGCTGCTATCAGGTCCCCCTCCTCGGCCTGCCGTCACAAGAGAGATGCTCCAGGCTTCAGATCATCCTCGTGGCCTTCCTCATACGTGCGTGTTTTCCCCCCTCATACTGTGTCTGATGGAAGCAGCGTGTGGTTTTCCTCTAGTGGCTGTGGCAGAAGGTCTCTCCCTGCAGGACGTAATGACCTGACACAAATGAGACTCTACTAACTGTCAGCCCTAATAATAATATCTGACTTGCTAATGCTTTCTGTGGTAGGATTAAATCCCAGTCAGGGATACCAAACCTCATACGCTGTACCTGTCAATTCTGCTCCAACCCACTATCTCTTTGTTTTCAGTATTCAGCACATTACCCTGCTCTGTTACTCTGTCCATCTTTGTATTCTTATCCTCATGGTGTATTAGTGCACAATCAGCCACACACAGTAATCATTCATAATGTAGAACAGATAACAGTGTAACCTAATGAGACATGTAATAAAACAGGCTTCTCATAATCACCACCTGAAAGCACACGAACTGTTATCTGAACACCTCCAAGTATCTGCGTCTGCTCATTGCTTCCTTCCAGAGTTAGCGGTGACACGTACGTTAAGCGTTCCCTTATCTGCTAAATGCTTTATAACATAAAGCATTCAGATTCCACCTGAAAAGACACCTGCTACTGCCCAGGTCATCTTGAGGCCAACCCTAGCCCGACTACATCCCAGTCATGCCAACAAAACCCACTCTAACCACAAAACAAAATGTTTGTCAAGCTAAATACAGGCAACAGGAAAGACCCCGCAGCGCCGCACAGACCTGTACCGTGAGGGAAAGGTGACTTAACAATGAAAACCCAAGCAACAGACAGTAAAGACAAGCCCGTGTACCTTTTGCATCATGATTTAGCAAGAACACCCAAGCAAAGCGCCCTCAAGTTTGCCACCCCGCAACCCAAGCAAGCTACTCACAAGCAGCTGCCTCGAGCGAACCCGTCTCTGTCGTGAAAGAGTGGGATGACTTGTTAGTAGAGGTGAGAAGCCGAGCAAGCTGGCTGACAGCTGGTTGCCTGCAAAAAGGGTTTAAGCACTCCCTTTGACTGCCCCCTCCTTGACCACCCCTACCAGACACCCAACAGCAACCCTCACGTGGCGTTCAAGAGCAATTTAAAGGAGGTACAGCTCCTTTAACAAAGAACTCAACCTTGCCCAGTGGACAAGCACGACCAACCTTGTGAGCCTTCACACAGCCACCAATACCTATTTAACAAACAGCTATTAACCACAGAGATCCCAATTCAAACACAAGTCTCAAGTTTATGACAGGACGGGAAGAATCACAATTAGATTTGCAATGAGCACTGTTTTGTATCATTAAACCTTCATACACAATTTTGCATAATTGCTGCACTGGCCCAGTTGAGGTATCAGCAAATTAGGGAAAAAAGAGTCAGCCAACCAAGGCTAAAGAAAATCATTCCATTCGACAGCGGCCAAATGTGTCCGTAGTAACGACCGGGACAGCAGAAGGGAAGGAAAAAACCGGGTACCTACAAGAATAATCAAGGACCAATTTACTGCACGACAACGCGAGTCTCTTGGCAAAGGCGGATGAGATGGAGTCCAGGTACCAAAGGCCAAAATCCGCCTTGCTGCAAACTTTCATGTGCCACCTGCCTAACGCTGACCACAGTTTCATTTTGCCTATAAAGTTTCCCTGGGTGCCTGTCTGCCTGCTCAGAATAGCTCTGGACTGCCAGGGCCCCAAGGTCACCCCTGAACTGGAAGACCATTTAGAAATTGCCCATTGCCCTTGCACATGTCTCTCAGGATATCTGAGGTTCTTCTCCCCCTCTACTCTGCCCTGGTGAGACCACATCTGGAGTATTGTGTCCAGTTCTGGGCCCTTCAGTTCAAG
>JAOXOE010000001.1:26835026-26860551 GCA_028565055.1 Phoeniculus purpureus | reverse complement strand
AGTTCTGGGCCCCTCAGTTCCAGAAGGACACAGAACTGCTGGAGAGAGTCTAGTGCAGAGCCACAAAGATGATGAAGGGAGTGGAACATCTGCCTGATGAGGAAAGGCTGAGGGAGCTGAGTCTCTTGAGCTTGGAGAAGAGGAGACTGAGGGGTGACCTCATTAACTTTTATAAATATAGAATGGGTGGATGTCAGGAGGATGGAGCCAAGCTCTTCTCAGTGTCATCCAATGATAGGAGAAGAGGCAATGGATGTAAGCTGGAATGTAGGAGGTTCCACATCAATATGAGAAGGAACTTCTTCATGGAGAGGGTGGTGGAGCACTGGAACGGGCTGCCCAGGGTGGTTGTGGAGTCTCCTTCTCTGGAGACATTTAAAACCTGCCTGGGCATGTTCCTGTGCAACTTGATCTAGGTGATCCTGCTGTGGCAGGGGAATTGGACTAGATGATCTTTTCAGATCCTTTCCAATCTCTAACGTTCTGTGATTCTGTGGTCTCCAGACACTTACAACATCTAGAGCTAGGCTGATTGGCAGTGCAATAGCAGATAAAAATTATTGTTTATAATTATGGGCTAATGCACTCTATAGAGCATAATTTTAACTATGTCCTCTCTGCAACTGTAAACGCGTATGAAAAGCCCTGTCCACACACTTTTTTCTTGCAGACAGCTAGAAAGAAGAAGTATTAGTAAACTTACAGATGGTTTGAACTGCAATCATGAATGCCATCCTATAATTTAGGGGTACTAAAACATCATGTTTCATTTTTACCACACTCAAGAAACAAGCAGAAGTAAATGAAAGTCTTTACAACCATAGAAACACTGCTGGCCAGAGTGATTGACCATGATCTTTTCTAGTGTCTAACAGTCAGAGTGAGTGTGCTAAATGAGTACAAGGTAATGAACAACTTAAAAGCAAGAAGTAAAAGGAAAACCAAAACTGGTATGTCTTTTTAAGCTTTCTCTTAGCACAAGAACACTGAAAGACAGAAAGTGAGGGCTTTCTTTAGTGAGCATACTGCCTTCAGCTTGAATTCAGCATAAGTGCTGCAGAGGTACTGATTTTTCCTTCTTAATCTCTCTTTCTTCCTCAGATTCCCTTCTCAAATGGTACACACTGCACAGCCAACTTGCTGGGTACTTTCTGTAGCCTGGCTGTGATCTTTGACTCGAAGTTATGGATGGGGTTTTTAATTGGAATGTTGAGTGTGACTCTTCCCTTTCTGCTTCCATGCAAGAACTCCCAAACCTTTTTTTTCCTATGGTTTTCATTATTTTTGTCTATGTTCCTAGCAGCTGAATTCAAGGTTTTTCATCATGAACCATATTTCCTTACCACTTCTTCATGTGTTCATGTTCTGTCTGCATCCACTAGCCTTTCTTTTCCCCCCTTCATGGTAAGGCTGAGTAACTTTTGAGTTCCCTTTCTTCAGGTGGGGGCTGGGCTCTTCTCCCTGGCAACTAGTGATAGGACAAAAGGGCAGGGCTTGAAGCTTCACAAGGAGAGGTTTAGGTTGGATGTTAGGAAGCCCTTTATCACGGAAAGGATGATCAGACACTACCCAGAGAGGTGATGGAGTTGCCATCCCTGGATACATTTAAGAAGAGGCTGGATGTGGCACTTAGTGTCATGTTCTAGGTGATTGTGGTGATCTTAGGTCACAGGCTGTACTTGATGGGTCCAGAAATCTTTTCCAGCCTCAAGAATTCTGTGATTCTCTCTGTTGGCCCAGTGTGTGTCGCTCAGGAGGTCCTCTGGCCCTTTCACTGTGACTTACATCTTTGTGCTTCAGAGCACAGATATAAAAATGACTGGATTTACTTCTTCGTACAGTACACAGCCAGGCTGGGAGATCAATTGCTGCAGATTATCAGTAAGTCCAAACTTACAGGGAGTCTAGAAATGGTGCATTTATACTGCATACTAAGAATGCCTTAGAGCTGCATTTTTTCTAAGCAGAAAATCCTCTCCAAAGTAAGAGGTAGATAAACCTTGTTGCTCAGGGAATAGGTTGATCAGCCTATGGGAAGAAGTGCACTATTTGAGAAAGACATTTGTGAGCTTCCTACTGCACAGTGTTTTGCGGTGTTGCCTGAAACAAAGATTAGTGAGGACTTCAGCTGCAGGAGGATGCAGCTCTGAGTGCCACATTTTCTCTTTAGTAATTTAAATATGCCTTTGCTTGGAGTCAGGCATGATTGTGATTCTCTGAAGGTTTGGGACAGGACCTTAACACCTGGCAATAAGGAACGAGATTATGTCATGGTAGTGTGAGGCAAAACTGCATTTTAAAATGTCAAAAACAGACATGAAATTGCTACTTGTAGTTTGTGCTACTTTAAGCATCTGGTACTGGTTACTTCTAGAAATATGTTATTGGATTAAGTGGATCATTGATCCAATCAGTCACGGCAGTTTGTCTATTCCTGTCAAAAAACTGTTGTTGTTGCAGAAGATTTATTTTTAATTTTTGGAAGAGTATTAAAAATATGACATTTAGAGGTTGAGATGAGGAAGTTAGTTCCTGACTTGCTTTGAAGGCAGTCTGCTGTCTTGTCTAATAAGCTTTTAACAGTCGGATGGTTCAATTGGGAAACAGGCCAAGAACAAACACACATCCCTAGTCATAAGGCTGATGGTTCATAGTGTGCTGGGAGTGGCAGGTTCTAGTAACAGCTACTACGTCTCGTTAATTGAAGTTCTGTTAGGTTGAAAGTTACTTTCATGAGCTGTTTTATTTTATTCCAATCCAGAATTCTGCAAACAGTTGTAGCATTTTCCAGTCTCATGTCTTCACTGCCACTTTCTGCTTCTTAATCATACAATGATAGAATGGTCTGGGTTGGAAGGGACCTTAAAGATCTTCTTGTTTCAACCCCCCTGCATAGGCAGGGACACCTTCACTAGATCAGGTTACTCAGGACTCCAGCCAACCTGGCCTTGAGCATTGCCAGGGATGGGGCAGCCACAGTCTCTTTGGGCAACCTGTTCCAGCATCTCACCATTCTCACAGGAAAGAATTTGTTCCTAATGTCCAACCTCAGTCTGCCCTCTTCAAATCTGTAATCATTTCTCCTTGTTCTCTCACTACCACCCGTGTGAAAAGCCCTACCACAACTTTCTTGTTGCCCCCTTCAGATATTAGAAAGCTGCTAGAAAGTCACTGGGAAGTCTCCTCTTCTCCAGGCTGAACAGTCCCAACTTGCTCAGTCTGTCCTCACAGGGGAAGTGCTCCAGCCCTCTGATCATTTGAGTTGCTCTCCTCTGGACATGTTTCAGGAGCTCTATGTCCTCCTTATGTTGGGGACTCCAGGACTAGACACAGCACTCCAGGTGAAGTCTCACAAGTGCAGAACAGAGGGGGAGAAGTATGTCCCTCCACCGACTGTCACTGTAGCTTTTGGTGCAGCCCAGGACACGGTTGGTTTCTGGGCTACAAGGAATCATTGATGATTCCTGTTAAACTTCTGGTGCACCACATGCCCCCCCTGCCAAGTCCTTCACTTCATGGCTGTCCTCAATCCTTTCTCCTCTCAGTCTGTGTTTGTGCATGGGATTGCCTTGACCCAGGTGCAGACCCTTGCAGTTGTCCTTGTTGGACTTCCACTGCTTAGGTCTGGCAAGGTCCCTCTGTGTGCTGACTTCACCACACAGTTTGGTGTCATCAGCAAACTGACTGAGGGGGCATTCAGTTCCACTGTTATTGAAGCACGATTTTCAGATATTTGTTGTAATGCAACAAATTGTAGAAGATCAGTTTAACTGATGAGGTCTTTGTGCCTTATCATTTTGTCTGATTAAAATATTTTGAAAGACTGTTTGTCCTGTAACACAATGCTGCCTAGGAGACATAAAACACGTACGTGTTCTCTCTCTCCCTCATACTTGTTAGGATTAGTACTAAATTCCCCTGGTTGGATTTACTCATGCTTGTGATTCTTTTTGTGCTTTGTGACTGAAAATTCATTGTAACTGGTGCCTAATCTGCAGCTTTGGTTTGGGTTCTTACTGTAATCACGCTTTAAACATGCAGTGGCCCTGTTTGAAGGGTTCTTAAAGAGTTGTTTTTTCACTACAGATTTGGATTTTCAAGTTTGAAAACAAATTGTTAATGAAGTGGTACTGCATGTAATTCTTCCTTTTCTGTGTGTTACTTGCCCACAGAGGAGAGGACATGTCCCAGTTCAGTCACGCAACTGGCTGAAAGCCTGAAACAGATCACAAGCCGAGCCTTGAGCTTCCAGTCTTCTGTTGCTTGAGGATTGTCTCTGTGCTTTTTGTTTCTATTTTCATTTGGGTAGATTTGAAAGGGAAACGTCCCTAGGAGAGGTGGTACATGCAGTGCCTGAGCTCTAAACAAGGGAGGCCAAGTCACTGGATTTGTAGATCCATGCTGCCACTTGTTTTCCCATGTCTCATTTCCACATCTGGAAAGTGGAGCTAATATTCTTCCCCGCAAACATATATGAAGTCTGATGTCTTCACTTTAAGGCACTTGGAACTTTTTGGCAAGACATCTATTTCTATAGTTAAAGGAGCCTGCCTTCTCTTACACTGAAGGAAAATCTTGATGATTTCAGTAGAGAAACAGTCCGAGAGAGCTGGATGTGTGTGTGTGTGTCCTCTGTCTCTCCAAAACATGAGTTTTGCTTACAGCTCATAAAAAACTGCAGAGGACAGAAGTTCTGTAAAAATTACAGCTCCAGAGTGCCCCAGAACCTGATTTCTTGGTGAGTTCTTTAACTGGACTCTTGCCAGCTGTGAAGCCCTGTGCGAGTGGCCTGTTTATTTTTGACTGATAATCTGTAAGATGAGTTTTAACAAAGACAAATGTAGATTCCTTCACGTGGGAAGAAACAATGGGAGGCATCAATAGAGGTTGGGCTGTGACCAGATAGAGAGCACCCCTGGGGAGATCTTGGAGTTTTTGTGGACAACAGACCAAAAATGGATCAGCAATGGGCCCTTGTGGTCAAGAAGGCCAGTAGGGTGTTGGGATGGATCAAGAGGAGAGTGTCTAGCAGGTCAAGGGAAGTTATTCTACCCTTGATTCTGCTGTAGCGAGACCGTAGCTGGAGTCTGTGTTCAGCTCTGGTCTCCCAAATTCAAGAGGGATAGAGAATTAATTGAGAGAGTTCACCGCAGAGCTACGAGGATGATTGGTGGTGTGGAACAACTGCCTTATGAAGAGAGATTGAGAACACTGTGACTTTTTAGTTTGGACAAAAGAAGGCTACGAGGGGATTTAATCACTGTCTATAAATACATGAGGGCTGGGTGCCGAGAAGAAAGGAACACTCAGTCTCTCAGACAGGACAAGGGGTAATGGATGCAGGCTTGAACACAGGAAGTTTCACCTCAGTATGAGGAAAAACTTGTTTACCATCAGGGTTATTAAATATTGGAAAGGATTGCCCAGGGAGGTTGTGGAGTCCCCTTCTCTGGAGGTGTTTCAGACCTGTCTGGATGCAGTTTTGTGGAGCTGATTGAGGCTTTTTAGGCAGTTATGCTTTTCAGTAATTTGTAGCCTGCCTGAGCAGGAGGGTTGGACCCTACGACCTTTGATAGCCCCTTTCAGCCCTAATAAACTGTTTAACTGTGTACAATGGAGATCTGTCATGCAAATAGCCTTTCTCATACCAAGGGAGCCTTGTCCTTGCAAGTGGTGGTCACTACTTGTCTGCCAGTGTCCTGTCTTTGCTCTCTCTTGGTTTTGTGTGAAGCAGTGGCTGTTAATTGGAGTATTTGCTCTGAACACCGAGAATGAGGAAACGTTTATGCTCCCTTCATTTGTTTATTTATTTCCTGAACCTTGTGCAGACAGTCTCTTAATCTCTTTGGAAACTGGCCATTCATCTCTGAAGTCAAAACTGTAGGTTGGTCTGGAACCTGGGTGTCAGAATGTCTGAGCTGCTCAGGCTTTCCGGAAGTGTGGACAAAAAGAAATTGGAGGTCTGGTTTCTCTCTCCAGTGAGATCTTGCATTTTCTTGTCAAAAATGGCCAAGTCTTCATTTGGCTGCTGGAATTACTACAGTATCACGCTATACCAGGTTGAAAGGAGCCCTAAGAGTTATCCAGTTCACAGAATCACAGAATGTTAGGGATTGGAAGGGACCTTGAAAGATGACCCAGTCCAATCCCCCTGCCAGAGCAGGATCACTTAGATCAAGTTGCACAGGGACATGGCCAGGCGGGTTTTAAACTGGTCTAGAGGAGGAGACTGCACGACCCCCCTGGGCTGCCCCTTCCAGGCGTCTGTCACCCTCACCATGAAGAAGTTCCTTCTCACATTTATGTGGAACCTCCTGTGTTCCAGCTCTAAAAAGGGGAGGAATGTATTTTTATGGATTTGGAGAAGTGTCACAAGGGAAGTTTATCAGTGAGCCAGGTGTTAATGGTGTAGTTACAGCATAGCAGAGGGCAGGAACTGCAGCTGCCTCTGCTTGTTTCTACATTCCCTAAGCTCGAGGAGCTGCATGGACAGAGTACATAGCAAAATCTCAGGTTTTGCCTTTAGTAGCTTGGAGGTTATTTTAAGAAGATGTGGTGTTTTATAAGTGGAAGATTTTTCTACATAAACCTGAATGTGAAAACACAGTGGAGGATGTTTCAGGGACAGCTGTTTTTCATTTTAAATACAATTCTTAAAAGCCTTCCAATTATCCGTCTCATTTACTCAAACCTTCCACTGGACTTCTAATGTGGTAGGAAGCTCACCAGTCCTATGTCACCGGTATTAATGGACTGTGTGCAGTTTAGGTCTTGATCATGCTAAAACCTAGATACCAGCTCTGTGTTATTATCATCTACGGTATGGATCTAATTAATAAAAGGATTTAATGACTAGGAGTCAAATCTTGCTCTTGTCCTTCCTTACAAGGTATTTTTTATGATTAGTTCTGCTCTGAATAAATGTCCAGAAAAGTGTAGTTTCCTAGAAATTGTACTAGGCGACAGAAATGTACATTCTGTAGAAATAGTGATTCTATCAAAGTCACTCACACTAAGAACTGTGCTTGGCTGAAATGCTCTTTCAGATAAGTACAGGCTGATAAAAAACACATATTCAGTGGAAAGTCGGTGGTTCTTGTTCTCTGAAATTTAGTGTTTTGTCTTACGATGACTTTCAGTTTTTGAAGGTGCCTCCTGGGGAGAGCACAGCAAGCAGTACTAGCAGCAGTAACACAGCTGTGTGTTACAATCTTAGAAGCAATGGGTTATCTTGCACTAATGTGTTTTTCCCACAGAAGATGTGGACGTGTCTGCTGGTTTATCAGTAGTATTTATTATCTTCCTACGTTCTTTCTGCCTTACATTAGGACCCCCACTCTGGTGATCACTCTATAAAACTAGCAAAATGGGCTGCCTGAGTCCTGAACTGGTTACTGTCTGAGCACCAGTATTACCAGTGGCATTTGATTAAAAGTATAACTCTTGATCCTGAAGCAACTGCGTGTTTTGCAGTTGATCTGAGAAAAGGTGGGGCTTCCCTACTTAACCTTTTTTTGGTAGAGATTCTTTTCAACAGCTGCATGGAACTTAGTTGTTTGAAATCATCAACACATCCCTTTAGAGAGCACACATAGTATATGAACTCGGCTCTGCTCTCTGCTCACAGCATTACTCAAATACTGGGGTTTTTTGTTTGAAAATAAGTGGTATATTGGCATAAATGCCTTTAAAAATTGAATACTGCCTTTTGATTGTTTCTTCAGGTCTAGCTGGAAAGATTATAAAAGCCATCATTGATGAAGGATTTCAGATCTCAGCTTTGCAGATGGTAGGTTTCCTTTTGGGTATGTTTTTCTCATAAACAGAAGCTTGAGAAACGCTGCATTGCCCTCACAGCAATGCACGAGTGTTTCCCGGCAATACAAAACCCTTGTGGAGACTGTGTAATAGTGTTTTGGGTTCAGCACCGTCCTTGTGATGTTTGTGGTTTATTATTTGACTGATCAGCTAACCTGTTTCTCGTTGCTGGGTGATCTTTAATCAAAACCCTTTACTACTTTGTGTCTCAGCTTCCTTGTAGATAGAGGGGGAATAATGGTATCTGTCTCTCCTGAAGCAATTTGAGATGTTTTTATGAAATCTGTTAGCTAAGATTAGAGAAATCATTATTAATATCCTTCCTCAGTTTAAAAAAATACATGTTTAATATGAATTTAGGTGAAGATTTTAAAAGATACTTAAAGATTTTGACCCCTTGATCGCCCTCAGCAAGGAAGTTGACACAGAGACTGTTTTTAAAAGTATTCCTGTAAGTCTTGGCCTTGGATTGTTCTGAAAGTCTCAAGATCTGAAATTCCCCTGTGACTCAAATCCCCACAACAAATGAAGAATAGCCTTTTTTGCTTTACTATGCAACAAACAGATCTTGCATGCCTTACAGACATCAGCCAACACTATGTTGTCTACTTAAAGTGGATGGAGATACTATGTGCTATGACGCCTGTGGCATCATTGCTCAGTTGTTGACCAGCTTCATATTGCAGCTGTAAAGCCATTTCTTTTACCTAGTGAAACTTCTGAATGGTGGCTGGTTAAGAAGAAGGTGTCTGTGTATTTTATGTTGTTGTTTAAGGCAGACTGGCTAACATATTTTTTGTTTTAGTTCAACATGGAGCGTGCAAATGTGGAAGAATTTTATGAGATTTACAAAGGTGTTGTCGCTGAATACATGGTAAGCTGAAGTTTATTTTAAAAATAAAATATGATTAAATGAGGAAGCAGTTGCGTGTAAAACTCTTGCCTGCAGACAGAACAGTGGGAATACAAGAAGAGCAGCTTGCATTTTTCTGTCACACTTTGTCAGAGGATTCTTGTTGATTTTACAAATAGAAATGAGTTTACCTTCACTACTGTGCCATATCCTATGCAAATTATTCTACTTTTTAAAATAATTAAATTATCACAAGTTTTGTGCAATGACAAATATTACTCCAGACACTCGATGTTACTGTAATTACGACATTTTTTTTTTCTTCTTTTCCATTGTTAGGATCAGTTAGTCTACCTTTCTTCAATAGAGGGTTTAGATTTGTCTTTACATAGGTTAGGGGTACTGTTAGTTCACTCATCACAGAATCACAGAACATTAGGTATCGGAAAGGACCTCGAAAGCCCATCTAGTCCAACCCCCCGACCACAGCAGGGGCATACTCTGGAAGTCTCCTTTGATTACACTGGTTTTGACAAGAACTAAAGGAAGGTTGGGCAGGTAGACTTGTAGGCGTATAGAAGAATTCAAATATTGTAACATCTGACCAATATTTCAGGGTCTCAGGAATCTGACGGTACTGCAGAAGTCTCAGCTGTGAAACAAGTTGGAACCACATTATGCAGTTCTTTTGTTTATGCTCTGATCCCCTGAAAAGTTTGAATTTAATTGAATTTGTTTGCGTTTAATTGGAGAATTAGTCAGAAAGGAAGGTGATGTTTAAACAGGGTAAGTTGGTAATTATGATGGGTTAGATTTTAGGACCCAGAAAAAAATCTCGTGTATCTCCCAAACCACTCCCCTGTGCCCCACAGTAGGAACAGAAAATGTGGCGTAGAGTACCGAAGGGGACTCTACTGTCAGAGGGACCATCTGGAAGCCAGAGGGGTGGCTAAGGCAGTCCTGGCCAGCTGCAGAGGAGAGAGAACACACGGCCCCCATCTTCTGATTTACTGCACAGCCCACTTGCCTTCTCCTGCGAGATGTCCTTTACTCTGTGGTGCTAGTTAAGCTTTTATCAACTGTTGATGGTAGATTAGGAGGGGATTTCGCACTTGCATTTTTGCCTTAAACCAGCTCTAAGGCGGCTCTGTTTTTGCGAGAGGGAGGAGTGCTGTGGGCGCTTGGGTGCGCGATTGCCAGGTGAGCGCCGGCAGAGCGGAGCACCACCACGGTCCCAGGCACACGTGGAGGAAGGGCACGTGGCTGGCCTGCCCCATTTTCCCTCCCTTCCTTCTCTTCTGGCACAGCACTGAAGCAGCTGAGTGTAAGCGCCCGTTGCTGCTGCCCTGTGGCAAATGCCCCCTACCGAGTGGAGGCCACAGCTACATCCAATTGCCTTTTGTACATGTAGTGCTTCCCTTACGCCATCTCCTTTAATTGCCCTTTTCTTTATTGTGAAGGTTTGTCTGTTGTTGTTGTTTACCTTTTAAATTTATTTCATTTTGAATACATTTTACAATTTATTCTAGTTTTCAAATTCATTTCTGTTCCCTTCCTGTATTGGTCTAACAATCTGTTCTGGAGGGTTCTGCCTTTAACCCTGAAAGCAGCACAGTAATGAAGGTGTGTTTTAGATGGGATTTGAAGAAAAGTCAAGGGCTCTGTCCTGCAAGCCATATGTGCTGAATAGACTGTGCTGGAATGAAATTAGTATCTCTGTGCAGTCAAGCTATCTGTGAAACAGGAAGATGTGGGAAACCTAATCATGATGGTATAGGGATCCAGAGAAGGCATGTATGGGAACAGCAATAGCTGCTGTTATTGCAGGCTAAATGGGAAGAAGTATGTTTCAAAATAGGATACTGAAGAAAGAGGATGACCTCTCATATCTGTGACTCAGAACAGTCTATTGTGATCTGAATTCTCTTTATCATCCAAAATAACTCAGCACAGAAGACACTTGGCATCCAGAAATACATTACAAAGACTATACTCCTATTACTTCTGCTCACCTTTTGTCAGTCTGATAAAGGTTTGAGTTTGTACATAGAACACTTCTCTGTGAAAAGAGAAAGCTGAACAATTGCCCAAAATTTTAGCTCTGGTTGGTTTCTCCTGCATGGGATTCTGCATACTATTGATTAGGTTTTGTGCTGTTTTGCTTTCTATTTCCTACTGTAGCCAAGATAGAAAATAGATGAGATTATTTTGGTTCAGCTCAGAATCTTCTTTGTTAATCACAAATGCATGGGCTTGATCCAGCTCGAGGAATGGTTTTGGTTCACCACAAGCCATGCTATTTCACGAATAAACTATTTGCTAAAGAAAATTTGATTTAGCTGTAACTGTGAGTCTTACCAGAGAAACAGTGTCTGCTATTTAAATTCAACTCTGTACTTGATGAGGCTGTGTAAGGTAGACCAAGGTTGTCTCTCATAATGCTTCTCAACATAATGCTTGGTGGTAGCAGTGTCCTCAGAATTGTGTTGTAACAGTGATATGTCAGTGCTGATCCAGAAACAGTACAAAAGGAAGAAATAGGAAAAATTACAGTGAAAAGCTTGTTCATTCTCCACTTTACTGTTAACAATAATTTAGATTACAGGATTAAATGAAATTGTGTAGAGTAGTGACTTCTAGAGATTTACCTGTTCTTAACAGAATGAAATATTTTGACCTGTTCTTAGCCAAGAATCTGATGGTGATAAGACAGCTTTTGGAAGTAAAATATTTATTCATATTGTAAAGCATGACACTAGATTGCACTCTTTTCATGTCCTCTCAGGAAGACTTCTACTTACATTTCCTAGGATCAGGTTGATGATAGAATGGAGGCACTTTGCTAAAATCCTGTCCAGTTGACTTCAGAGTGGGGAGGTTAGACACGTGTTTGCAGCATGGAATCCATTATGCTCTTTGGAGCAATGCTGCTTGACTTGGAGTCTTTGTGTAGTTAGTTTCCATTGCAGTTCATAAAAGGCAAAGAAGTACTTAGTCTTTCTTTTCCTACTGCTTTCTTGCCCTCTCTTTATGCTCTTGCTCTTTGCCATGGCTCATCCTTGACCTGTCCATTAATGTTGGTGCACTTGCTTGGCACCAACACTTAATTGGCAGTAATGCCCAGGGTTAATTTAAGCTTATGAAAACTAATACCCCATCTTCATCATCCACTTGGAACTCATGTTATCTTTTTTTGACCCTTTAGGGAAACAGATGATTCTGGTGCAATTGAGATTCTGGTACAGTATCTCTAGGGCACCACAAGAGTGTTGCCTGATTAAGGACCCTTTCCTAATAGGTTGTGCCACGGGCCCCTTTCATATCTGTTCTGTTGGTGTCTGTGTTTCAGCTTCTGTAGTAATATGTGAGGAAAAGACAGTGAGACATTTTAATGACTTTAAGCCGTCCAACAATGTGAATTTGGAAACAAATATAGGCTGTGTACTGTGCTGCCTGTAGGGAACACTGCAAAATGCGTTGCTGCCTGTGAAACTGGCGGAACATGGTGTGTTTTTTCAGTCTTATAGCCAGTGAAGTGTGTTCCATTGATTCAGTTTAGTTTAACAAGTTATGGGATGCTTCTGTGAAATACAGCTCCAGATCAATAAGGATGTACCTGCAAAATAATGTATTGTGGATGCTACTGCATGCTATTCAGTGTTCTGTTGAAGCTGAATATCCAGTTTACCTCAGTCTCCATCTTTTAAACTAAGTAGAAAAATGGAAAACATTTATTTTGTTGTGAATAGAATCATTACGGTTTGGAAGGGACCTCGAAAGATCATCTAGTCCAATCCCCCTGCCACAGCAGGATCACCCAGACCAAGTTGCACAGGAACACATCCAGGCAGGTCTTAAACATAGTCAGTTTCTATGTTTGCCTGACAATAGAATGTTTGAAAAACAGAAAGAAGTACAGCTAAACACAAAGTAGAGTAAAAAAAATCCAGACAGAGGAAAAACAAAGAAACAGTAGTAGGAAAAAGCCTGGTGGATTGAAAGCACAGACAAAGGCAAAAGCAAAGGAAAGAGACCAGAGATGGTGTGACAGGCAGTACGACCCAGCCAGCAATATTCTGCTGTAAGAATTCCTGACAACATACATAAGAGCTATGATTAGGAAGCACAATGTGTGAGTAGAAGCAAACAAGCCTGTGAAGGTAAGTGAAGTTTCCTGGATTGCTGTACTGTGCAGAGATGTGAGTAGACAGATCCCGTGATTTTCATCAATTACAGCTGGTACCAACTGCTAGAGGCATACAAAGATCAGCTAAGCCTGCTCATAAGGGCATCCCTCCTCCCTCAGTGCAGCATCACCTCAGGCAGCACTCTGGTAGAACTATGCTGTTCCCTAGTCCACAGGCAGCACTCTGGTAGAACTCTGATTTCCCTGGTCCACAGCAGCACAGATGACTGCACCACAGTCCTTTCCAAAGGAATCAAGACTCTGTCCAAAGGCAAAAGCAGTTGCAGTGCTTTTCTGTGATCCCTAGATTAATCTGAACAACGCATTATATGATCTTTCAAGGTCCCTTCCAATCCCTAATGATTCTGTGATGATTCTATGATGATTCTATGATGATATATCCATAATACATATAAAAATTCAACTCTGTTTTTAAATTGCCTGCCCTCGAAGGGATTCTGACCAGACCCATATTGACTGGAGTTACACTAATAATTCACATCCACAGAGCTGTGCCCAGAGAAAAGCACTTAATGCCTCTTTCATATTAATTTTAGTGTATGACATACAAAATATCTTAATGTTTGCAAGAATTATAGGGTATAAACCAAAATTACTAATTCAATCGGCTACTTAAGCTTTCCAGAAGTTGGTTTCTATTTATATCTCGATTTGCATCTCATCCTCACACTTAGGTGACAATTTATTTTGAGGTCATTCGTTGAGAAAAACTGAACAGCTAGCGTAACCATTTTTGAGGAACAAACCTGCTTTTAATCTCAGCACTTCTATTCCTTGGGGAGTTTATCTACCCTTGACCATGCACTAAACCAACAGACTCAAACATAACAAACAGGTTCTGGGAGACACAAATTCCTAACAAACCAAGACTTTCTCTTCAGATTCCCATTAAATCTAAACTCTCGTGACTAGTTTTGCCAAACACAGGATCAGTGGGAAGTTAAGGATTAGTACCTGCAAGACACGAGTGCTCCCCTGGCTGTATCAAGCATACTCATGCAGCAGACATTCACAGGATGTGAGCTCTGAGTAACACTACTAAAAATTAAAGACAGAGGGTATCTCTTTCCAATTGATGGTCCTCACATGTGTTGGAAGATGAACTACTTGCAGCTGTTTCTCAGATGAGTCTAGGGCATTTAAAGTGAGGTAACAGGGTAGTACCGGGTAGGACAAACTTGAAAGTATTACACTGCATTAGAGCACAAGGAACAGAAGACCCACCTGCTAGGTATGCACCAAGAACTTTCATCTTCTTAGTGTTGAAGGAGAACCTCAAGTATTCTAAAGCTGAAAAACACCATGCCATTCTCAGGTTCACTGAATCCTTCAGCAGGCAGAGGACCTCACCAGGAAAATCATCCACTCCTACCTGCCTAGGTACTGTTTGACAGGTAGTAAAAACCGGTCTGGTGTCAGAGCTGTTCCACCAGGCCAGTGAACATTCCTGTTTTATCAGGGACTGTAGCGAGAGGAAAAGGAAATAGTTTTGAACTGAAAGATGGTAGGTTCAGGTAAGGTATTAGAGTGAAATTATTTACCGTGAGGTTGGTGAAATACTGGAAAAGGATGCCCAAAGAAGTTGTGGCTAGTCCACTCCTGGAACTATTCTAGGTCAAGCAGGATGGGACTTTGGGTAACCTGACCTAGTGGAAGGTGTCCTTGCCTAACAGCAGGGGGCTGGAAACTAGACTGATTTTAAGGTCCCTTCCAACCTAAACCATTAAATAGTTCTGTGATTATTACAACAGCAAGAGGCAACCAGTCCCCTCTCCCTCTTGCACAGATAATTAGTCTGTTGGCAGCAACACTAAGATCCAATCCTTCTTCTCCCTCCTTACTTCCTTGAGATCCTTTTATAAATTAACTCAGCTTACTGAAGTGACAAAGAAACAACCTAGTCAAAAAAAACCGAACACACAAAACCAAAGGCAAAAGCCAAAGCCATCAGAGGTGACCACTAGGATTGCAGTTGTGGCCTCAGCCCTTTGCATATCCCATACTCTTAGGTTAGAGCACCTCAGACAGAACCACTTCCTAGCCATGCTTACGCCTTCCCTCTCGCAGAGCCACAGTGTAGTGATGTAGTCTGCTGGCAAAAGACTTGAAACAAGTGAAAGGCTCCCAGTGTCCTACCCAGATGCTTCAGTGACAAAAACAAGACTTATTTCCTGATGATCTATGTATGGCCCAAATGGGGGGTGCCAATGGAGAGGCTGTCCTGGGTCCACCTTCTGCCAGCACAGCCTTGAATCCATACTGAGGCTCTGGCAGCTGTGCCAGAGAACTGATTTGGCTGAAAACTTACCTCATTCTCATTTATTTTCTCAGGTCGATTTTCAGCTAGATTATGCAACTCTACAGAGCTGAGGGCTAGCACAAGGAAGGTGAAAAATGCCTTTGTCTCAGACAAGGTGGGCTCAGCTCCTTCTACACCAGCTCAGTGCTCGGGCTAGCTATATGCGGTTATGGAGATGTTTCCTGACCTGATCAGCCATCGAAGAGAAGCCCACAACCTTTCCTCATGCCACTGGCTACACTCATATAAGGTAAACATGTAACTTGCCCAGGCACACAGCTTAAACAATAAGTCCTCTGCTTCCAGAACCAGCTCTGGTTTGTTATTCCCAGTAACTAAGGAGGAAGAAGTGTTTCTCTCTATGTTCACCTGAAAAATCAAGATGACAGCACTGTGAAACACCCCATTAAAGCTGACAACATTTCTCACGTATGTTTAGGCTTGTGACACAATTCTGAGCTTGATGTTTGTAAACAAAACCAAAACTGACATAAACAAAGGGGTTTCTCACTTTTTTTGTTATGGCACCACTCCTGGAACTGTGCCACATGGGGAAACAACAGCTCCATAGCGTGAGTGTTTCCACCAGCCTAGACCTCTGCAAGAAGCCAGTAGGTTGTAAAGTCCTGGTTCTGAGGAAGAGATCTAAGAAAGAAAACTCTTCACCAGACCCCTGAGCTAGCACACAGCACAGCATGGGACATGTCAGTACTGAAGGAAGGAGCTGGGCAGTGCTGCTGGTGTTACTGCTTTCTTTTAATAAACAGTCTTGAACGCTGGTATCGGAAAGCTCACAAGAAAAGCTCCCTAAGAACGAGAGGTGAACAAGAGAAAGCTTCCTAAGAAAATCAAACCGAAGTGAAATGGCAAATTTAAAAGCCTAACATTGCACCACACAACACCATCTACTAAGCTACCCAATTACAAAGAGCATCAGACGAAATGAATGTATTCAACAAACCTTGAGAAAACTTCCCAAAGGATCAAAATGCCATTAAGTAAACTGCTAACGAGGAAAATACTTCACGTACTTGCGTATGATCCCTTTGAAAAAGCTGGGGGGTTTAAAATGATGAAATGCATTTGATACGACGTGAGAAATACTTACAACCACTCCACTCTTGGTGACAGTTTCCCGGTACGTAAAATTGCACACTGCCCAAGCTAGGTAGTACGTGGACATGAGAGGGGTCTGCGAGAAGTGATCGGTAACCCATCCGTCTTCTTCAAACACAGACGTTTCAACTGGCATGTTGGACAAAGATAAGTAAGTCGCTTGATGCCTGATGCTGATTTTGAAAGTGGCCTTGTAGATGGGCTCATCAAAGCAAGGGAAGGCTTTCCTGGCGTGAGTAGGAGAAAACTGTGTAACACCAAGAAACCTAGAAAAGAAGTAAACAGGAAACAAAGCAATTACTAACTGTGCACAGCACTTGGTTCATGACGGCATCACATGAGTCACTGCTTGCCTATTCGGGTTGGGGGCGAGAGACCCAGAAACAAGCTGTTCAAAGTATAGGGTGTTCAAACACAGAATCGCTCTGGTTGGAAAAGACCCCTGGGATCAGCGAGTCCAACCATCTACCCTACCTTACAAGTTCACCCCTAAACCACATCCCTCAACACCTCGCCCAAATGAACTTAAAACACATCCAGGGATGGCGACTCAACCACCTCCCCGGGAAGCCCATTCCAGTGCCTGACCACCCTTTCTGTGAAAATATTTTTGCTAATATCAAGTCTAACACTGCTTTATCACCTCCTTACTACCTGTACTGCGACACGGTTGACATAAAGCAACGGTCTGCAAACTTCCTAAAAATTAGCAGACACGAATGTCTAATAAACAACCCCTAAACCAAAAGTCACACTCCAGCAGCGGTTTTGTTCACCAATAAATGAAAAACAGCCAAGACTGGTTATACAACATAAAACAAATAAGCACAGCCCTCAGTTCAAACCAGCAACAACCTTCGTGGAGTTCAGTTAGCCCCGAGACACCAACAGAGCACTTTGCCTTGCTTTGGATATGAGAACTTATGGTCACCTAGTGCACTCAAGAGGGTCATTGTTTTCCACTGCTCATTACTTCTGTGCCAGTTGCACGTAGGTCTGAGACAAAGCCCTACACAGCACCGCTGTGAGCGTGCAACTCCGAAGGAACGTTTCATGAGCTCCGCACAATTACAAACACAATCAAATGATTAAACAAGCAGAGAGCCGCCGCCGATTCTTGTGCGTGTGTGTTTCTTTTCTGGTGCGTTTTATAGACAACGAGTTCACATTCTCAGTTATTAGGTCAATTACGTAAAGATCTCTGAAGGAGGGAAAGGTATTTATTATGCCACTGTGTACAGGCTTTAATTTGACAATAAAATCTGTGCCTGTTTCATTTGGAACTAAAGAGACTGTAATCCAGATGGAGAATAGGAACCTTTCTGGGTGGAAACTTGTATTTACACATCTGGAGAAAACCTGTGTGCAACGATCTCTTTGCAGAAGCGAGAAGCTGCACTTAAAAGGCTGAATAATGGTGTTCGATGAGAATATTTACTGGAGGCATGCAGGATGAGAAAATCACTGTAAGCCAACTGTGTAACTGTAAAGGTAGCAGCACACAGGTGAGCTTTTGAGTGGTATTGATTCGCGTGTCACTTCCCAAGGTTCCATCAGTGGAAATAACCATGCAATTTTAGACAGCAAGTAAACATCTATCAGAATTTTAGAGGTTCACTAATCATCTGTTATTCCTCTGGGGGAAGAGCATGTGGGGACAGATTTGCTACAACGACAATGGTGGCACCTATTATTAATCAGTCTATAAGCACTGCTCTGCAACAGGACCCTCTCTGACACCAAGGGAATAAACAGTAGGTTGTTCACAAGGAAAGCAGAGCCTCCAATTAACTTTTTCTGAAACTTCTTGGGGTTTACATGTATTTTGAAACAGTTTTATCAAAAGCAATGAACAAATAAACTTCTTGAAGCGTTACACCTCTGTATGGCTGGCTATACAGCAGCCACATCTGCTAAAGCTAGGCATATGTGTCCTGGTGAAATGATCACCCCCTTCAAATACACTTAATTTATTAAATTTACTTAAATTTAATTGCAACAATTTTTCCACCACTGAAGCAGTTACCCATCGGTCTTTTGTCTGAAATTAAAAGCTTTATTTGGCTAGTAATTACTGAAGGAACTGACCGTATCGCATTTTTCTGGTCTCATTAGAAAATGCAGATTACTCAAATCCTGCGTAAGGTTCCTGACTATAAGGTAAAAAGTTGGTGCCATGTATTCCACGGCTAATCCAATAAAATTCCCTATGTTCAGTGGATTTGCACTAGTGCAGCAAAGCCAAACCAACCAATTATACGAAGCGAAGCAATTTACATGTAAAACACTTCAAGTGGACCTGATGCTGCATTCTACGCACACTCTAAATAGCCACAGACATCAACAGAAGCTTCAAGTGAGCATGGAAAACTGTGCTGCCTGTTATTAATAAAGCAAGAAAGATGAACTTTCCTCAGCAATTAACAATTTTAATGAGCTCACATGGACACGTAAATGCCTACTTAGGGAACACTCTGTATATTCACGCACTAAATACAGAACCGTTTTTAACCCCATTTCTTGGAGAGCCTATTCACAGACTTTTAATACTTGTTATAGTTAAGCTGTTGAAACAATCCCTTCACCACACTAACAGAATGCTGTGTTCCCTCAGTTCCAGAAGGACACAGAACTGCTGGAGAGAGTTCAGTGCAGAGCCACAGAGATGATGAGGGGAGTGGAGCATCTCCCTGCTGAGGAAAGGCTGAGGGAGCTGGGTCTCTTGAGCTTGGAGAAGAAAAGACTGAGGGGTGACCTCATTAATGTCGATAAATATGTGGTGGGTGTCAGCAGGATGGAGCCAGGCTCTGCTCAGTGTCATCTAGTGATAGGACAAGGGGCAATGGGTGTGAGCTGGAACACAGGATGTTCCACATAAATATGAGAAGGAACTTCTTCCCAGTGAGGGTGACAGAGCACTGGAAGGGGCTGCCCAGGGAGTCTGTGAGTCTCCTTCCCCAGAGACGTTTAAAACCCTCCTGGATATGTTCCTGTGCGACTTGGTCTAAGTGGTCTTGCTCTGGCAGGGGGATTGGACTAGATGATCTTTTTACGGTCCCTTCCAATCCCTAATGTCCTGTGATACTGTGAACCAAATAAACTCTGCATCTTCTGTATTCTCACAGACAGATATATCCACATAGACAGAGCAGGGCAAACACTGTGCAGTCAATATTGCATACTAAAAATACATCAACTACCAATAACAGTGATATTTATAACATGTACATTACTATCAAACATTGATTTGGTTGTTGTGCCATAAAGCTAAACAAGCAGTTTCAAGCTGCTTCCAAAAGGCTAAACCCTTACACATATCTCATAGGAAAGAAAATGACACAACCCAAAACATGGTCTGTGTTTATCTGTGTGCCTCTGTGTTGGGAGGCAAAAGCAAGCAAAACTTCTGGAGCACGCCAAAAGTGAAGAGCAGGCTGCAGATTTCAACCATCTCTCTACACACCTCTCTGGACACTGACATTTTTATCTCCAGTTCCCAAAAATATCACCGTAAAAAGTTGTACCTCTGGGAACAACAGCCCTGCAGCCTATCTCCTCAGCATACCCACGGCGGTAATTTGCAGGTGTCTTAATTCCACCTCATCTATTAAATGAAGACGTGTTTCTTCAACAACCTATCTATCTTGACATCCTAGCTGTTATAAAATGGAAAAACGTGTCTGCTGTTTTGTCTATTTGATAAAAGATTTTTCCTCTGCCTTTTCATTCATGCCAAAGTTTGATGTTCATTTAAATTACGCGTGCATCTCCTTATGGTGCTCTACAGTAGCTCTGTATCAAATGCCTGTTAATCACTGCCAGCAGATTCTAGCACATAATGCAAAGTACATCTGTAGCATCTCACTCACATTTTACATTTCAGTAAAAATAGCAAAGACTTCTAGTAAGAAAATAAATACTTTGACGCCGCTATCAACATTTCAGGCTGATTTATGACTTTCACTGTAAAGACCACAGAAAAAGAACTAAGTTTAGGAAAATAAATTGTGAAGCCTCACAGCTGTTCTACACACTCCTTGTGTAGAACAACACTGAGAAATGATTGTTTAGACCCTTTTCCTGCAATCACCACTCCAGTGAGTTTGCTGTATTTTAACTGAATCACAGAACATCAGGGATTGGAAGGGACCTCAAAAGATCATCTAGTCTAATCCCCCTGCCACAGCAGGATCCCCTAGACCAAGTCACACAGGAACACATCCAGGCAGGTTTTAAATGTCTCCAGAAAAGGAGACCCCATAACTCTCCTGGGCAGCCCCTTCCAGTGCTCTGTCACCTTCACTGTGAAGAAGTTCCTTCTCAGATTGATGTGGAATCTCCTACATTCCAGCTCACACCTGTTACCCCTTGTCCTATCATTGGATAACACTGAGAAGAGCCTGGCTCCATCCTCCTGACACCTGCCCTGTGTTGCCATTGTAATTTAATTCACAAATAATTATGGTCACTCATTTCTCTATTTATCACAACCCAGGGAAGTGAAAGGTACCATGAGGTTTAAGTAACAAGACTTTTTGGAAGTGAAAGAGAAATTCTTCTAAGGAACTAAGTGAACCAAACGGGGAGTTGAAATGGAGCAACTAGATGATCTTTTGAGGTCCCTTCCAATCCCTAATGATTTTATGATTTATGAATTTTAGGAGTAACAGTTATTGCTGCTTTTCTCCTCTCTGTGCAGACTCACAGCCAAATACAAGCATGGCAGCTGTTTGCATCTAGGGGAAGCAGCAAGTGGAGATAGGAAAAATAATGTGAAAGAATATTTTAGTTTCACAAAATACTTGAAATCAACAGCAATAATCTTCTTGCTGTATTATACTCACTTTTTTCCCTTGCCATTGAAAATAACCCAGACAGAAGATTCCCTTGCTGGATTCCCTTGGAGCTTTCTGAGCTTTCAGAACAGCATTTGCAATCCTGACTTCCATGGGAGAAACTCGAAGGTACACGATGCACTTAGGTTTGGCTGGGCAGTTGTGATAGAGCATCTGTGGGAGTACTGGGCTCGAATAGGGCATGGAGGAGGGATTCTCTGCTTTTGTAGCATAGGGGTACCACTTCCAAAGAAAAATGCTGTTGTGCTTTGTTTTGATTTGATTAAACCTAGTGTGATGGACGCAGGTAGCCTTACCATCTGTATCTCAGGCAGTTTGCTTTCACAAGCCACACAGTGTTTATGGTGAAGAGGATTTCCTGTGCCACACACCTGACAGATTACTTTACCCTTTTAAATAGAGAAAGAATATATTTCACATGGGATTTGAAAACTGAAAACTTTTGCAGCTCTTCAACTGGCAGAGATACCTTTGCCCTGTAAGGTGGATCCCACCTGTCCTAAGATCCTCAAACAGGGTCCCACTACAGGAATGAAATCCTGGATCTCTGAACAAGACTCTCTACCACTTTGACCATATACCCACTGCCCCATTCCTGCTAAGCACTCGCCATCAAATGGGGTAAGCAGTGTAATGAAGACATATTAAAGAAATTTCAGATGGTTATGGCTTGCTAAGGCCATAAATCAGAATATCTCTCTACTGAACACAAGTCATTCACACTGCTACAACATCTGCTCCTCAGATGCCTGAGCTCGTGTGGTTTGCCTTTAGTGACTATTTCTAGTGGCTAGGTTTGAATCCCCCTAACTCTGAAAGCTGTCATAATGTAATGATACAAACCTAAATATTTGAAGAAAGATGGATGCCAGTAGGTAAATTGCTATTTTCTTGTATTTATTCCCAATTACCTTTATGCAGACGTTGCTTTGGGGCTGCAGCTGTGGAGCTATTGCGGACTCACACACAATGCAAGCGGGTGTATTCATTGGCGCAAGATGCCCGCATTCAAGACATGGTGCCATCTGAAGAGAAAAAACCCAACACATCACAGCATGTTAAGAACCTGTTGTGCTTTAAAATCTGTGAATCTAATTTGAGTGTTTTCTGCAGAAGAGTTTCAAGTTTGGATGCTACTGAGCAGAGCCTGGCTGCATCCTCCTGACACCCACCCTTTCCATATTTATCAACATTAATGGGGTCACCTCTCAGTCTCCTTTTCTCCAAGTTCAAAAGACCCAGCTCCCTCAGCCTTTCCTCATCAGGGAGATGTTCCACTGCCTTCATCATCTTCGTGTCTCTGCGCTGGACTCTCTTGAGCAGTTCTGTGTGCTTCTCAAATTGGGAGGCCCAGAACTGGACACAATATTCCAGATGCTGTCTCACCAGGGCAGAGTAGAGGGGGAGGAGAACCTCTCTCCATCTACTAACCACCCCTTTTCTAATCCGCCCCAGGATTGGCCTTTTTGGCAACCAGGGAACGTTGCTGGCTCAATCTTCCTCATTATGAATGTAATCTAAAAAAGTGGTGAATAATTTGAATCATCACTTGAAATGACAGCATTGTCTCAGACAAGAGAGCTTTCTGATGACACAGAAAAAACATTACACCGTTAACTTGTTAGGTCAGGTTATCAGCTCTTGGGAAGAGCTTAGAGAAGACAGTTACAGCATCGCAGTAAAAACTCATAGCTCTTACATATGCACACACATGCCACTGTTTAAGGATTCAGGCAGATGTTATAGGTCAATTTGGGGGGTGAGGGGCTGGCCCCTGACATGACAGACTGCTTGGGGACCAATAATTTTCCTTCCCATGGACCAATCACAGTCCTTTCCATGGCCATATAACCTTGTGCTTTTTATTTACTGCTTTCTCAGCTGTCTCTCTCTCTCTCTCTTTACCAGGCTATAGGTGTTTGGATGCTGTGGTTCCTGTACTCAGTCACTGATGAAACCTTGTCTCCATTGCTGCTTTTTGGAGCTGACTGCTATACAGGTATACTTTTTCTTATCTTTTCAACTTACCATTAATAGAACTTCTTGTCTATAAATTTGCCCTCGGTTTTGCCAGCATTGAATGTGTTATTGGCAGAGCAAGTTGGTTTCTTCAAAGGTTTGTTGATTGTTAGGATGTTACGTGCCCTGTGAAGAGCGGCTGAGGGAACTGGGGTTATCTAGTTTAGCAAAGAGGAAGCTGAGAGGAGACCTTACTGCTCTCTACAGCTACCTAAAAGGAGGCTGTAGCGGGGCTGGCGCTGGTCTCTTCTCCCAACTTATTAATGATAGAACAAGAGGAAATGGCCTCAAGTTGCATGAGGAGAGGTTTAGATTGGATGTTAGGAAGACGTCCTTTCCTGAGAGAGTGGTTGGGCACTTGAACAGGCTGTCCATGGAGGTGGTGGAGTCCCCATCCCTGGAGGTGTTTAAATGAGCAGCTAGAGCACTTTAGTGTAGGGGTTAGGGAGATGTTAGGCTGAGGGCTGGACTTGATGATGCTGGAGGTTCTTTCCAGCCATGATGATTCTATGAGTCTGTTTTGCTGACCTGCGCTCCTTCAGGGGATGGAAAGTGACGGACTGGCACAGGTGGGATAGGAGATCCACATTCCTGACAGAAGTGAGCCAAGGGGTCAGAGAGGCGAGGTGCAGAACAGTGTGCACATCTGAAAATAAGAGCAAGAGCAAACTGGCTGAGCTGCTTGTAGTATGGTACCGCTGCATAATAATGAATAACCTGTGACAGGACACCGATATCTCAGTTGTGGTTTCCAACCTATGGTGGTCCACCAGACCATGCCTCAGCGCCTGTTGTATCAACATCTTTGCAAGGTAGAAAGCTTTCTGGCTGCTATGGAGTTTCTTACTTTCGTTTTCACCATGTGAGGTGAACAACTGTCCTGACATGCAACCCACATTAGACCTTAATGCTGAAACATGGGGAACCAATAATGTACATCACAGAAGACTTCCAGAACATTAGGGACTGGAAGGGACCTTGAAAGATCATCCAGTCCAACACCCCTGCCAGAGCAGGATCACCTAGACAAAGTCACACTGGAACATGTCCAGGTGAGGCATTTTTCTTCATATTTCTAGAGGCCCACAGTATTATCAACTTAGTTATAAAAGGCAATTGCTCAGCTACTTTCCAAGAACAAATATATTAAAAGGAGAAGTCACTTACTTGAGGAAATCTCTTTTCCTCTGGATCCTTGATATCCATGTGCTTGCTAAGCTTTTCTGGATAGTCACTGCAGAAGGGCTAGCAAACTGAATAAAGGTGATTCATTAGCTTTAGTAAGCAAATATTTGCAAAGGCATTTAAAAGAAGGGAAATAACATGAGGATGTTATTAAAGAAATGCTTTGTCTTGAAGGAACATCTAATACATTTGATCCCCCCATGAGCTGTATTCAGGACCCACGGCTTCTTCAATAACAATAAATCCGTGTCTTGCTATTTACTTCTAGGACAGCATTACTGAAGGTTAAGTTTTAAACATCGGCTTGCCAACGTATAGCAATGAGTACTTGTTAATTGCGGGTTCAGCAATGTATTAGAGTAGAATTAGAAGGAACACTTCTAGTTGGTTTTGTCTGGTTTGCCTGGTTTTGTCCTTACTGGTAACTGTTCTGTTTGGGCATCCCTAACTCTGTGTGTCATTAACAGTACATTTCAATTGGTACTGTGTAATACAATGAAAGGCGTTAATTTCTGAAAGACTGTATGAGAAGGAGCCCTAAAAAATAAAGAAGTGGAGATTTATGACCCATTTGTCAGCCTTTTACAGCTTTCCTCAGCATCTCTTTGCTTACCCGTGGCAATCCTTTAGCTGGTGCTGATATGGAATCCTCTTTGTGCTCTGTTTCCAAATGATCGGCCAAGAGCTGTGGTCCTTGAAGAGCCCTGTGAGTAGTTTTTCTTTCTGTTTCCAAGCCTAAAATGACAACCCTGTTATATCACGGCCATTCACAGAATCACAGAATATTGAGGATTGAAAGGGACCTTGAAAGATCATCCAGTCCAATCCCCCCGACACAGCAGGATCACCTAGATCAAGTCGCACAGGAACATATCCAGGTGGGTTTTAAACATCTACAGAGAAGGAGACTTCACAACCTCCTGGGCAGGCTGTTCCAGTGCTCTGTCACCCTCACTGTGAAGTTGTTCCTTCTCTCATTGATTTGGAACCTCCTCTGTTCCAGCTGACACCTATTGCGCCTTATCCTATCATCGGGCGCCCCTGAGCAGAGCCGGGCTCCAACCTCCTGACACCCACCCTTCACATATTTATCAACATCAATGAGGTTACCCCTCAGTCTCCTCTTCTCCAAGCTCAAGAGACCCAGCTCCTTCACCCTTTCATCATCAGGG
>JAOXOE010000001.1:26807310-26818410 GCA_028565055.1 Phoeniculus purpureus | reverse complement strand
AGGGATGGGGCAGCCACAACTTCCTTGGGCAACCTGTTCCAGCATCTCACCACCCTCACAGGAAAGAATTTGTTCCTCATGTACAACCTCAACCTCTCCTTTTCTCGTTAGGAGTAATAGCTGTACAACTAGTAAAATACAACATCTTCTGGACTGGCAAGCAGCGTCCTTTCAAACACATGGCACACACCATCAGCCTCTCACAAATAATCACTGGTTCAGAGCCGCTGTGATCTCTGGTAGGATGCAACAGCAGTTCTAGCCCAAAAAGCTGTTCATTCAGGTGGTCCCCTAGGAAATAAAAACCAGCTCACTAAGTCACTAGAGTCATCAGTGTGTGCTGCTGAAACAGGCTTACCCAGGGGCTATGCAGTTACCAAGAAGTCCATCCCCTTCATTGCCACAGTTGCTTTTCCTGAGTTTTCCTGACATGAAACAGCAAGCTAAGCTAAATCACTGCAAATCAGTCTATAAACAGGATAGCAAAGAATACCTCTGGTACACTAGAAAACATTCAGACACTGGGCAGCCACATGCAGGCAAATAGAGCTGCCCGAATGATTTTTATCTCCATTTTTTGCCCATAATTTTCATGTAACTGTGCCATAGTGGGCTCCTCCAATGTGATAGCTGTAACAGATAATTATGACATGATCTCGGTAACTCGAGTAGTGGGTACAGTTCTGGGCCCCTCACTTCAAGACAGAGATTGAGGGGCTGGAACAGGCCCAGAGGAGAGCAACAAGGCTGGTGAAAGGACTGGAGGGAAAGTCTGATAAGGAGAGGCTGGGAGACATGGGGGTGTTTAGTCTGAAGGAGGCTCAGGGGTGACCTCCTCCCTCTCTACAGCTCCCCGAAGGGACGTTGTAGTCAGGTGGAGGTTGGTCTCTTCTCCCAGGCAACCAGTGCCAGGATAAGAGGGCAGGGCCTTAAGCTGCCAGGGGAGGGTTAGGTTGGATGTTAGAAAGCCCTTCCTCATGGAAAGGGTGATCAGACCCTGGAATGGACTGCCCAGGGAAGTGGTGGAGGCTCCATCCGTAGAGGTGTTGAAGGACAGCCTGCCTGTGGCCCTGAGTGTCCTGAGGGCCATGAGGTCAGAGGGCTTTTGCAGCCTCAATCATTCTGGTTCTGTAACATAGGAAATGGAATGCTGCCTATCTTAAACTTCCAGCTAGCAATGTATCCGGGAAGATTTATCCTCTTACTTTACTAAACAGGCAAACCAAATGGCTCTGGGTGTAAGGGAAGGTGAGGAAAGCAAATCAGGGTAAGGAATGGAGAAGCCTACTAATGCGTGGGGCCAAGCCTCGAGAGAATATGCCAGCTGTGGTTTCCTGCAAAACACGTTCTATACTTTCCAGTTAACGAACAAGGTCAGAGGATGCACAGCCTTAAGAGAACACAGCAAACTTCTTGGAATGACTTGGACTGGAGTTCGGACTTTGATTGAGGTGTGTGGAGAACACCCAGCCTCGCTTCTGAGACAGAACACGAGCTTCTAGACTTTTTTGTGTGTCAATGGCGACATCTTGTGGATAACGAGAAGGATTCGCGGCGTCTCTATCAAACACCGTGTCTCATGGAAGTTCATTAAAGGAAGAGAGCGATTAGCACATGGATCCGGCCATCTAGCACGTTTCTTCCTTTCCTGTTATTTGCAGGAAACAGTAATGGAACCATGTGCAGTCCAAATGGCCTCTGTGACACGCTCTGTGAGATCACTCTGCCATAGCAAAATACACAAGGACTGCAAGATTCACTTTAAAAATGCATTTCCAATCCTAAAACAGCAACACAGAGGCACCTCTGGACAGTCTTAGGGGAGGGTATGATTCGTGCAGGTTGCCATTACCTTTCCACTGCTATCAGGGATGCCAGAGGACCAGCCTCCTAACTGAGCCGAGAGGGCTGAGCTGCAAGACTACAGGGGAACACTTCAGAGTGTGCATTCACTATGAGGACTAGCTTATTTGGAAATGCTGAGTTTAAACACCATGCACAGATATTCACTTTGTTTTTCCATGAAGTACAAGGCAAAAATATTCATTTTCATCAAATTACTCCTCTGCTGAAGGGTTACAAGATCAGAAGAACCATTACTGCTTCGTGAGGAATAGCTCACGAAAAGCCTGCACTCCTGGGACTGAATTACAAAGGATCTTTTAAAGTTTCACACACCTAGCACTGAAATAAGGCACTTGCACCTGGTCGTCTTTATGGAAAGATGAGAAGCCGAAGGCAAGATGCACATGCTGTGCAGCACAGGCATACAAACACACAGACCAGGCCACCACAAAACTGTCCTTTGGGATCTACCCTACAAGACTTGAGGATTACCCTGCAGCCATATCCTGTCACTGCTGGTTAAAGCGAAGGAGCCACATCTGGTTCTCCCAGCTCCGCACCCACCCCGCAGTTATGTCTCACCCTTGCGGGGCTTTCTTGCTCACACAGCGAAATCTCCGACTTCTTTTCTCTGACACCGCTCGAACAGGAGCAACCTTGTGCAGCTCCATCTGCAGAGCGGAGAAGGCAGCGGTTAGCTTGCACTGCCTCCCCTTTCACGGGTAAAATGGGCCGAGACCACCGCAAGCCCGCTGCTCCCTCTCCCCCTCCGCACACGCCTAACGCAGCGGGGATGGGCCGGGCCGGGCCGGGCCGCAGCAGGTTCCGGGGGTCCACTCCACAACCCTCCGGGCGCCTCAGCCGCGCAGGAAGCGAAGTGGGAGTCCTAGGTGGGGTCTCACGGAGAAAGCCCCGGGGGGGGTGGAGTCTCATGGAGGAAGGGTTTGGGGGAGGCCAGGGGTCTGCCGCAGGAGGGCTCCGGGAGGAGGCAGCACTACTCAGGGCCGGTAGCCGCATCCCGGTAACGGGCTGCCTACAGGCCCCGCCCGAGACTCCCCGGCGCTCCTCGATTACGCACGGACGAGTGACGTCACTGGGCGGCGGCGCCGGGCCGCGGGAGCGGAAGGTGCAACCGGTGAGCGGGGCCGGGCAGGTCGGGCTATTCCCGCGGCCGGAGACGGTGGTTCCGGAGCAGCCCCGCCCCCAGGTCCGGGGAAGGGCCCAGCTGGCCTCGCCGCCGGATGACTGCGGCTGGTGCCGGGCTGTAGCGATTTTCCCGCGAAGGCGGCCGCAGGGGAAGGCAAGAGAAGGCAGGAAGGAGCTTCCCGCCAGGTCGGTCTGTGCCGTCCAGGGACCCGGACGGGGCGGTGGGCTGGGAGCGGCCAGGGCTGCGACGGGAGCTCCGCAGAGGCGCGTCCCCGCTCCCGCCGGCCCGGGAGTGCCCTGTGGCTCTGCGAAGGTCCCGTGGATGCCCTGGGGCTCTGCGAGGGGGCCCGTGGGTGCCCAGGGGCTCTCCGAGGGGCCTGCGGATGCCCCGTGGCTCTGCGAGGGACCCGTGCTGCGGCTCCGCTCGGTGTGGGGTGATGCAGCTCTGCTGGCAGCCGGGCTTTGACCTCCCTGCCTGCCCGTCGCTGCCCCCGAGCCGTGGCCGTGGGGATGTTTAGAAGGGTCGGTGCCCAAAGGCCATCGCAGGGGATTCTCTTGTGTCAACTGAGACAAAATCAGTTCTGAAAGTCAGTTTTGAGGATGGTTTGAGTTGAGGTGGGTGATTGTGTGAGCTCTGGGAATGGCCTCAAGTTGTGTGGGGAGGAGTTCAGGTTGGACAGTATGAAAAACATCTTCATGGAAAGGGTCATCAGGCCTTGCAATAGGCTGCCCAGGGAGGGGCTTCAATTGTCATCCCTGGTTGTTTTTAAAAGTCCTGCAGATCTGGAGCTCAGGGACAGGGTTGAACAGTTGGGACGGTTGGGCAAATGGTTGAAGTTAACGATCTTCAAGGTCTTTTCCAGCCAAAACAATTCTATGAACTGAACCCAAATGTATGGCTGTTGGTCTCCTCTCTCAGCAGACAGCAGGTCCTGGCTTGGTGGGAGTGTTGTGCTTAATAGGTTTGAGCACATCATAGAAGCACAGGATCATCGGATTGTTTAAGCTGGAAGAGACCGAGTCTGACTGCACACCCAGCTGTACCAAGCCCACCGCTAACCCATGGCTCCTCTTTGTGAGGGGATTTAGTACTAATAGTTTAGGAAATGTTAATTTGGACTTTAAATGCCATCGTTAGGCTGTACTTGATGATCTTAGAGATCTTTTCCAGCCTCTATAGTTCTTTGGTTCTGTGGTTACTTAGTACTAAGAGGCTTGTAGATCTGTGTCTAGGTAACAGAAGGGATGCAGATATGGTGTTCAGTGTTGTGTTATTTTCATCTGTGGCAGCACTGTATGGGATATAACTCAGAGATACACAGGTCAGAAGTACTGTCTAAGTTATAGGAGGAATCATAGGACATCTGGCAGGAACTCTTGGCCAGACTTGCCTTTCGTAACTTTGCATACAAGAAATTGGAAAGACTTTGCTTGGACTAAAAGACATCTGGTCAGTGATTTCAGAGACTAGAGTTAGTCGGACATTCAAAGGAATAAGGATTTCTGCACTTTAACCCAACAACATGCATCAAAAAGCAGCACTGAGTACTCAGGAGGTGCGTGGTCTGTTGACTCTGTGCTGATGGGACATACATGCTCTTACAGGTTCCCCTTTCACAGTGTTTGTTAACTGGGGTCATGGCAACAGCCAGCAGCGAGGCACACCATCCTGTAGATCCTGGGATCTCAAAGCTGCAGTTTGCTCCCTTCAGCAGTGCCTTGGATGCAGGATTCTGGCATGAACTAACCCAGAAGAAACTCAATGAGTACCAGCTGGATGACACCCCAAAAGTTATCAAAGGTTACTACTACAATGGTAGGTAGAAACTGAGCACTTGCCGTAGTTGTTTGGGTTTGTCCTATCATTGCTCTGAGTGTTTGTAGAACACGGTTTGAGTGTAGCTGAAACATGAGGAAGCAGGTCTGGGTGAGCCATGAATTGTGTTGTCTGTGGTTATTTAAGTTGAGTTAGCAAACAGAGGGGAATCTGTGTGTTTCAGTTTAAAGAAGCGTGTTGCTGCTTTTTGTCCAGGTGATCCTTTGGGTTTGCCAGCTCGCTTGACACTGGAGTTTAGTGCCTTTGACACGTAAGTACGTGCTGTGTCTTGCTTGAATTTGTATGTGAAGGCGCTTTCCTTGCATAACAGTAGCACTTTGATAAATGATATTGCTTGGAAAAATGCTACATGAAAGTGAGTGCACCCTTTCCTGAGGCTGATAACAGTGGAGAGACTGATGTGAGTGGTAAACGTTGACTCTTGTGTCTGAATACTGTGTTTGTCTGCTAAGTCTCAAACTCCCTCACAGTTTGTAAAGATGTTTATATTAAATGCCTTTTTCTGCCCCTATTTCTTCAGCTCTTCTGCATAAGGGAGGCTATTTCAGTCATCTAACAGCTGGTCAAATCTTTCCTTAGATCTTTTGTTACTGAGGATTACAATTAGGATCTCGAGCTAGTTGTTACAGTGCCTGGTTAGCACACTGCAATGTCTTACAGAGTACTTTATATCATCAGAATTTGGTACTTTTGCCTTTATGCCCAAAGTGGAAGGCAAACCAGAGCTGCTCAGCAGACCCGGCTAAAGCGAAGTGAGAGAGGAAATGTTTTTCCGCATGGTTTTAATTTCCAGCAAGCGCCCGAGTTCGAGTAACTAACATAGCAGTGGGTGTCACAGAATGTTAGGGACTGGAAGGGACCTCGAAAGATCATCTAGTCCAGTCCTCCTGACACAGCAGGATCGCACAGATCCAGCTGCACAGCAACACGGCCAGGCAGGTTTGAAACATCTCCAGAGAAGGAGACTCCACAGCCCCCCTGGGCAGCCCCTTCCAGTGCTCTGTCACTCTCACCGTGAAGAAGTTCCTTCTCATATTGATGTGGAACCTCCTACATTCCAGCTGACACCTGTTGCTCCTTGTCCTATCATTAGATGCCACTGAGCAGAGCCTGGCTCCATCCTCCTGACACCCACCCTTTCCATATTAATGAGGTCACCGCTCAGTCTCCTTTTCTCCAAGCTCAAGCCCTGGCTAATGACAGCATCGTACCCATCGTACCTTCAGCATCACTCCACTTTCAAGTAGAGTAGCAAGACTGGGTAGGGAGTTTAGTGGCAACAAGAAAAGCTCAAGGCAAAGTGCTAAGAGCACCAGCCATTCTATAATTAACATAACTCTTTATAATCCTTATGGAAAAAATAAACCAGTAACACATTTCAAAGGTATTTTGCAGAAGCAATAGAAAACAAAACTGATTTACTAGGAAATAAAAGTGATTTTATTTGTCTCAAGGTCTCAAATCACGCACTCCGTCTCCAGCGGGGAAGCAAAGGCTGTTTGGCTCTGGAGTGTTTTATTGCTGCTATCAGAGTGGTGTTCAGAAGCCAGTGGTACAGGTGTATTTGGGCTGTGTTTCAGGTCGTGTGCCAGTTTAACACAGACTGAAAGGGACCTCTTGCTGCTTTGCAAACTCAACCCTTTTCCTGGATATTTCAAATTCCTGACTACATGAAAAAAAAAAAAACCACCCATCTGAGTATCCACCACCCACTTGCATTTTAAAGTACGTGACTGTCTGACCCACTTCACACTCGCTCCACCTGAGCAGTCCACTCCAGATCAAATCATAGAATCATAGAGTCATCAGGTTGGAAAAGACCCCTGGGATCATCGAGTCCAACCACCAACCCTACTCTACAAGTTCACTCCCAAACCAGTTCCCCCAACACTACAGCTAAGAGGCTTTTAAACACATTCAGGGATGGGGACTCAACCACCACCCTGGGCAGCCCATTCCAGTGCCTGACCAGCTGCCAGCACTTAGTTTTAGTCTCACCTCAGCACTTTTCAGCTGTTGGCAAACAGAATTTCTTACTCTAAGGTGTTTGAAGGCCTTTTTAACCTGAATGCAGCCATTGCAAAATGTTTTAAATAGACATCACTGAACTCTGACTATTTAGTATTTACTCGCCTTTACTCCAGGACCAGACACAAACTGAAACAACACAGGCTTCATGAAGTACTTCAACTGAGGAGGACATCACTGAGCCTCCGTGCTCAATTAACTTACTAGAAACTGCCAGTAAGGATGACAAAGACATCAGTACCATCCCCACTGTGTCAACTGGAGGGACTCATTACTAATAAACAGATGCTATTGTAACTAGAATCTGTGTCTTAGCTCTGCATCTCAAACGCACTTTGAAGCCCAGAAGAAGAATCTGTCAGTGTTGACCTGTTCTTCACTGAGAAGGCAAGACTTGGCAGTGAAACAGCTTCACAGAGTCACAGAACATTAGGGATTGGAAGGGACCTCGAAAGATCAGCTAGTCCAATCCCCTTGCCCTAGTCTCAAGATGGGCCCAGCTGTGTTAATATCATTGCTGAGGGGCAGCAGACTAACCTGGTCTCTTAAAAAAAATGATGGAGGCTTTGCTGTCTCCCTAGCAATCCGTCCCCCACGTTTTGCCGTCACATAGCTTAATGCGTTGTCAATTAGTTCTTGAGGTGGCGAAACTGTTAGTCTGTCCCTTCCATTTTGCAGCTATTTCTGTGTGTTTGAAAAAGGTTATCAGGTCTCCCCTCATCCTCCTCTACTCCAAACCAGGCAATTCCAGCTTCCCAGTTCATCACACAAAAGCCAGGCTGCTGCTGGCTGGTGATAGCTTTCACTAACTGCTGACTTGGCTGGATTTGTACCAGCAGCCTGCAGGTGAAAGCCTTCAGGAGCTCCAGCTCTCTGAGCCAGGCTGTCCTCCAAGGAGGTGAGCACTTTCTTTTGCAATCCCCTGCAGCACACCAGTAAATACACGTTACAGCACAGTGCATTGCTGGAATGTTCTCAATCACATCACAAAATCCAAACAAGAAGAGAGGGCAAGAAACCTTATTTTGTGAAAGCATACTGAAAGGCTAAACCTGTAACAGGCTCCTAAAGCAGGTCTTGGAGAGCAGAGAGGGGAAAGCACAATATATTGTGTTAACACCTTCCCCAAATGAAACGAAATGCATGAACCAGGTCTCGGTTTGCAAATGGAACTGGGTATTTGTATTTCCTGCAGTGTATCGGGGTGTTGTTTTTCATTTTAGACTTTGCATGGTAGTAAACACTGCAATCCTTTACATTCATTAAGCTCAGGCCCATTTACTCTGTGCAGGCAAAGCAAGTGCATATATCTCAGACCCATAAAGCATCAGTTCAGAATTACACGGGAGACAAATGAGCCCGAGCCACAAGTCCAATTTCCAGGAGTCCAGTCACCAAAGCTAAACAAGCACCTTAGATAAATAGAGCCTATTTTGAATGGAACGTCGGTGTAATTTGATAACTGTCAATAATTCCTTCATTATGCCTAAATGAGCTTGTCATCCAAGGAGATTGCTGCATGGCTGATCTTAATTTGCTAATAAAAACTGCAGAGAAGAACTTCAGCGAAGCTGGAACTGTTTGATTCATAAAAGTGCAGTAGTGCACTTTTCCAAGTGTTCCTTCCCAGTCCTGACTCCTGACTGGCAGAAGCTCAGAGCCAGTCTGCCCCACAGCCTGTAAGAAGGCAGCTTTTCTACGTTAAGAACAGTGAGCAATTGTCTCTCTAAATCACTATTATTCCTTAGCCCATTATATTTAATTTATTTTTAATCATGTTGTATAATAGAAATAAAATCATCGGATTAAGCACGTATCTAGCAGCAGGAGACCATTATCCTTTGACAATGTTCTGTTTCATTGACATTATATCTTCGCTGTAGACAGTTTCCTTGCTGTCATTAGTCCTAAAACGACTATTAGATTCCAAGAGTTTCTCCCTCTTCCATAATAAGACTTGCTTGCTAACAGCACAAAACAAAACAAAAGATATGCTTCTATTGTTTTATTGCCATCGCGCTGTTACTCGAAGCTCTTCAGAAAAGTCAAGAATAAACCCAGATTCTGCAAGTATTTAAAGCTTTCCTGAGTGATCCTGGTTCAAGGGAAAGCCTCGGTAACTTTGTAAGCTGTGGATCGTTGCTATTTAGCAGGGCTTTATTCTACTTAAGCGAGCAACACCACCTTGTCAGTTCTCTAAATTGGTCAGATTTACTACTTCCTGTACAACGATCTTTTTCAAACCAGTTCAAGCAAACCTCGGTGCAATCCATTTCTCCAGAAAGAGGTGTGAAAGGTTCACAGAATCACAGAACATGAGGTTGGAAGGGACCTCGGAAGATCATCTAGTCCAATCCCCCTGCCACAGCAGGACCACCTAGATCCAGTCACACAGGAACTCATCCAGGTGGGTTTTAAGTGTCTCCAGAGAAGATTCCACAACTCCCCTGGGCAGCCCCTTCCAGTGCTCCGTCACCCTCACCGTGAAGACGTTCCTTCTGACATTGAAGTGGAACCTCCTGCGTTCCAGCTCACACTCACTGCCCTTTATCATTAGATAACACAGAGAAGAGCCTGGCTCCATAGTTCTGACACCCACCCTTCACATATTTATAAACATTAATGAGGTCACCCCTCAGTCTTCTTTTTCCAAGCATCAGATTCCATGGGAAGAAAGAGCATTTCCATGCTAAGATTGCCAGTGGTTTCTTTCTAAGTGCAGCCAGCATTAGTATCAGAAGCTTAAGAAACTCTCCAGCATGCTGATTCCCATGGAGTAACTGACCAGCTTTTCACTTGTACCAATCATAGAATCACTCTGGTTGGAAAAGACTCCGGGGATCATCGAGTCCAAACATCCACCCTACCTTACAAGTTCACCCCTAAACCACATCCCTCAACACATCATCCAAACAATCTTTAAACGCATCCAGGGACGGCGACTCAACCACCTCCCTGGGCATTCCAGTGTCTGACCACCCTTTCTGTGACAAAATTCTTCCTAATATCAAGTCTAATGCCAGCCACAGATTTTTCCACACCCTATCAATGGCAGCATTAGAGTGCAGCAGGGACCATCCAGTGAAAAGAGCACTTCCTGTTATCTCATCATTATCTTAGAGGAGGTGGCAGATCTCATTGTGAAAATCATCCTTACAGATTGCCTTTTATTTGAGGACGTAACTAGTCCCATTGAGTGGTTCTCTTTTTATGCTGAAATTGCTAGCAACACTTAAGAGTATCTGCATGACTCTTTCAGCTGTGAGAGCAGCTCCAATAAAAACCTATTTTCCATATATGGAGACGAGCGCTGACACTTTCGCCCGTACCGACACGATCTGCATAGGCCGTGCGGTTTCCATTAAGAAGGGTCCATACAACATAGTCAACTCTCCATTATCTTGGCTAAAAGGAGACTAGAATAATCCAGATAAAGGAAAGACATGCGTAATTACTGCCTTCAGATAAGAGCCAGCTCAAGTATTTCTACGCTGTACAGAGCTCGTCCTTCTGACAGAGCCTGCTAACTTGGAGCTTATTAACTCAGGCGTTACCTGCATCCATTTGGCACAAGCTAGGCAGCTGAGTGTCTCTACGATTTAATCACCCCTCAAGTAATCTACTAAGTTATAATTGTCTTGGTTATAATTAAATAACCACTTCCATATTCCCCCTCTCATAGGTGCTGATACTGACCCAGCCATGCACAGCCACGTCAAGGTTGAACGTGGTATAATGAGAAAAGGCAAATTACACATGAAATGCAAGAGAAGAATGTTCAAAAGACAAGGGAACGCCTGGCACACAAGGGCGCTGAAGGGTTTTACAGTCACATTTAACAACTCGGAATTAGCACGAGCACTTCCTCTCTTGTTGCTAGAAAGCCCTCACAGAAGAATCGCCGAACCACTCTGGTTGGAAAAGACCCCTGGCATCGTCGAGTCCAACCATCTACCCTACCTTACAAGGTCACCCCTAAACCACATCCCTCAACGCCTCATCCAAACCATCTTTCAACACATCTAGGGGTGATAACTCAACTACCACCCTGGGAAAGCCCATTCCAGTGCCTGACCACCCTTTCTGTGGAAAAACCTCTTCCTAATATCAAGTCTAACCCTCCCCTGTTGTACCTTGAACCCAGTCCCTCTTGTTCTGTCACTAATCGCTTGTGAGAAGAGACCAGCACCAACCTCTCCACAACATCCTTTCAGGTAGCTGTAGAGAGTGATGAGGTCTCCTCT
>JAOXOE010000001.1:26773268-26783839 GCA_028565055.1 Phoeniculus purpureus | reverse complement strand
GATCCTGCTGTGGCAGGGGGATTGGACTAGATGATCTTTTGAGGTCCCTTCCAATCCCTAATGTTCTGTGATTCCTCAGAATTAGATGCCAAATATAATATAAATTCCTTAACCATGCTGCAATTGCAGTTAGAGCAGAAAGTGTAAGACTATCACATGCCCTAATTAATCTGGCAATGTCTTTATTCTGTCTGTGCTTCCATCACAGTCAGGTTCAAGCCAGGGCAACAGACAGGGCTTAGCCTGACACAGAGGAATTCTCCAGCTAAGTGCCCTAAGTCAGATCTGAACCAAAAAAAACACTTGCAAATAAACAACTCAATTACCCAAGCAAAAAGAAACCCCCAAATGTACTAAAAACTAAGAAAATAACACCTTCCCAGAACCCTCAGTTTTGTAAGAACATCAAGATTAGCTCAGACTCAAAATCCATCTGGTGCAACATCCTCCCTCTGAAAGAGGCCACCTGCAGTGAGCAACTGGGAAAGACAGTAAGATCAGGACAAAAGTAAAGGGATCATTTCAAGTGCCTTAATAAATATTCAGCTAGATAATGTTTAATTTGTTTTTAATTGAAGCCTACAGTCTTTATAGATGCATGATCTCTCTTAAAGTGAGGGAATAAGGAGAGAGAAGGTAGTTTAGCAACACCATAATTAACTACTTAGGGTAAATCCTCCCATCAGGTTCATGAGACAGATTTCAGATAAGCAGCTCAAACGCAGGATTATCTCGGTAGCAATGCGGAAATGTTGATCAGCTTGATATTTCCATTCTGCAGGCAAGAGTTCACTCTGGCTGCTCACTATTTTCTGCAAGGAGGTAAATCTCCACAAAGGTCTGACGCAGAGGGAATTTTGGTTTTGAAACTTCTGCACTTGACCATCTCATCTGTTTTTGGGTAAGAAATAAGATCTGAATACAAACACTGCTCAGCTGCCCTGTCTGAGAAGGGTTCCTATGCAGCCTGATGTGCGATAGATGGGAAGGAGTAAACTCACTGGGAAGAAGTTCCTTCTCAGATTGATGCGGATCCTCCTCTGTTCCAGCTGACACCCACTGCCCCTTGTCCTCTCATTAGATGACACTGAGCAGAGCCTGGCTCCATCCTCCTGACACCCACCCTTCACATATTTATAAGCTATAATATATCCCTCAGTCATTTATTTTTTGTGTCTTCCTGCCTTCTTACTCTCTTAAAACACTAAAAGAAATGACACCTCTCAAAAAGAAACACGATAAAGATGCTCTTTTGGCTCTTCCACCATTCCACTCTCATGGCAAGAATGGTTAAGATTAAAAAGAAGCAGAAGCAAGTCCTTTCTGCTTGCCTCCATCCGACAAGCAGAGTCAAACAAGAGAACCAGGGGAGCTCACATCCCTCCTTTTCAGCCCTCTTCCCCTGAGCCTTCCCACTCCCTGCTCAGGTGGCCAGCACCTGACCTCTGCAATCCTCTCCCATTTGACCCGAGCTCTTAGTGGGGCTAGAAAGACTTCAATTTAGCAAACACTTCTAGTGTGCCCAGGGAGCAGGCTCCAGCTTGCCCTACATCGACTGTAACAGCTCTGTGAGCACAAAAACATCAGAACGTTTCCTTTGCAGCTCAAGACTGCTGGGGCACAAAGAGCAGATCTACAAAGGCTGATATGGGCAGCTTTTGAGAGCAGAACGAAGCAAAGGATTACAAAATCACCTGGAATAATTCCTCCCTTTCTGGTCTGAATTCTTAAGAGGTCTTTTCCTCTCTTCCAAAAGCCACTGTCCTCCCTGTAGCAGCTCAGCTGCTAATGTCACTATCTTTTGAAGCAGGTCACGCTAATGGCAAGCTTGCTCTAGGCATATTGCTTCAAGTTCATTAATATGCATGTTCTCTTGCCATCCATTTGTTTCTCTATTTACTTTGAATTTGCCTCTCTGGAACCTGCACTGCTTTTTTTGTGTTAAGACTCTTGGCTGGTGTTTCTTAGCTCAATGCTAAGCTCTCAGTTTTTTATCTAGGATGGAAATGGAACCGAATGTTGCGTAAGTCAGCAACACCGCAGGTGACATTTGGTGTCCAGCTGAATTCATTTCTTGGCCTCCTCACCCTCACTGCTCAGAGGTGTTCCTTCTACTTGCTGCTACGTTTACATGGTAAATTTTGGGCAAGTAACATCTCTGCATTTGTCAAGCACCTCTCCATGGGGAGCACAGACCCTCCCTGTGCTTCTACAAAAAAAACACCACCACCTGGGTTACCTTAAGTTCCTTTCTAAATGTCTCTTCCACCTGAAAGAGCTATTTCCAGCATGGGAGGAGAAATCAACTTTGACTCAGATATTAAATTCTCAGTGTGATAAGGGAAAGTGATTCAGCTGTCTTATTTTTGGCTTTGTGATTCAGGAGCAGCTCATTGTATGACAGTCATAACTGGGAACGTCTGCGACGGGGAGGAGTAATAGCATTTATGTAATATTCAGAGGTCACTTTATATCCATCCCCAACATTTTCCTCTGCAGTAGGCCCCTAGATTATTGTGGGGTGAAAGACTTGGACATACTGTTTTCCTCAAGGCACCAACAGCGACAGCCAGTCAGGTAGTTTCTCTTGAGACTACAGGTCGTGACAAGGTAGGTCTGCTTCCTAATAAGCACTTTCCTATCAAACGTGCAAATACACACACAACTTTTGTGATTCCTCCATGATTTCTTCTCAGTAGACATCATTAGAAACCAAGAAAGACATCCTGAAGTGTGTAAGAGGAACTAGCCATGACCAAGACAGCAAACATGTCTAACTCAAGAAGGAGGCTGGTTTATCTAAATATGTTTAGTTAGTCTGGAGAGCTACAGGATTAAAATTGGTGTGAATGCTTTTTTCATGAGATGGGGCTCTAGTTAACGATAACCCAGTGCATTAAAACTACAATGTAATTGAACCCATTTTGAGCCCACTTTCAACACTGCATCCAAGTTATTTCCAACCCCTTCTTGCACAGAAAAGCAGCACTGTGGTGGGTGGGTTTTGAGGTAACCCATTCTTCTGCTTGATCTCACAAAACTGTTCAAGAGGTAAGATATTTAAATCTGGAGTTAGTTTTTAATTTAATCATAGAGTCACAGAATGGCTAAGGTTGGAAGGGACCTTAGAAATCATCTACTCCAACCTCCATGCCATGGGCAGTGACACCTCTCAACTAGACTTGGTTGCTCAAGGCCTGATCTTGCCTGACCTTAAACACCTCCAGGGAGGGGGCATCCACAACCTCTCCAGGCAATCTATCCTAGAGTCTCTCTACCGTTGTACTGAATAAGTTCTTCCTAAGATCTACCCTAAACCTAGTCTTCAGCTTAAAACCATCTCCTCTTGTCTTAACACTAGATAACCTTGTGAAAAGTCCCTCTCCAGCCTTCAGATATTGGCAAGTCACCCCAGGGTCTTCTGTTCTCTAGGCTGAACAATCCCAGCTCCCTCACACAAGGGCCAAGACAGCTCTAGTCAGGTGATCAGTAGCATCTAACATCTTTAATACACAGCCTCTTCCCACTCACAGTACCTAACAGGCACGTGCATCATATGATGCAACACAGGATCCATCCCACAGTCCCTTGGCTGATGTACGTGACCTCAGTCTGTACTGCTGGACAGCCTTGCCTTAGTAACTACGCATTCTTCAACAGGAGAGGCAGCAAGAATGCAATGTCATCTCGAAATCCACCGCACGCTACAATACAGTGAACAGCTGCACAACAGAACCGGGAATACAGAAATAACAGCGCTAAGTGCCAAAGTGGCCACCTGTAGAGGAGCTAACAGTGTATTGCTGAGAGCACACACCAAAATGTTTTTGTTTTTTTCAAAATTACCTTGCTTACTTGTTTTCAGCACCTTAAAATAGACAAAATCCATCTCAGCTAGCCCTGAAAATTGGGGGTTATTTCACATAAAAGGTAAAACTGCCTACTTGAAAACTGGTGTGTTCAGCTCTTCTCTTATTAAAAACAATGGAAAAATACCTAAAGGTCCATGGTTATCAAATTACAGCATCTGCAACCTCAAAATGCAGTCAGCTCTAGTATGACAATGCACATCACTTCATCAATCAAAGAGGAGGACAAATAAGAGAGCGTAACATGAAAAGATTTTGACTCACAGTGGCTAATTTCTGAACATCTTCATCAGAAGCTCCGAGCGAAGCAAGTCCTATCTCCTGTGAAAACTGTGCAAACTTGGGATCAGCAAGTAGAGGCACATGTCCCAAGAGTTCATGGCACGTATCCCTAAGGGAATGGAAATGGAAAGAGTAATCACAAAAATTAATGCCATAATCATTCCAAAATTAATTTAACATAAGCCATTGTACAATGGGCCTGGACAGGCTTGACACCAAATGTGTATTTTACAGTGCAGTGGTTCTTTGGGCTGCCCGGGGTGGTGGTTGAATCCCCATCCCTGGATGATGATTCCTTCTATTAAATGGGTTACTTATCTTCTAACCAGAACTGTTCCACAGTCTCCCCTTTATTTCCAGACTGAGTGGGAAGGCCTGATCACTGCCATCTTCTAGGTTTACAACCATGTGAAGATTCAACTACCCAAAGGAAAGCCAGATGTCTTACAAGCACGGTGTTCAGCATTTCCCTCCACATGTAACAAAATCCAACACAGAATGTTAGGGATTGGAAAGGACTTCAAAAGATCATCCAGTCCAATCCCCCTGACACAGCAGGATCACCTGGATCAAGCTGCACAGGAACATGTCCACGTGGGTTTTAAATGTCTCCAGAGAAGGGGAGTCCACAACCCCCCTGGGCAGCCCCTTCCAGTGCTCTGTCACGCTCACTGGGAAGAAGTTCCTTCTCATAGTGATAGGGAACATCCAGTGCTCCAGCTTACACCCATTGCCCCTTGTCACAGAATCACAGAACATTAGGGATTAAAAGGGAACCTCAAAAGATCATCCAGTCCAGTCTCCCTGCCACAGCCAGGATCACCTAGATCAAGTTGTACAGGCACATATCCAGGTGGGTTTTAAATGTCTCCAGAGAAAGATACTCCACAACACCCCTGGCAGCCCCTTCCAGTGCTCTATCATCAGATGACATGTTCCTTCTTCCTCTCCTCCATTTCCCTTTCTGCACATGGGAACAGCTCTGCAACTAAACATTTTTCTACTTGCCACTATGAATTCAGGGCACCATTTACAGAGGCTTTTCTGTGTGATCAACTTCCCATTTAATCCTAGGCTCCTACTCCAATTACTTGGTACTTTTGTTACACAGTCCACCCTTCACCAAACAGATTTCATAAAACACAGAGAAACCCACATCGTTTCAGAAAGAGCTGCTGTCCACACCTGAAAGTGCATTCTTAGTCATGACACAGCACAGATATAAATGTAAACAGAACTGCTAACCAGCCTAACAAAAGTGCACATGCATCATCTACAAAAGCTCTCAAACAATTCCGAAAGTTGTGGTGCATTTGTTCACTGAAAATAATGGACCCGGTAGCAAAGTTCACTTTAAAAATTGGATCTGACATTTCCTTTGCTTTTGTCTCTTCAAAGACATTTCTCTTTCTCCCTTTTTACCTAAGCTGTAAACAAATGTTTTAAAGGCAGGGAGAAAACATCAAGTTTTCTGCCTCCTATCCAAAATCATCCAATTTGTCTTTTATAAACTATTTTTGTTTGAAAAAACAGAAGCCGACACGTTTTATAGATCACAAAGAGAAAAACGGCTCTATATAATTTAAAGTCATCTTACTCGCTACTCTTCACCAAGAAGCACAAGCCAACTGCGTCTAGGTAGATGGTAGACGAGTTGTTTCTGAATGCACGTGAATGAAGATGAGCACTTTTGGCATCCTTAGCTTACCTTACCGAAAGCTTATCCAATGTAGCTTGTTTCAGAGGGTTACACACAATTCCTTCTTCTCAGCCCAGACAGCCTCACTGGCAGACACTTAGCGACACTTGTTCATGTTATGATGACACTTTTCAGTGAGGTAAGCCCTGCTCTGAAGTTGTGTGTAGCAAGATCGAGCCAACTTTATATATGAGTAATTTGTACAGGCGAATTGCCAAACCTCACACTTCCTAGAGACATGTATTTCCAAAAGCAGCAGGGGAGGTAAAAGATACTCTTGTGTCTGATGCAATTAAGAAAACGTGGTCGTGGGAATTCTGGACAAGAGATCCTATTAATAGGAGCATGTTGTTAATAAGAATACGAGGTTCCTGGTTCACCTCTAGGAATGGATGTTCCTTGAGCTGACAATAATCACAGAACATTAGGGACTGGAAAGGACTTCAAAAGATCATCTAGTCAAATCCCCCTGCCAGAGCAGGATCACCTAGACCAAGTTGCACAGGAACATGTCCAGGCGGGTTTTAAACATCTCCAGAGATGGAGACTCTGGATCTCCCCGGGCAGCCTATTCCAGTGCTCTGTCACACTCACAGTGAAGAAGTTTTCTCATATTGATGTGGAACCTCCTATGTTCCAGCTTACACCTGTTACTCCTTGTCCTATCATTAGATGCCACTGAGCAGAGCCTGGCTCCATCCTCCTGACACCCACCCCTCACATATTTATCAACATTAATGAGGTCACCCTTCAGTCTCCTTTTCTCTAAGCTAAAGAGACCCAGCTCCCTCAACCTTTCCTCACTCAAGGGATGTTCTACTCCATCGTCTTTGTGGCTCTGTGCTCAAATCTCTCCAGCAGTTCCTTGTCATTCTGGAACTGAGGAGCCCAGAACTGGACACAATATTCCAGATGTGGTCTCACCAGGGCAGAGTAGAAGAAGAGAACCTCTCTTGATCTGCTAAGCACCCCATTTCTGATCCACACCAGGATCACATTTGCCTTCTTGGCCACAAGGGCACATTGCTGCTCATGGCCATCCTGCTGTCCACCAGGACCCCCAGGTCCCTTTCTCCTATACTGCTCTCCAGGCAAGGGGTTGTTCTTACCCAGATGCATTTCCCAAAGAAGCAGGGAAGGTGAATGACAGTCCTGTGCCCGACACAACTAAGAAAACATGGTTGTGAGAATTCCTCACAAAAGCCCCTATTAACAGGAATACAAGGTTAATAAGAATGAGATTATTATCTATTATGCATTTCATCCTCAAGAGGAGACGACTCCAAGGGGACTTTATAATGACCTTCCAATACCTGAAAAGAGCCTATAAGAAGGTTGGGAAAGAACTGTTCACAAAGGCATGGAATAACAGGACAGGGGGTTATGGTTTTAAGCCAGAAAAGGGTAGATTTAGGCTGGACATTAGGAAAAAGGTCTGTAGTCTAGGGTAGTGGATCACTGGAACAGGTTGGCTAGAGATGCTCCCTGGAGACATTCAAGGTCAGGCTTGATGGGGCTCTGGGCAATCTGTTCTAGCTACAGATGTCTCTGCTTGTTATAAGGAAGTTGGACTAGGTGATCTTTGGAGATTTGTTCTAAATCACAGAATTTATTGGGTTATCAACAGCAATTCAAAATGTGTTCTATCTGTACCTTTAGTAAACTTTTATTTTTTTATTTGGCTTTGCTAAACAATTTCAGTGAAAGACCTTTTGGCTGCCAGAGCCCAAACACCACATTCTTTTTTGCTTGACTTCAGTGCAAGCCTTCCAGGCTGCGGCAGGCAGAAGTTAATCTCCTACCTTTAACATGACAGCAGGCCATGGGTACTGACTGCCTAGTGCTCAAGTGTACTGTGCACCAATATTTTTAGTCAACAGCCACAAAACATGTTTGGTATGTGTAACTGGCCGGGAACACTATCAAACATCATACTCACACAAGGAAAAGTGTCTGCATTTGTTTTCTGCTACCTGGTAAAGCTCGTCCATCCTCCTGAAAGTAAGATCTTTCCTCCCTTGTTTCTGCATCCTTCCAGAGAATGGGAAAATCCTGGTTGCTTCAAAAGCAGCCAGTAATCTTTTGTGATCTCTGCACCCCTTTGGTGATGCTCTGAGTCTTGCAAGTTCCCTGCCACAAGACCTGTAGCTTAGATGGGACTTCCTCATTGGAGCTCAGACTTCTTGCATGATGTCCATCAATTTGTTCAGGAGATGGGCTACATCACTTGAGTGGATAATCAAAGGTTAATTACACTTTTAAATTAACTCTGTTCTAGTCACAATAGTTTCTTCTGTCATTGCCTGCAAGACTTCACTTGCTAACAATACAAAAGAGAACAGGGAAATGGAGTTTGCAGTCTGACAGATACACACAGAGAATACCAAACAATTTGCTGGAGGGACACAACTCCAACCACCACCTTCCAACACAGAAACGGGCCGCAAAGCCCATTCCTGGGAAGTTCAGAGCTCCCATTCCCATCTTTACTGAAGAAATCCACAGCGATTTCTGAGTACTTCACCTTTGCCACACATGTGTGTTTCACATAAGCGTGCTTGCCTCCTGGCAGGATTCTGCAGCAGCAGCACTACTGTTGTACCTGAGGGAGTGCCTACATTTCTGGTTTTCTGTGCTGCAGCCACAACTCCCAGAAACAAATGACCAAAGTCATGCGTCACATAATGATAGGACAAGGAGCAATGGGTGTGAGCTGGAACATAGGAGGTTCCACATCAGTATGAGAAGGAACTTCTTCACAGTGAGGGCAACAGAGCACTGGAAGGGGCTGCCCAGGGGGGTTGTGGAGTCTCCTTCTCTGGAAGGCTTTAAAACCCACCTGGACATGTTCCTGTGTGACTTGGTCTAGCTGGTCCTGCTCTGGCAGGGTGATTGGACTGGACCATCTTTTGAGATCCCTTCCAATCCTTAATGTACTGTGATACTGTGACATTAGTCTTAATTCTGCACAGGGACACAGGCTCTTTGTGCCACTCTCACCCTTACAGACAAAAGGAGGACAAAGCCTAGCTAGCCCCCATTAACTTGATTCTCCTGGAGGATGAAGAGGTAGAAGACATATCTGCAAGCTAAGGCATGAGAGAATCTACAATTAGAGCTATGCAAAGCAGTATTTTGACTGTGCAGTTAGTAAGAGGTGAGCCTGAAACAAAAAGCATAAGAAAAATATCCCAATAAAGCAAAAAAAGTCTTCTAGGCAGAACCATGAACCAGCATTTGGGATTGTCACTGGAATCTTTGATTTCCCTGTCAGTCTGGCCCTTTATAGATAGGCTAAACAATATAATTCTTCGCTTAACTACCAAGGCTTGATCCTTTTGTTTTCCTTTATTCAGAAAATAATTAAGTTTCTTTAATTTATTCACACACATTGCTCAGAGAAAATAAGATTTCTGTAATGCACTTTTCACAGCAAAAGGTTTTTTTCATGGAGTAAATTAGTTAGCAGAGCAGAGGAAATCTATATAGCTCTGTGAATGTGGTAGAAACATATTGAAACTCAGGAAGAAATGTTTTAAAATGCATACAGTAGTGATACAGATCAAGCCAAATGAACTCTAATTTGTACCTAGCTCTATAGCCCGGGTCTTAAATCTGATGAAAAGCCCACTGAAGTCAAAGACAGTCTTTTCACCAGGTTTATATCATTGAAATGCAACATTCACCAAGCTAGGGACTCGCAGCAAACCTCATTATGGCCCCATACATCAACAAGCAGATCTTGGGGCACTGCAGCTGGTGCAGAAGATGAAGAGCTGTCCCCTTTCAAGTCAATTTAGTTTTGCCGAAGCCAGGGTTTCAGTCTATTTCTGGTAGCACTTACCATAAGCTCTCTTATGGAAAAAATTAAACACATTTAAAACAAGTTTTTCAAAATTTTTCATAGGGGGTTCCTGATAGTAGAGGTTATTTTACTTATGTGGAAGAGTAGGTCTGGGGAAAGGAGTAACATCGTTAGAAAATACCAACTTAATTCATCTGTTAGTCATATCTAGAGGAGTTAAAAATCCAAAATATGGGATTAAGTTCAGCCTAAATAAGGAATAAAAGTCTTTAACCAAACTATTATTACTGTACAGTGACTTTGGAGACACTAAACAGAATGGTTGCAAAAGAGGTAGTTGCTGTTACTGCTAAGGATCAGCTATGACACACTGCGTAATCCCAAATGTAAACAGCTTCCTGAAAGCCACAGGAGTCTCAAATATATAAGAGAAGAAACCAGAAAACATCAGCAAAAGCACAGACACACTTAACTGTTTCCTGGAAGATGTTCCTTCGTTTGTTCCTGTTAGGATTATGTGTCTGACTCCCCTATCAAGTGATGAAAAAGCTCTTCTAGTTTGTATTAAGATTCTAAATGCCATAATTATTTTGCTGAATGCTGGCAGGTGCTGCTATCTCAGACACTGGCTTCCTACAGCAAAGGAAATAACTGGTGCAAAACCTGGTACTTCCTAAGTATAATTTCTTTTTTTACAATATCTGTAGACACTTTCAGACAGATCAGAAGAGGTCCATAATCATATATAGTCTGGCTCTTCTTTCAGGATATCTCATTACAGCGATTTGCCTACAAATTCAAGAGACTAAACTTCTAATCAAGTCTCCTTCTCTGGAGAAGTTTAAAACCTGCCTGGATATGTTCCTGTGTGACTTGATCTAGATGATCCTGCTGTGGCAGGGGGATTGGACTAGAT
>JAOXOE010000001.1:26714323-26733237 GCA_028565055.1 Phoeniculus purpureus | reverse complement strand
AGCTTGGTTTCTGTAATATGTATGAGCCTCATTAAGAACTGTATAAAAGAGCTGGCTTCGGGATAATAAAGTGGCTTTTGCTTGATCACATTGGTCGCTATGCAGCCCCTTCTTCCGGCAGGGGAGTGGATAGCTTGCAGGGATCTTTCCAGACTCGAGCAGCTGTGCTTTTACTCCAAGGTGGTCATAGATACCAGACCCATGAATGTGTGGATGTTGTGGGTTAAAACCTCCAAATACATTTTAACCAATTAATTCTAGCCAAAGTGCTAAATATAAAGGGGGGGTTTGAGAAAGGAAGTAAGGACCAATTTTACCTATAAAGCACAAAGGTATCCGTAAGCTCTGTTTACAAGCTTTGACTGTAGTGATATAATGGTGAGTATTGTAGTGTCTGCAGCAACCACTACTGGAGAGAGTGGTGTCTGTGCACTGACAGACTTCAGTAGGAGCTGGATCGGACCCATAAGCCACACCAATTACATTCCTGTCTGCATAAAGGACTCAAACATGATGCTTTATCTTGGAAAACAACCCGACACTTCAGTGCCCTGATCCTGACTGTAGTGACACTGCGGAGAGAAGCTGCAGCAGACCAGCTCACCACTGTCTGTACTAAATCGTGGCACCAGAGTTTCCCAAATTCCCTGAGGAGGGAACCAACAAAGAAGATTTGGGACTGTATTTGCAGCAGAACCCTTCAGCCTCATGAGAGACTGATAAAGTTTACACAGGATTTTTAAAAGACCGTAAACAGAACCTACAACCTGCAGTGACCCCACTGCGCTGCCCCAATTTTAGCTGTTCCAGAGGGCAGCCAGACTAGTCATCTAACACAGAGCAGGGCATGGACAGGACAGACTGACCTGGACAGGCTGGAGAGTTGGGCAAAGAGGATTTTAATGAGGTTCAACAGGAGCGAGCGTAGCAACCCCATGCATCAGTATAGGTTAGGCGTAGACCTGTTGGGGTGTAGCCCTGAGGAGAAGGATCTTGGAGTTCTGGTAGGCAGTGAGCTGGCCGTGAGTCAACAGTGTGCCCTTCTGTGCATTCTGGGGCCCATTAAGAATTGTGTGGCCAGCAGGTCTAGTGAGGTCAATCTCCCCTCTATTCTGCCCTGGTGAGTCCACCTCTGGACTACTGTGCCCAGTTCTAGGCTCTCTGGTCCAAGAGAGACAGGGAACTACTGGAGAGAGTCCGGTGGAGGGTAACAAAAATGACTAGGGGTCTGGAGCATCTCTCTTAGGAAGAAAGGTTGAGAAAGCTGGGACCATTTAGCCTTGAGAACACTGAGAGGACACCCGATCCCCTTGTATAAATATCTAAAGGGTTGCTGTAGGGAGGATGGTGCCAGATTGTTACGCATTGTGCCTCGTGACAGGACAAGGAGCACTGGGCACAAGCTGGAACACAAGACGTCTCCTTTAGAAACAAGGAGAAAGTTCATTAGAGTGCAAATTCCAAAGCCCAGGCACAGGCTGCCCAGTGAGGCTGTGGAGTCTCCTTCTCTGGAGATACTCAAACCCTATGTGGATGTGCTTTGGGCAGTCCTGCCTTGGCGGGGGACTTGGACCTGATGATCTCTTGAGATCCCTTCCAACCATGATTCTGTGATGGTTTTTCAGTGGGTTTGTGTAAGGACAGCCCTAACAGCATATCTGTGTGTGCAAGTGTTGCACACAGCACGAAACCTGCCAGCCACAAATGATTTTGTGCATTAAAGATCCCACTTTCATGGAGAGTTCAAATGTTGTGGAATGACAGCTTTCCTTGACGAATATTTAGGAGGTTTGGGGGGTTTTTTTTAAATAAGTTTGTTTTACAGAAATACAGATCAATGAATGAGATTAGCTGTTTATTTCGTCTTCAAGGGGATCATTCCACAAGCCCTGCGCAGGGTGCAGTGGTGTGACTGCTAGATCAGTCCCTGCAGAGGGCTGTAGTGTCCACGAGTGGTAAAATCCAGCCTCCGGTGTAATTAGGTAACCGGCTGGAACACGGATCAAATGCTGTAGCTGAAGTCACAGGTACAAAGCTAATAGGTTTGACCCCGAGTTTTTCGTGGTGAGCACCCTGCAATACAGTGTTAAACCATCCTTGTGCATCAGCAATGGCCGTTCTGCTGCAGACTCTGGATAGGTACTTGAAAACCTTTAGATTTGCGCCGCGTTTCTTGAGACATCTCTAGTTCCAAAACTGGAACAGAGGACGACGACACAACCAGAGCGTCTTTAACTAAATCTATCCTTTTCTCTTTTCAGCGGTGCGGAGAAATCTCGTTTGATAGTCCTGACCAGAATGCCAAATGTGTTCGCATGCTAGGTAAGGTCTTTTCCCGCTTTGACGCAGATGTGTGGAAGTCCGTTGAGTTAGGGGCTTCTTCTCAAAAGTGCGTAACAGCCGTGACGATTCTCAGTGGCGTTTGCGTAGCTCATCCACCTGTAATCCCCATCAGTACATTGCTCATGGTGAGGTTTTCGTTCTTGAATCGATATTTATGTTCCAGTAGTGCCCGTCTGCGTAGGTGAGACAGTTGTACGAGCGCTATGATTGCGACGTCTCACGTGCTTAAGTCCAGAACTCGCTGTTGAAAGCTGAAAGTCTGTACCGCAAAAGAGAGCGTTAACGTCGTGAATGCGTGTCAAAAGCATCTAGGTCAGACCTTTGGATGCATCAATCAGCAACATCTCAATCCCCGAAACGTCGTTTGGCAGGTTAGTGCTGGTGTAGCGCTGGGGCCATCGTTTGTAGGAATTGAGTAGAGCCGTCTGGTCTCTGGAAACAAACACAGGAGTGTTCTGTCTCTTTGTTAACTCCTGTGGCCATTCCATTGTATTTGCTTGTTTCATCTACCGTGCTGGTACCGAAACATGAACAGCACAGTGAGAGTCACGGCGAAAGGCAGGGAGTGAGTGTCTAAAAACCTAAGAGATAACGGTTGGACTGGGTGATCCCTGAGGTCACTTCCAACCTGGTATCCTATGAACCTGTGAATAACGTTCGCTCAGAGAGACTGAAACCACAGCACATTTTTGGTATTAGGCTTTGCATTCCGAACACCTTTCACCTGCCAGGGTTGAGATAACTGTGTGCTGTAAACTGCAGCATTGCACCTAGTGCCGTGAAAACTGCGGAAACCTGAACGTTGAAAGCGGCGACTGGCGACGTCTAGGAACGTCATTCCCATCTGGGTGCATCGCTGTGCTCTGTAATAACAGATTCTGTGGTTTGTTGTTTATATTCATTAAATCCTATTGTCACAATAGGCTGTAATTGCAGCAAAGGAAATCTGTCACGCTCGTAGCGCGCAGATCCCAGCAGATGAACTGACACAATGGGCCGTAATGATCTGCTACATCAATGATCCACGGTTAGAGGTTCTTAATGGAACAAGCTGACAGAAAAGATACACTTGTGATCCTTTATCGTGCCGATTATAATCTGCAGCTTAAATGCCACTGAGTTTGTAATAATCTAGTTCAAAGGAAGTTATATCCATGCAAATTTATTATCCACTGCGGGGGGTAAAGGGTGGGGTGGGAAAGGAGAACAAAGAATGACCTGAAGATGAAAGTCCTCTCTCCGCAGAAGTTGGTTCATCACTCGGTTTGGCATTTCTACAAGTCAGACCCAAATGGGAAATTTGGCATCATCCTTAATGCAAATGATTCTTGGGAGGAGAGTGAGGTCTTGTTTCCATTACATACATTCTTATCTGTGCCGTGTGGTCTGCGCATGTGCGAGAACAGGGACGTGTGCTGTGCCGTGCTCTGTAAGAAAACTGCTAGGAATGTTAAAATGACCCCAAGGGGACGTGCCAAAGGTGTGACTGGCTCTCAGAGGTTACATCTCCTGTGTTTAAATATGTTTCTTCTGACACTACTGTTCTTCAGTGTGTCTAAAAAGCTGAGGACTGTAGTGTCAGATATAGTATAGGATATTAGATTTCACCCCAAGATATCCTCACAGAGCAGGGATTATTCTGAGTGCAAGTGAATATCTCACAAGTGGCTTTATAAGGGGCATGGGAAGTGGAAACTAGCATGACATGGTTGCTCTGAGGGCAGCTACTGGAGACAAACTCCAGCATCTTGATTTACCACAGAAATGTGTGTGGTTCCAGTGGTGCTTGTCCATTCTCATTCTAGTGCCTCTCCTCCTTTGATACTGAACTCCGTACAGAAGAACTGCAACCAGAAATCGTGCAGCCTGAAAGGTCTGAGTCTTTGTGCTGAATGCATCATATAGTTTCCAGTTTGAGGGTTTACAAGAGAACTGAATTCCCAGGAGTAGGGGTTTGTCGCTGGTCGGTGCACAGGTGTGATGCCTATGGGTGTGAGCAAGCTAGTGAACAAAGCACACCTCCACTCCTGAGAGTGGACTGTCTTGGACTGACTGCACGGCCCTTGAAATGCGCTGAACCAGTCGTGCTGTCATTTATTGCAATAGCGACACAGCGCTGACAAGTCCAGAGGGCAAGTCCCAGCAACTGCGAGAGGGTGACTGCTTAGCAGGAAAAGAAGTGCAGGAGCCTGGAGTACTGACTGTATTTCTTCAGGAATCTTTGACGCAAGACCAGCCTGTGCTTCGAACTCCACATGATCAAGTGGTGCTCTAAACTGGTTAGCAGCTGCTGCTGTCAGAAACTGTCTGTATGGGGGTTACTGGTGGTTCTAGGTTGCTTTCACAGTTAAAGTTTTTAGAGAGTGAAACTAGGCTTGCTGCTGTGAATCCACACTCCTTGATGTGGATGTTCTATGGAATAAGTACTCCTTGAAGTGCTTATTCTATAAAGGTTAAAGAGGAGAGGTTTGCTGCGAGAATCTCATTCTATTCCTGTCTTCTTGTTAATAAAACCAGGAAATAAAGAAATGCCTAAATGCTTCCCATGGCTATAGCGGTCTGGGTGGTCCTGCTCTGGCAGGGGGATTGGACTAGATGATCTTTCGAGGTCCCTTCCAATCCCTAGTGTTCTGTGATTCTGTGTGTGCAGGTAACTTCTGAAATGTCTGCCTGGTATCACTCGTCCTGAGGTTGAGAGCAGAAGAATCAGTTTAATGCCTCACCTTTCAGCTGACGGACATTTGTAATCCAAGTGTAAAAAATCCCTGAATGACTAAATTAAATGGTGACTTAGCAGTGCCTCCTGCGGATGTAATAGACAGCAACTGTGTGCTCCGCTCAGGATGCACTTGGTGTCATAGAATCACAGAGTCATTGAGGATTGGAAGGGACCTTGAAAGATCACCCAGTCCAGTCCCCCTGCCACAGCAGGATCACCTAGACCAAGTCATACAGGAACATGTCCAGGCAGGTTTTAAACATCTCCAGAGAAGGAGACTCCACAACTGCCCTGGGCAGCCCGTTCCAGTGCCCCAACACCCTCACTGTGAATAAGTTCCTTCTCATACTGATGTGGAACCTTCTCTGTTCCAGCTTATGCCCACTGTCCCTTGTCCTATCACTAGCTAGAGACTCTGATCACAATTCCCACTTCAGTAATGACAAACTTTCTTTCAAAGCAAAACTTGTGTTTGCAGGTATAAAAAGACATATTCCACAAGTAGCTGTTGACTATTTTACTCTTGGGAATAAATAAGGCAGTGTATGCCACAATCACCAAGTATAACCAGTAGACCTCACCATGCTTCAGTCCTACTACTGCTTTAAATGCGTGAATAAATTACAAATCATAAATGCATCTCTATCATGTTAATTCATGTACTCACTCGAGTAATGACTTCAAACCCTGGTTCTTCCTGCTGATTTATCTTCAGCCCTGGAATAGCGTCATTGAAGAAGTCAGCCATTTCTGCCGGTGGTCGTCTTTGATGTGAAGTGTCACTTAAACGGAAACTGTCAAAAATGTAGTTTGTGACTTTGGAAAACTTTCCCATTGTTACCGTGTAGGGATCTTTCTTCAATTTCTGTGTTATAACAAGCAAAACACAAAGTTACGCTGATTTCTTTTACTCAAAGAAAAACAATATGAAGAGTACTCTAAGGTCTCAAAGTTACTGAGGTTTCATATACCATTAGCAGAAGTTATATATTCACATATCAGTAGTTTCTTACACTATTAATTATATTATTAAAAGAGATCTCTGAAGTATTAAGATACTACTACGGATTGATTTGAAAGATCAGATTGACAGAAAGATTTGGCAGCGTGCTCAGTAAGCCTGATCTACGTACAAAAGTGGATCAAGTTGACTACTTTCCAGTGATTAATGCCACAAAACGTGTTCCTTGTGCCTAACTTCTCTATCATCACAGAGAACATACATCTTGAATCATGTACTCTGCTGGGAATCTCACACAAAACTTGATTTGACAACTGAAGTCCAGAAATTATTATAACTCACTTATGAAGACTTTCTTTAATTAAACAAAGCAGTGGGTCAAGACCCCAGTGACCTGAAGTCACTGGAAATTTGGCTGTTGACTTTCACAAGTCCACAAACTCCATCAAATGGTAAGTGGCTTTAGCATTACAAGAAACCCAAATTAATAACTCTTGTAGGCTATATTGTACTCTCTGCTGCATACTTCCGGATTCCCTTCAAAAGTCTCAAAAAGTAGCAGGAAGAGGAAAATTTAGTCAAGGAAAATGTAGAAAATTCTGATTACTGTATTTTGGTAATTCCTGAATTTCTCTTCTATTTAGAAAACCCGTATCTGTTTCTGAAGGTAAAGAATCACAAACAGTATTAACATTAATAGATTTGAAGTTGTAGTACAGGGAAGATAAGGAATTATTAGAACTGAGAAAATGTCTTATAAGGCAGCGTACTTTCCACACTTACTTTAGGATACAATCAACATTTCTACAGTGGCAATAATTCAGGAAATATTTCTAGGTAGGGTGGGGGTTTTTTTAATCAGCATCTTCAGACTAAAATATTCCAAGATAATACCTACTTGTAATAAGCCATATGATGATTCATCAAAGAGATTTTCAAAAGACTGAGACAGAGACTTGTTCTGAGAATTCACAAGAAGAACTCGCTTATCCTGTGGAGATCTGCAATGAAATTAGAAAATTGTTTTTTACCATTTTTTATTGTTAGTTTTTCTTGAAAATGTTTTTGGAATATTTACTGGTTTCTTGTTTAAGTCACATTTCAGGTTTTGTGCAAAGAAAGCAGATTTGATGCAAGGTCGCTCCCAGTTCTCCGCACAAGTTCACACACACTACAGAACAGACTTTCATTCTCAAAAAATTAAGTCATTGTCATATTAATTCTGACTTGTTTTTCATTCTTTGAAAAGTCATGACACTTCTCAGAAATTTCTCTGGAAGATAACTTTTGTCACCCACATATAAGTAAGTTTCTTGAACTATAGTGTTCTATGTTTGACAACAAGCAAAGAAGAAAAGTGACACAGGCTAGCCTCAATGCAGCACATGCTGAAAATCCTTTAACAGAGGGAAAGAGCCCATGACACTCTTTACAATTAAGGACTTCTTTCTACCAATTAATAAATAGAATTATTAAGACTGGAAGAGATATTGAAGATCATCAAGTCCAATCATCAACCCAATGCCACCATATCCCAGTTTTTAACCATGTTTTCAAGTCTCAGATCTGCACATTCTTTGAACACCTCCAGGGGTGGTTACTACATTTCCCTGGGCTGCCTGTTCCATTACCTGATCACTCTTTCAGAGAAGACATTTTTCCTAACATCCAATCTAAATCTCCTCTGGCTCAACCTGAAGCCAAATCTTACAGTAAAGCACTATATAAAAAAGCTTTTAAACATATCAAAACACATCAACAAATTTCTAGCCACCACTATTCACAAGAGCTACTGCTGGAAAAATTCTAAGATTCATGGTGATAGGAATCTATCACCAGTGCCATTGTATTGTGAAACAGAACCATCTCAGTACAGCCCTGCTAATGGATTTCCATGCAGACTCTGATAGCTAAATGAACACCAAGGCGATTTGACCTAACTCGATGTGTACAGTCTTGTTCTTCAACATGACATTCAATTCTCTGACTTGCTTGCACAGGCAGATGAAAACAGTAACAAAGACAGTAGAACAGCACTGTTCCTAGTAATTAATCTGTTCTTCTGCTCTCACCCCCTACCCTAGGCATCCCATATTCCCCCTCCTCCAGTCCAGACATCCCATTAATTCATTAACCAGCTTCTGAATCACCAATTTTACAGCTTAATGTGTGACAGAAGAGGGAGTAACTCAGATGCCAGGCTGACATTCAAGTCTTGGAGTTGGTGGCTAGACAGAGGAAAGCCAAGCACTTTGCCATCTGACTAATCCATCACGCGGACTTAGATTTATAAAATCTCCCTATTGCTCTCACACAAAGTTTACATCCACTATTTCTAGTCTTGGAAAGAAAAATTACTTTTATTTTTATTAGCACCTGCATCATCTACCATGTTATTGAAGTCAAGGATAAGACCTTTAATAAGCCTTATCTCTCTCCCATTCCAACAGGACAGGACGCTATTAACACTGACGGATATGAAACGCAATGATAGATCTTATTTTGAGACAGTCACAGTTCTCAGGCAGCAATGGTTAATGAAGCTCAACAGGGCAAAGGCTGAGTCATGCCTTAAGATGTTCCTTAACTTAAAAGGAAAAAAACTTTGTGACACATCTCCTTTTTACTTAAACATTCTCTCCAGGCCACTTCATACTAATTTCAGCAATGACATTTTGTAAGGAATGGTGTTAGAAATGGCAAACAACTTTTTAAGTAACAGAAATAGAGGAAGAAAATACCTATGGCAGGAATGTGTTTTAGAGAAAAGCTCAAACTTCCCACCTTAACATCAATTTCATTACTAGACCACCAAAAAGAATTTGGTGCAAACCCTGAAAGTAGATCTTAACTGGAAGAAAGGAATCTGAGAAAAATAAATCTGGAAGTTTCTGCTCAGCTCAATACTTGACTACATTTAAGTTTAGTTTCCATAGCTGCCTGAGCTTTTTGCTGTAAAGTTCCTGAGGTACCTGCTGGTGCACTCACCAGCACTGAGAAATGTTCTAAGTGGCAATACTATTTATCAACACAAATTAGGTCACCCCTCAGCCTCCTTTTCTCCAAGCTATAGAGACCCAGCTCCCTCACCCTTTCCTCATTAGGGAGATGTTTCACTCCATTGTCTTTGTGGCTCTGCCCTGGACTCTCTCAAGCAGCTCTGTAATAGCCTCTGCTGTGGTCTTCTTGACTTTTCCCCTTAAAAAGCTCAGATCAATGCTACAGCCAGTATCATTTCACCAACCAGTCACAGCGACCACATTACCTTTTCCATGCAGTTGACAACTTTTGATTATCATCAACTCAAACACATCCTGACACTGTCAAAACCTTTCACAAAGTGGTCTCATGAACACACAAACCTCATGTCCTCCTACTTGGCAAGTCGTCCCTGCTTGTCACAAGTAGCTTTGACCTCGTCAAGGTTACCAATGTGAGAGCAGCTCTCTGTAACTACTACCGCAGGCGTTTCTGCCATCAGAATGTTATGTTGTAAGCGATAACTAAACACTTTTGAAAATAGAACAGTTGTTACACTGACGTTTTATCTGCTATAGCGTGCTTCTTATACCTCACTGCTTCTTCCTGCTCCTATTTACCCTGTTGCCTTTTCTTAAGTTTGCAGGGTGAACGCAGAACATTTTATTCTGCAGTTATGCTAATCACAAAGGCATCCACCCAGGTTAAAAACTTGGAGGTAGTACAATAAACACACAACAAACTCCAAGTACTTAACACCACGAAAGAATCCATATTATATTTGCATTCAGAAAGTTGATTTTAAGTAAGAGATCATTTACATTCCCACACAGGAACAAATTGTATGAGAACAGAACTCTGGATAAAGACATTTATATCCAAATTGATTTAGTTGAAAGTATTAGAACTACCTCACACACTGATGTGTGAAGTATCTGTAAGCATTGCTAAAGTACAAGGCCTACAATTTTAACAAAAATGATCCCTTTTAATAGAAGTAGTTCATGAACCTGAATGATTCTATGATTCTATGAAGGACTTAACTTTAGAATCAGTGTTCATGAGAAGCTTCTACACCCACTAGAGGGAGGTAGTGAGGTATCACAGAGCTATTCACACCAACAGTACTTCCAACAGTTTTAAAACCTCAGCCTACAACCCAAATAAGTATGTGGAATTAGTTTCAATCATCTTGAAAATTTATTCTACTAACGAAAAATGGGTCAGAAAACACATCAGGAAGTGTTAATCTGGAATTCGTTACAGAATTACAGAATCACAGAACATTAGGGGACTGGAAGGGACCTCGAAAGATCATCTAGTCCAATCCCCCTGCCAGAGCTGGATCACCTAGACCAAGTCACACAGGAATTAATCGAGTAAACCAATAATACACAACATAACATCAGAACCAAGTTGTCTAATACTTACTCATTCAGAAAAACATGCTTTTCAAGGCATTTAATCAATAGTTTGCTGTCTCCATGATGAAAGTGAAGAGCTGGAAGCTTCACATCATCCTTCAGACAGAATACCAAGTAAGACCATCCCACACCTTCTTTGTTTTGTTTGATTGATTTCAGATCTGACAAGCTGAACAGGAACGACCACTTGCTTTCTCCATTTGCATGAGCTGTCGCATCTTAAAAACAAAATCATCACATTATTTGTTTGACTTAGTGATGCAGTTACAGATGCATCACTATCTGCCAGTGATTGGCTCTGATACTGGAACTACTGCAACTGTTTTTTCAGGATTTCTGTTTGTGCTCCTTTATAGTCCATAAAATTTCACTTTTTCATTTTCCTTTCTATTCTAACACCTAGTATTGTAACATCTACTTCAAATTTCATTTGTTTGGAAGAATTGAAGAGCCCAACGCAGTCCAAAGCTGCTAACATCATTTAATGACTGAATGCTATAGCAAGTCAGATTTCACATTTTTTTAAATACAATTCTCTAGCAATTTAAAGAGAATAGATTGGAGGCAGACAGCAGCTATTCCAATGTGATTTTTTTCCCACACCCAGAATTTCACCTCTTACCATAAAGAATTCCCAGCTTTTCAGTTCCTAAAAAAACAAATGTATGCTATCCAAAAGGCAATTCTTCAGCTACGAATTGCCATGAAGGAAAAAAACCAAACAACAAAAGAAAAGCCATACTTAATTCAGTACTACCTCCATTTGAATGATGTTTCTTTTTAAAGGAGACTGTGGTGACCATGTCCCATTCTGCTTCATAACTACTTGGACGGTCTCCTCCTTGGGCACCTTTTTCTTTAGGTGTCTGAGTCCATTCCACAACAGAACTGGAATCCTGAGGAGAAGAAAAAAAATTGTATCAGAAAACATAAGGCATGAAAACAGAGAGTTTCTCATATTCAATCAGAATAAGCATTTTCATCCTCACAGATTAGAAGAATCTTTAGTGTAAAAATCCTAAGAAACAACAGCGTTCAATGCAAGAAACCATAAAATCGTAGAATCATTCAGATTGGAAAAGATCCTTGGGTTCACCAAGTCCAATCATCAACCCTACTGTACAAGGTCACCCCTAAACCAGATCTCCCAACAGTACATGTAAGTGCCTTTTAAACACATCCAGGGATGGGAACTCAACCACCACTCCGGGCAGCCCATTCCAGTGCCTGACCACTCTCTCTGGGAAGAATTTCTTCTCGATGCCTAGTCTAAACCTCATCTGTTGGAGCCTGAAGCCCTTCCCTCTGGTTCTGTCACTAATTACCTGTGAGAAGAGACCAGCACCAACATCTCTACAGTGTCCTTTCAGATAGTTGTAGAGAGCCACGAGGTCTTCCCTTCGCCTCCTCTTCCTCAAACTAAACAGTCCAAACTCTTCTCAGTCTCTCCTCATCAGATTTATTCTCCAGGCCCTTCACCAGCTTCATTGCCCTCCTTTGCACTTGCTCCAGCACCTTGATGTTTCTCTTGTACTGAGGTGCCCAGAAGTGGACACAGTACCCAAGGTGCTTAACAAGTTCAATGTGGTACTAAAATATCTTAGCCTCTCTTGCTGACTCTAAAACATAAATTTTTTATTTAAATGTAAAACTTTTTTCAGTCAGTCTCTTAATACTGCTTGATAACACACATCATTGTATCCTGGAACCCTCACAGACTTCTACTTTCATTTTGCATTAGAACAGTACTTCTCTGTTTTGAGACTAATTATGAACAGTGACTCACCAGACCACAACACCACCAGACGCAGCGGGACTGGTGATCATGATACATTTACACTCAGTTCCTTACCATTCACACAGAGAATACCCTCTCTTCTCTGTATCAACCAAGTAAAAACAGTCCCCTACACATGTATCCTAGTAACTCAAACTAGACTGCAGTCTGCAAATATGATTTCTACATGTAGCTGTTAATATCAATGACAATCACTTAAATAGATTATGGGATCCAAATTATATTAGACATAGATGATCCCATAACATAAAATAAAATCTCTGAAGAACCAGAACGAAGAACACTGATAACTAACAAACATACCTTTCCAGCACAGAGGATATTAGAAGTATCCAAAGTATCATCCAGTGGTCTCCAGTCTACTATGACTTCATTTTCCTACAATACAATAATCAAAGATGTCTGCACAACACGACAAAGTACTTATCTCCCCATTTACTCGTAGTATGATTATGATACATCTTACACACACATATATACGCAATAGAGACTACATCAAATATTATGATAGTTGTTCCCTGATGAAATCCTGTATTTAACAGAAGACAGTTCAGATTTGCCCCATACATTATGTGCGTCACCACCAAACACACAAAGTTCCCATAACCGTATTGTATAAGTACCTTCTCTATGACACGTAGTACTCCTGACATTAAGCTGTCCTGGTCATCATCTTTTCCACCAGATGAATGAATGAAAACTCCTTCTTGCTCATATAAAACCTGTAACATAAAAAAAACCACACAAGACTGTAAAATAGTTTCTCTCCCCTGTGGTACTCATCATTTTGACTCAACATGTAAGTGCAATGGATGTAAGCTGGAACACAGGAGGTTCCACATCAATATGAGAAGGAACTTCTTCACAGTGAGGGTGATGGAGCACTGGAATGGGCTGCCCAGGGGGGTTGTGAAGTCTCATTCTCTGAAGTAATTTAAAACCCTCCTGGATATGTTCCTGTGTGACTTGGTCTAGGTGATGCTGCTCTGGCAGGGGTGACTGCAATAGGTGATCTTTTGCAGTCCCTTCCAATCCCTAATGTTCTATGATTCTGTGAATACCTCTAACCTTGTTAAAACTTTTGTAACTTTTCCTTTCTTCCCATCCCCATGATCTGAGTCTCTCACATTAAGAAATTAAAAAAACAATGAAACTTACCAAACTTACTTTATAAGCAACATGCTGACTATTGTTACTCTGCCAGTAAATCACAGTAGATGCATCACTATCTAGTATTTTTTACATCATCAGGCAGAGGTTCACATAGAAATACTACACAGCTTTTAAACACTAACAGGCTTTCTTACACAGACTGCCTTCCCCCCATTACTCATTTCAGTATGTTGAAATTATAAGCTTAATTTAAAATGAACAAGAACAGTTTACTGTACAAAAGATAAACTTCACAGAAAGAAAATATTGCAGCCTTAAATAATGGCCCAATTACATGTTCAGGGTGAATGGCAAAGATACCATTCCAAAGGTAGAACTTGTGACAGTCAGATAAGAGAGGCTTGTAGGAGTACACATTGCCCACAAAACTTTGCATTGAAGCATTTACAAAGTTATTCAAACTACTCTGATTATGCTTTTAAATAAAGAAAGCTCATTTTGTCTGTCAAAAATCCAGCAGGCTTTTCAAAGCCAGGTACTCTTGAAAGATCTATAAACAATGCCAATGGGTTTTGTTTCAAATAACTCTGTAAACGAAGAATGAAAAGCCCCCAATAAGCCAAGCTGCACAGCACTGCCTTAAAAAATACATGTTTTTAAAAGGCAAAAATCTAACAATCCTTAACTAATCAGAGTCAGATATTCTATTTCTTTGGTACTACAAGATCAGAATCTCTTTCTCAACTGACTTGTTTGTCAGGTTTAGCTTCATCACATTAGCAGTCAGTCCAGTAAGCTAGAAGTTTAGGTGAGCAAGCTTAACAAGCCAGACAAGAATACAGAGCTTAAAAATAGCAATAAAATTCAGTTAACTTAATCATTCCTGTTGTAGATTTACTTCTTCAATGTCTCTTCACTTTACATAAGCAAGACATTCCTGAACCATCCTGTTTAGTCAGAGAAATATCACTGGAAAGTAGGCTCTAGAGGTCACCTACTCTAATCTCCCCCTTGAAGAATTATTAACACCAAGTTGCCTTCCAAATACTGGAAGCCTTATATCCTCTTCCCTCTAACAGCTTTTCCCCTCCCCCCCTTCTATCAAAAACATCCCATTTCTACCAGATACCTGGTTTTAAATCCAGTCCACGTTTAGACAAGGTAACTTTGGAATTTATTTTAATTTTACCTTGTAGCTGTTTAGAGCTTGATCCATCACCATAACTAGTCACAAGTATGAACCAAAGTGATCAATCACTGGGACAGTTTTATCAGGAAAAAAACCCCCAACATCTATTTGTATCAGAATTAGACCACTAAGAGTGCACTTATGCAAGTAATCATGGAATGCTCTGGGTTGACAGGGCCCTTCAAAGATCATCTAGTCCCTGTTTACTGCAGGGATGTTGGACATCTGCTACATCAAGCTGCCCAGAACAATGCTAGTATCACAAAGTGTACCTTCTCAGCCTAGAAGGTATGCAACCTAGTAATTGTTTTTTGTTATTTTATCAGAAGGACAAATGTTTCTTTTCACAGGAAAGGAAAACCTGTTCCCGATGCCACAGCTGCCCTGCAACTGACAAATTCTGTGCTGCTCTTTGTAACAGATTCAACTTCCTGTCCTGTGGCTCCGCCAAAACAATCAATAAAACCAAAGAGGCAAGAACAAGTTCAAAAATTTGGAGGCCCTCTCAAATGACATATTGCTGCTGGAGAGTTCAGTGCAGAGCCACGAAGATGACGAAGGGAGTAGAACACCTCCCTTATGAGAGAAGGCTGAGGGAGCTGGGTCTCTTTAGCTTGGAGAAAAGGAGATCCAGGGGTGACCTCATTAATGTTTACAAATATGTGAAGGGTGGGTGTCAGGAGGATGGAGCCAGGCTCTGCTCAGTGTCATCTAAAGACAGCAAAAGGACAATGGGTGTAAGCTGGAAATAGGAGGTTCCACATCAATATGAGAAGGAACTTCTTCACAGCGAGGGTGACAGAGCACTGGACCAGGCTGCCCAGGGAGGTTGTGGAGTCTCCTTCCCTGAAGATGTTTAAAACCCCTCTGGATATGTTCCTGTGTGACTTGGTCTATGTGATCCTGCCGTGGCAGGGAGGATTGGACTAGATGATCTTTCAAGGTCCCTTCCCATCCCTAATGTTCTGTGATTCTAAAATAGAAAGCTTGAAAGGCCTGAAGATCAAGCACTGGGACTCAGTCTTACGAACAGGTGCAGTCTTGTATCTGTTTTTTCTGCTATCAAATATTTCCTATGAAAAAGGCATGCTTTAAGCTCAGTTAATATCATTGAAGAAAAACACTGAGTCACACCTAGATGGGAATCTAGAGGTTGCAATAACTTAACTAATTTGAAGAAAGACACAGCATTAATCTTTCAGAAGCTTACCTAAAGGTGCTTTAGCAGCTTATTCCACTGCAAAAAATCTGCAAGTTACATCTCTGAATTATCTGAAATATTGAGCTGCTCTGTCTAGCAGTACTTCTTATGATAGCTCCATAACTGACTTTGAATAAGCTTGTTTTGAGAATATGATGTTACAGTGGTAGCACCTGATGATTAGCTACACCGGGCAGCTGTTCTCAGTAGTTTGAGAACTCAAAAATGCTCCTAAGTGTTGCCATAGTGCCTTAGAGTAAAATTCAGCTTGTGATAGACTTCTTGTTGTTTGAACTACAGCACTGGCAACCTATTAGTCAATCCAAAGACGGAAAGTGCCATTAAATACACATACAAGTAATAACTACTAAGGAACTAACCAAATTCAAAAGACAGTATACCAACAGTTAGACTTGAATAAAAACAATAACTGCTGTAAAACTATGTAGCTCAAGCTCGCACACCATGTGGCCCACAAAGGTATTTGCTCAGTCTCTCTGCAGCCCCACAAACAGGCACAGCCTGGTCACTCAGCACACATGAATCTCTTAAGCAGCCAGGAAGACAAGCACTTCAAAACCAGGCAACAGTATTTAGCTGACACTTGCCTAAACAGCAGGTTACTGAAAAACATCTGAGATGGGCATCTTGAAGAAAGACATGGGAAAACAGACAGCAACTGTCAGAGGATGATCAGAGGAATCATTAAAATATTAAGAACCTGTGTACAGCATGCAAGCAAAATCTATGTAGTAAGATTCTGGAACGTATGGAGACAATAGAAGGAACTAGATCCGAGCATGGCAGGATAATGAGACCATTACCCACTTCTTACCAGCTAAAGTAACTAACCACTCAAATCCATGCAAAACCCACACAGCTTTACCTATCAATCAACACCCTCTGCAGAGGACAGAACTACAGTCTCCTGTTTTGCCTCCAGTCACAAGAATGTGACAGAGAAAGGCCTCATTATCTGCTGTATGAAAGCATTTAGAAGTTTTAAAGAACATCATCTGTTCAGTTAGCATAATGTGTCTTGTATTATGAGATGAGAAAACATGATAATGGCTCATCTTCGTTTTGTGCTATTTGTTATTTTTATGTATTTCACACCATAGTCTCTTTCTCAAAGGAAAGAAGTAGGTAGTAAAAAGTCCATGATAATAAGTGCACACCACAGGTGACTAAGTAAGTTGACATGTCCCTAGGAGTTTAACCAAATCCCACAGACACTGTTCACCCCAATATTACAGCCCTTCCACCTGTGCTCTGTACAGTCAACCCACCAGTCACAGAAATAGAGCTCTAGTAAAGAAACATGTTATTTAGGTGCTTGAGGCCAAAAATGTTCTCCATTAAAAGCCCAACTATGGATTTAAACTACAGTTTTGTTTTCTTCTAACATCTGCTTAACATCCACAGAGACACGTGTTCCTCAGGCTTAGATGCGGTCACTAACATGAAAGGCAGACCTTGCTGGTCAACACATCAAAGACAGAAACCAAAAAAAAGAACAGAAGAGTGCTTGTCAAATGCATATACCAACATAACCGAACTGAACGAGGATGTAGTGTGACAGGAGAATAAACAATTTTGAAAATTACTTGATTTCAAATAAATTTTAGTTCTGTCTTGTAGCTGTACATTTAATTAAGCAAAAGTTTCAAGACATTTTTCTAGCTTGAACTTAGTTCTATGCAAAACTGCTACTAGACAGTGAAAGAGAAAAACACTGAACCCGAAGACAGTAAGGTGTAGGCAACCAAGCTAGGATCTGGGGCTACCACAGAACAGGGTAGTCCTGTCCTCCTCAGCCATGTAATTCTCATTCTGCCTGTGCTGGACATCCAAGTACTAGCCAAGGTCACACGTGCACCGATTGCTCACACCTTATACTCTCTTGCTCTTTGCCACACACCAACCACCTGCCAAACACAAGACATTTGAGATGACAGAGAAGCACTGCAACTGTCCCAGCTAGTCAGCAAGTCCCATCTGTCAGCCACTTCATACTCTCTCTCTATGTCCTTATCCAACTCACTCTCCTTTTCTGCCAGGGAGCACAGATCAGGGCCATCACCGCTCTGCCAAGGTATCAACCAAGCTCTCACGAGACACAGCTTGTGGCACTCACGCTGTGGTTCAGCTGCTTTTCCAGGGTCATTAAGTGACCACATCACTGTGCAAATCCTGATTGTAAGAAGTTTTCAACAGCAGTTACTTCATTTTTGCCTCCAGTTGGAGTGCTGGGTAAAGGATCACACTGAGATTCAATTACTGAAGCAGCAAGTGTGCTCCTAAGGAAGTGACTGAGTAAGGAAGTCTGAATGGTCCAGGGACTACAAATTCAGGGAAAATGGGTCTGTCTGCAAACATCAACAAGAGATACAGCAGCCGTGCAGCATCTTATTTTCAGATTCTGAAGGGTAAACAGAGCAAAAGCTACAACACAGTAATTAAACAACTACAGGCCAATAAAGTAAATTCAGTTTAGGTAACGGTTGTCCTGAAAGACATCTACAAAAGAAAGCATCTTAGTTTAGTGCTGTGATTAAAGCAAGAATAAATATAATTCAATTTAAAAATCTGTGTTATGCTGCTCTGATTTTCATCTTTGGAGCAGCTGAGATTTCCCCTGACCTTATTCACATGTCCCCTGCTAAACTATCACCAGGCATATCAAAGCACCTACTACATCAATTGCCTGCTTTCAGTGGCCAAATGCCAGCAGAGCATGAAGCTCACATTACTTGACCAACGCAATCTACTCCCCCACAGAAGATTTTCCACAATTTCTAGCACGTGAATTTTAATAAAAACATAAAGCCACAATCTTGTATGTCTTATTCTGTTTGCTGAGCCTTAGACAGTAAAATTTCATGCCCTGTTTGTCTTTAAAATGTCCTTTGAACACCAAGTTTCTCAGCAAGGACAAAAAAGATCCCACGAGCACTGTTCATGTTGTGACAAATGTGACAAAGCTCAACACCAGGAATCACCTAAGAAAGGTTTCCCGCTTGATGACAGTCTTGCTTTTCAAGATCTGCATCGAAGATTTCCTGAATCACAAAATATCACAAAATAACCAGATCGCTCAACACCTCATTCAAATGATCTTTAAACACATCCAGGGATGGCGACTCAATCATCTCCCTGGGAAGCCCATTCCAGTGCCTGACCACCC